>OY856187.1:103273081-103873081 GCA_963693315.1 Diogma glabrata
AAATTTAAAACAACTCTTGCATCATAATTTATTTCTATAGAACAGCTAGAAGTTTCAATGTACCTTGCTACAATTTAATACATTAATGAAATTTTAAAATTCACTAGAGTATTATCCATTTTAGGAATATATAGTTAAAATCGTTTCATGTATGTTTTAGTTGTCGCTTCTCAGCTGAAAGTCTGTAACAATAGTGATTAAGGTGGTATGTATGTTTCAATTTTTTCCGTTGTAATTTTTTTATTTTAATTTGATTGATTTAGGCAGGTGCGTAATAATCAAAGTATCTCGAAATTGTGATGTAATTTGCATTAAAATGTCATACTAAAAAACATATTGAGCGTAAATTATTTAATGCAAATAACAGACATTTTTAAACAACAAGCTTTTTTATTTTACTCTAAGTACTCTGTTAAATATTGATGCAAAGAGCATTAGTTTAACTTTATATTGCAAGCTTTGTATTGTTTTGTAATGGAAACTTCCGTAGGACCTATATGTGTAGCAATTTGTATTACATATTCAATTTTTTTTTAACTGTGTAGTCATGCCAAGAAATCTAAGAACATCATTTCTGTTTGTTGGTCTTGCCATACCTGTAATTGCTTGAACATGTTTTTTATCAGGCTCTATGCCCTTTTCCGAAATAATTTGACCCATAAAGGCAACTTCTTTCTTTTTAAATTGTATTTTGTCTTTATTAAACTTAATATTATATTTAATTGCTCTTTCCATGACTTTTTTGAACGCAATGTCATGCTCATCACTATCTTTACCTGATATTATGACGTCATCAAAATATACATCGACGTCGTCAATATCGCCAAAGATTTCATAATTGATCTTTTGAAAAATTTCTGGTGCGGAGGCAATACCAAATGGTAACACATTAAACTTATACCTCCCAAATGGAGTTATAAACGTGCAAAGTTTGGAACTCTCCTCATCCATCATAATTTGCCAGAAACCACTTTTCATGTCTATGACAGAAAATACTTTTTTTCTTGATAGTTTTGTAACTATATCGTCAGTAGTAGAAATTGTGAAATGTTCTCGCTGAATGTTAAAGGGTCTAAACAAAGACGAAGATCACCGTTTGGTTTTTCTATAATTATAAGTTGATTTACCCATTCCGTAGGATAATCTACTTTAGACACAATGTTTTCTTTTTCAAGAATGCCTAATGTATCTTTTAACTTCTCTTGTAATGCAATTGGAACTTTTTTACGGTAATACGCTGAGGGAATTGCATTATCTTTTAACTTTATCGCATACGTATAACCTTTTATTAACCCATAACCGTTAAAAACATCAAAACACTTTACTACTTCTTCTGCAGACGATGGCAATTTATTATTTATTTCATTAATTCTCTTTATTAATTTTAAAATAATGCATGACTTTAAACTTAAGAGTGGCTTCAAGTTTTCTTTAACAATAACAAACTCAAGTTGTTCTACAATTTCATTTTTAACCGAACAGTTTAATTTGACAGTTCCAACTGGAACTATTTTAAAATTTCCAAAAGTTAATAAAATTATTTTTGTTGGCCTAATTTCAACTTCTTTACCTAGTTCAAGTGATCTAAAAATATTTATTGGTAGTACATTTATTTCAGCACCTGTATCTAACTTAAAATTAACTATTTTCTTACCTATCCCTATTTCTTCAAACCAGTTTGTTTCAAGAAAGTTATCTCCAGATTCTAGATGTCCAATAAAATATTCCTTATTTGCGTTTTGTTTCACGTCTTCATGTGTTTCTTCTGCTGGTCCCACTTCAAAAACCTTTGGATGACCTTGTTTTTTGCACTCTCTTGCCATGCTCCAATTATCTTTGTTTGACTGGTCTCTCACGTACGTGCCATTATTTGGTGAGTAATTCGTTTGGTATCTATTTCCACTTTTACACACACTTGCAAAGTGACCGAGCTTACCACATTTGGCACACCTTTTTCCTATTGCAGGACATTTACTTTGTTGATGAATATTCCCACACCTTGTGCATGACCAACAGCTACTGCTTCCAACTATTTCTTTCGTGTATTTCACTACATCAATATTTGCTTTTTCATCAAACACTTCTGTATGTTTTTTGCTTAACTCATGCACTTTACACAACTCTACAATTTCGTCGAGTTTTAAATTATTCTCCTTCAACAATGCATTTTGTAAATTCTTGTCATTGACGCCTGCTATTAGTCTATCTTTTATCATTCTGTTTTTATACTCTGTTTTACAACTTTTGTTGTCACATTTGTAGTCACAATTTTCGGCTTGGTTTTTTAGCTCAACCACAAAATGTTCAATAGACTGTTCATGTTTTTGACTTATATTATTAAATTTGAAAGACTCTACCGCGAGATTCTTTTTTGGGATACAATATTCACTAAATAACTTTATAACCTCGTCAAACTTAGCTTCTTCAATTTTCTTTCCAAATGAATTGAATATTTCCACTCCCTGATCTCCCATTAAGTTGAGCATTACCGCAATTTTTATTTTATCGTCATCGCATTGATGACCTGATGCTAGAAAGTAAATTTCTAGTTTTTGCAACCACTTCGGCCAGTTTTTTGTAGCATCTACAAAATCCATCATACTTGGTTTGATAACCTTAAATTCCGCCATACTGTTTGGATTTATATAATTTTACAAATCTAATTTTTTTTTCCACCCCACACCTGACACCATGTAATGTTCGTCTTTATTCTTTTTTAACTATTATTGATTGATACTAATTATTTATATTTATTAATTCACTTTTTATTAGCATTAAGATTATTACATGTGTTTGTAGTTATCTTCCGAACAATAATCTGCCATCTTATATTTACCCTATAGGCACATACTTTTTGTACTGAATATCATGGTGAGTTATTAACTCACCACTTATAAAATAAAACATTACATCAGTAGGTCTTGAAAATGATTCGCCATACTTCCAGCACATCACGTTCACTTGTTGTAAGCTCGTTGTTTCCATTTTTGATGGCTGTAGATCTTGGGTGGAAATCTTTTGTCAGATTCAGTGCATTGGCAAAACACTCTTTCGAATTTCCATTAGCCGCATGTTGGTTGATGTTTTCGATACAGCTCTTCATGTGTTCGCGTTTCTTTTTCCGTAAGAGTTTGGCTGAGGCTTTTCTGGCGCATAGATAATCAGTTTGGGAGCTTCGGGTGTTTCTTGTTAACCATTTTTCTTGCAGTTCCCGTTTGTGCTCAATGCTTTCGCGACACTCGTCATCAAACCATTCGTTACGTGATTTCGGTGGTCGTTTTCCGATTGTAGTTTGTGCTGCGGATATGATGGTTGATGGAAGCGTTTGCCATTCTTCTTGTATGTTTAATGGCATCTCAGACGGGATGTCATGCTCTTCTATGCTTTGCGTTACAATTTCCTGATATCTATTCAGTGTTTCAGGTGTTTAAATGCTTCGACATTCCAGCGCACGGTCTTTTTTGCTTGCCTATTAAATGTAGATGATATTTTGCACTTATACTTAAAGATGACAAGCATATGATCGGTGTCCATATCAGCACCTCTGAATGATCGAACGTCAGATACACTTGTAGAGTGTCTCTTAGAAATCATGACGTGATCGATTTGATTTTCCGTTCTTCCATCGTTTGATTTCCATGTTGCTTTGTGGATTCTCTTATGAGGAAAGAAAGTGCTAGAAATTACTAGATCATACATTATAGCCAGTTCAGCTGCGCGAAAGCCGTTATTGTTACTAGTATGATGCAAGCTGTTAGGGCCGACATGTGTTTTAAGTTCTGCACTTCTACCAATTTGCGCATTGAAGTCACATACCACGATTTTTATATCGTGCCGCGGGATGTTATTGATGACTTCTTCGAGTTCTAGAAAGAACAGGTCTTTAATATCATCTGATTTGTCTTCAGTAGGTGCATGAACATTGATGATCGTTACATTAAATTTTTGCGTACGGATTCTCAGTGTTCATATCCGCATATTAATTGGGCAAAAGTCGATAACATGTTGATTCATGCGACGATGTATGAGAAAGCCAACTCCAAATTCTCCTCCGTTTTCATGACCACAATAGTAGAGAGTGTATCCCTTGGCTGTTTCGTGGATTCCACTCCCGGCCATCTTAGATCTTGTAACGCCACTATATCTAGTGTATAGCTATCGATTTGGTTTGTAAGTTTTAGTAGATCTCCTGGTCTTCTAAGGCTTAGCACGCTCCAGGTTCCCATTTTTAAATCGTAGTCCGGGTACAGTTTCCGAGGTCGTTCTAATGATGAATCCGAGATAATCCGAGGCCTGTGTACAGAATTCATGACAAGTAATTTTTTAAGGAAATGGGGTGTTAGCCCTTCGCCCAACCCAAATTTTCGTGAATGGGTTCGTTCTGCATCTTAAGGTCACCAGAAACAACCTTTTTACATGTTTATATAGCGAGCCGCTTGATCCAAGACAGACGCCCGCTACAAACCGCCCCTAACATGGAGAACAGACGCTTGCTACACGTTTATATAGCGAGCCGCTTGATCCAAGAGACGCCCGCTAGAAGCCGCCCCTAACATGGAGAACAGGCGCTTAAGTTGCATTGGTTTTGTAGCGCCAATGACTCGGCATGGTGCAGAATCATTGAGTATAAGCAGTATTTACTCTGCCCCCTCTCAACTACACCAACCTAATTCTGTTAGCGTTACCCAGGTAGCACGGCGTGGAATTTCGGATTTCACTACCCTTTAATCTATTACGGAAAAGTAAAAATATCGCAAGACCATCTCCCAAAATGCACCACCACGAAATACTTACCAAAAAAGCTCAATCTGGTTTAACTATTCCTTAGTATTTAGTATAAAAAATTATATTTTTTGTATAAATTAATAAAACTGTAAAATAAAAAAAAGAAAAAATGAAATCAATAAAATAATTTATAATAAAATTTATTTTTGTTTTCTTGAGAAGTTCAGCCTTATTTTCAAAACAAATTTAACTTTACGTAAAAATAATAATAGTAAGTAGTAGGAAGTCATAGAAAAAAAATACAAAATATTTAAAATTATATTATAATAATAATATATGAATATATATTTTTTTGTGTTTGTTTCTTACTTTTATAAACATAAAAAAAATTAACTAAATTTAACTAATTAAAATTAAGATATATATTTTTTATAATCAAATTTATAAGTATTTATTCAACATTTACTTTTATAACAAATTAAAAATTAAAATTATTTAGTTCATTAAAATTATGATCGTTAAATTATAAAATTAAATTAATTTTATTTCATTTTTACAATCGAAATGTTTCCGCTCTAATGAGATAATTTTTTTATTTTTAACGAGAGTGCCAATAGTTTGGATCATATTGTGTGTGTGTGGTTTGATATATAAATTTGTTTTGACCTTTCTGGTCTCGTTCTCTTTAAATAATTTGTTCACTAGTCCATACATTTGTTTGAGTTGCTTTTTACAAAATAGAATTAAATTATTATCTAAATATTAAGTAATTTATAATAACGAACATAGAGAAACTTTTAGTATTTATTCGCGTTATTATAGTAAAATTATCAAACGAACAACAAAATATTACAAAATAAAAAATTCAATTCCATTTTGTAGATATATAGATTGCTAAGTGGTTGACATCGATGAAACAGGGAAAATGGATAATCAAATTATTTATGAAGGAACCAAATGTGAGTCGACTTGTGTTTATGTGTGAGGTAGGTTTTGTATTTTGTATCATTCGCATGCTTGAAAAAATGACAGTTTCACAGCTTTTACTTGAATCAGTGACAACCTCATTTCTATTTGAAGGAAAAGAGTTCATGATCATAAAACTATTTTCACTAAATTGATTTAAAATTTCAAAAAATATTTCATTTAGTTTCTGATACATTATCCAAAATGTGCGTTTGTATAACAATAAGACGACCCGTTAGTACATTTTTAGACTATTTGGCTTACGCTGCATTTCACAAAAGGAAATATTTACGAGACCTCTACTTGCAATGTTTTTAAAAGTCAATCAAGCCTCCCTAAACAAAAACCAAATTTCGGCAAAATAACTATAGTACATTGTGATAAACCAAATAAACGTCATTTTTGTATAGCACATTTTTATAAGAAAAAAAATGTTTACAGGGTGGTGTGATGTAGCGTATAAAAAATTTAACTTTTCGAAATAAAACAGAACGCGAATAGACAAAAATTCAAATCAACATGTGGAGCATTAAACTCTACCACTTAACTCACTAGCTTTGAATATCATCAGACACCATATTGACCATTTTCTTTTAATTTATGTTCAGAACAACTAATTAATGACCAACTGGTCTAAAAACACACATTCAGAATAATATATAATAAAAGTGGTCACCGTCGGTAATCGAAAGACACCTTTGAGTTACAAGGCGAGCGCGAACAACTAAATTAAAACGTCGATAAGGTATTCATGGTACTTGAGTATATGCATTATGACAAGTTAGTTTTTGTGTGTTTCCATAAATGCGCCATAAAGGAACGCAGTGTAGTACCTCTCTCTCACCTGTATTAATTTTAACAGTTAAAGTTTCTGGTTTAATTTCAATGAAGAATCAATTGAATTTTGCCCTATGGGGGAATCGACAACGTTTTGCAAAATCAACAACAGTTGAAATGAAAGCATTTTCCAAACACAGCGTTTCAATTAGCAAACCACACTTGCTTTTTTGAGCTTTTTTCATAGAAATTAAAGTTTGGTTCAATTTGTATAACTAAAATATTTTCATCACTATAGGACATCGTCGATTTTTTTTTCATCACGGTCTCATCAGACCAAATTTTGTTCAAAATGGAGAATAGTGTGTCACTACGCCCACGACTTTTTGTGTAGCAATAAATATAAAACAATATTATATGCTAAAAAGTGACTTGATATTTCGGTCTCACTTGGAACTCGTAAGTCGTACGGTTACAAATCATTCAGATCACAACGCACACGGATTAGAACAAGGAATATGTACATAAAAGTATGTATCAAAGTTCAGAAATATCAACTAGGAAAGATCGATACAACTTTTTGTGCATTAGGTGTGCTCCAAAAAAAAATAAAGGTTATGCCAGAATTGAAGCTGCGTTACTATCAGTAACCGCTTGACTATCCAATTTATTTCAGTTTAAGTAGAGCAAACGAAAATCCAAATATCATACACAATTAGAACGATAAACCCACTACCCATTAAATGGCTTTATAAACAAGCATAGTGCACGATGGCCATATTCAGGACCAGAAGTTTATCAGCGACAATTATACCCGCTTAAGTGTACTATTTGGTGCGAGATTGGGTTGGTTAGTATGCTTTTAAGACATTAGCCGTAATTTTTGTAATTGTATGTGTATATGTTTTGAAACTAGTATTTGTTGTTGTCAAACAAAAAAAAACTCACTATTCAAAGTTTTTTTGAACTGAACAAAATATAACAATGATGCACACACAAAAGGCTTTAAGACATCAATAAAGCATTATCTGTTTTTTTGTTGATTTTGTCATCGGGACCTAAAATTTAAACCTAGAAAAAATATGGATATACATGAAGTAATTGCTTTATTTTTTTATCACATGTTGATGCTGCTCAGATGCTGTTTTAAAATAAAAACTAATTTTAGTAAAAAAAATTATTATATCCGGCTAGAAGGCGGATTACGAATAATGGTTATAAAATTATCAAACTTCTGAAAATACTCTAATAGAAAGTTTTTAAGATGAAACATTGGACAAACTAACAGATAAGTTTGAATTAAAAAATGACAAACCGATAAAAATTATTATTGTTTGGATAAATTGGGATCTAGACAAAGTATATGTTCCTTATATTAGTTCTTTCCAAGAGTAGTGCCGATTTAAAGCAAAATGACTGAAATTAAATTATGAAGCAGCGTTTGAAACTTTAAATTATAAAAAGCGAAATCATTTTTACCGCGTTATAAGCTTGCGTTATGAATTCATAGCGCCCCCGATGTGATGGAAGCTTGAATATATCGCATATATTAGATTTTATAATTTATCTAACGATAAAACAATTATTTAATTTTGAAAGGCGGAAGTACAGCGGATATATATATTTTGAATTTAGTAGAGGAAAAGGTTTGCTTTTATTTTATTGAAATTTCTCGTTCTACAACTATACCCGAGTCAATGGGTATCCCTCGAATAATAACCATAAACCCTGATCCAAGATCGATTCAGAGCAATGTTAATTGATTGCGTTGGAGCTTCATTGAAAAACTAAAATATTAGATTTTAACTACAAATTTTGGAAGAAATCGTTTGCAAAATAGACCCGTAGGTTGCATATGACTAACGAGTAGTAATCTGTTTTTACACCAATATATGGATTGAAGAAAAAGCTAAAGATTTTGGTATTGTTTGACAAAAAAATGTAATAAACATCATTTTAGTATGACACTGTATAAGTGAACTAGCCCTCAAACCAAATGAATATATTAAAGTTCAACAGAAGATCCGTATAATTTCGGATTTTGAATCATTGGATACAACAACAAACTTACTTAAATCAGTTGCAGATTATCAGCACCGTGTGTCGATCCACACACTAAGATAGACGATCATAACAAAATTCTCTGCAGAATGAACGACATTGTGCCAAATTTTCGCTCACGTGTGGTAATTTATATGAAAAAAACGACCACTGCTATAATGAATATGTAATGTAACGCGAACTAAAACTAAATGATGCCAAAATGGCGGTCTTTTCAATAATTTGTATTTTAACATATTCAAACTTGAAAATTCTTTTTTGTCCAAGCAAGGTGTTAAATTTTTTCAATCTTCTTGTATTAGCGATAAAATCCTACAATGTTAAACATGGTCGCAAAACTCGTTGAAGATCTTTGGTGAATATGATTAGATTTGGGTAATGTCTGCCAAATTCGAAAAGCCTTTGTTAGAGTAAAACATCCTGAAAGCCTAAGTCGTAATGATAGAGAACTCTATTCAACCGACATTTTAGAGAGCGAGTCAATTACTGCAAAACTTATAGAAAGGACTGAATCATAGCATGCATTTGGGTTTCATCAAATTGTTGAGGTTCCCTAAACAATTTGTTTCAAACAGGTAATGATTATCTATAAAATTAGATCAGCTAATTTCAGTCAATTTTGTTACGGAGTGGTTGTCACTGAATTACTCTTCTTGTTCGTTCTATCCATAATAGAACGATGAGTTCAATGGTTCTTGCCTTTCATTTTTGGTGTTTGCTTTGGTTATTTGATCTCATATACATACTTGTAAAAGTATATGATGTCAAAAAAATCAAATCATCTAAAGCGGTTAAATATTCACGAACTGTCACGTGAATATTTCACCGCTTTAGATGATTTGATTTTTCTTCACAAGTGAATCCAATGATATCCTCTAAAATCCCATCGCTTCTTAAGATGGACGGGTCTACGCCCCAGAAGTACTCGGAACCTAGTTAAGACCAAGGCCCATCACAAAAATTTCGATGAAAGGTGCTACTCCGACGCTCCATTTTTTTGGATAAAGAAGCAGTTGTCACTGGCCTCACTGCTTCAGATCCTCCTCGTTATGGCTGGTATTGAAAGAAATCCTGGACCAACTAAAATATGGCATTGTGCAATATGCAAAAACATTTTAAGGGCAAACACTACATCCGTCCAGTGTAATAGCTGTAAAGAATGGTGTCATCTCAAGAACTGCTCAGGCCTTGCAACACATAAGCAATGGACCAAAAACTACATAGCGCCATGTTGCTATGCATCAAAGCAACATATAAATACGAGCTCGCAACAGAACACAATGCGAATGAGCACACATCCGGAACCCCCAGATGATGTGATAATAATGCAGCTTAATTGTAACGGACTATTAAACAAAATCGATGATATTATCAACTTTATGTGCAAAAACAATATTCTAGTCGCAGTTTTACAAGAAACCAAATTAAATGTTAGATCTAAGATTAGTGATAGCATTTGTGATTATAGAATTATAAGACTGGATAGAGGGAAGGACAAAGGTGGTGGCCTTGCCTTTATCATACAAAAAACCATTATCTACCGTACAACCACATTACCAGCAGTACCGGGAACTGATAAACACCTAGAACAACTAGGTATTACAGTAAAATCCGGAAATACGGAAATAAATTTAGTCAATATTTATATTCCACCAGTAAGCAGCTGTGATATAGGTTATGAACCGTCCATAGGACATTTATTTTATACCAACGACTGTCTAATTCTCGGCGACATAAATGCTCACCACGATCTATGGCACTCATACTTGAACACTGACTCAAGAGGTGAAAATATTGCTGATCAAATTGACGGCTCCAACTTTGGAGTCCTCAATGAACCACAACCAACAAGAGTAACTAATAACTCATACTCGTCTCCAGATGTTTCACTTGCCAGCATGTCGCTAATGCCAATCGCTGAATGGAGAACTGAAATTGCACTGGGATCAGATCATGTGCCGATCTTAATCACCTTAAGCCGTTCCTTAAACGAAATTAAATCCGAGAAGAAGACATACATTAATTTTAACAAAGCAGACTGGGATAATTTTACCAATTTTACTGAATTGGAATTCAGTAAGCAAATTTTACCAATTGACGCCCTCTCTGGGGAAAGAAAATTCAGAGAAATTTTTAACAAAGCTAGATCTCGCTTCATTCCAGCCGGCAGAATACAAAATATTAAACCAAACTTCCCACAAGAAGCTTGTGTACTCTCTTCCCAAAGAGATGGCATCCGTAAAGCAGATTCAACCGATTCTAGAATTCCGGGCCTGTACAAGCAGATAAACAAACTAGTAATGGAACATAAACGTAACAAATGGAAAGATTTAGTGAGTAGTCAAACTTTGGCACAAATAAGTCTATGGAAGCTGATTAAGGGTTTAACACATCCGCGTCAATCGCATAACAACTGCATATCTTCTTCGATGATATCCCAACCGAAAGCTATAGAAAATGCGCAACAAAATGCAACACGCAGTTAACAGACAAGCAAAGTAAACATGAAAAAGAAACTAGGTCAGTATTAAGACATATGCGCAAACTTAATACTGAAAATCTCGAGGATATCATATTTTCCGAAGAAGATGTTGGAAACGCAATAAAGAAATCCAAACCATCTAAAGCTATTGGACCAGATGGCATCTCAGCCATTATGCTAAAACACATTGGGCCCAAAGGATTGAACTTTCTCACTACCATACTCAACACATCTCTAAATACGCTCCAGATACCAAATATTTGGAAAACGGCTACAATAAGTCCCATTTTGAAACCTGGCAAGCCTGAAGAAAAGGGAGAATCCTATAGACCGATCTCTATCCTCTCATCGGTCGCAAAATTGATAGAAGCACTACTACTACCTCGGTTAACAGAATCTTGCAAATTGGCGTCACAACAGCATGGTTTTAGGCAAGCACACAGTACAACCACCGCGCTTCATAGAATCCAAAACCAAATCAGCGATGGTCTAAACCAAAAACAACCCTGTGCTAGAACAATTTTAGTTGCACTTGACCTGTCAAAAGCTTTCGACACAGTGTCACATGCTGCACTACTGAACGACATATTCAACTCCAATCTGCCAGGTCTAAAAAAGCGCTGGTTGTGCAATTATCTAAGAGGCCGCCAAACATACATTGAGTTCCGCAATTCTAGATCTAAGATGAGAGTGCTCAGACAAGGAGTTCCACAAGGTGGAGTTCTCTCGCCTTCATTATTCAACCTTTACTTAAGTAGTTTACCTGCACCACCGGAAGGAATAACTATCACGTCATATGCAGACGATTGCACGGTGCTTGCAACAGGAAACAACCTGGAACAACTCACCAATGTCCTAAACACATACCTCAACACCTTGAATGAATGGTTTAAAACCAAAAAATTGAAATTGTCCACTGAAAAGTCCACTGCCACACTTTTCACCACATGGACGAAGGAGGTAAATACAACACTCAACATCTGCATTGACAACATACTAATTCCTACTGTGAAAAATCCAAAACTGCTGGGGGTAACATTCGATCCACTACTTAAATTCAACGCTCATGCTCAACAAGTAAATATAAAACTTAAAAACAGGAATAACGCACTGAAAGCTCTAGCGGGCAGTTCGTGGGGTAATGATAAAAGCACAATAATAACGGCATATAAAGCAATAGGAAGGCCTTTCATAAATTACGCTGCTCCCATATGGACACTCCAAGTCGTTGACACTCACTGGAATAAGTTACAGATAACACAGAACGTAGCCTTGCGTACAGCAGCCGGATGTCACCTGATGGCCCACCGAATGTAACATACTGCCGGTCCGTGAACACAACGAAATGTTTACCAAACAATATCTTTGGACCTGTCATAAAGAGGAACATCCCTGCAATGACACCTTATCCATGACAACACCACCTAGAGACATAAGAAGGACGGCGAAATGCTTCCTACAAGATGTCAAAAACAATGAAGACATAAATAACATCGACGAGCCTACGTACAGGAGGGGGTTGAAAAAGATACATACAAAAACCGTTGAAGACACAATAAAGAACTACGCCCCGAATCGAGTTCTTAATAGCAAACCACCACAAGTCGCTGCTGAAGAGGTGAAACTGCCACGCAGCACCAGAACCATCCTAGCGCAGTTACGATCCGGTTTGTCACGCATCTTAAATAACTACATGAGTAGAATTGACCATGAAATTGTTGACAAGTGTCCCATATGTGAGGGCACGCCACATGATGTTAACCACCTTTTCAATTGTCCAGAGAAACCAACCGACCTGACGAAGGAAGATCTGTGGTACCGCGCAAGGGCAGTAGCAGAGTTCCTGAACCTGGACTTGGAGCCGAAGAATAGCACCTCCACGCGTTGCTACAACAACAACATATCCTCTAAAATGTACTGACTTTATTTAATTTCCCAACTACATGTCAATTACAATGATTTGGCCATTATCCAAAAATTTTGAATCTTTTTACAGAAATATGAATTAATAGAATTATAAATTAATAAATTTCTTAAAATTTGTAGTTAATGATAGTAGTTTTAATCATTCAGGTAAGTTGACAAAAAAGATTGTAATCAAATTTCCCTCGATTGGTGATAAATTCTCATTATTTTTTAAAAAATTTCTCAAAAAAGCTGCATTGATAATAGTTCTCGGTCTTCGGTCTTGGCCTATTACCAAACCACTTCATTTCGCAATTTTCGCAAAAAATTATTTCGAATTATCACCGTCCTTGGAAACACCGCCCTTAGATAGGGATAATAATGTTCGGTTTTGTTTGCAAAAACGTTTTTTGATTAGAATATTTTTAACTATCAAGATAATCAGTTTACTCTGTTAGTAATTTTCATAAAGTATAAATTGAGGAATTTAAACAAAACAATAAATAAATCGTCCTTTTCGTCCATCGTCCTGGTATCGTAAAAAATTTTGATGTTTCAAGTGAAAATATGATCAAGTGATACAATTTTCCATTGAATAATAATAACTATCCCGTTTTGCTTGTTTCATTTAACGATTAGATTGGCTGCACATACAAAAATTTTAAAAGGGAATAAAAATCTTTAAAAACGGAAATTAACGAAATGAATGTCATAATGAAATAACAGAATTTCATAAAGAAAACCTGGTTGTTGTGACATTGATCTAATATAGTTTATTTAAACCAATCCATTTGACGAAGCTTCTTTAAGCGATTGTAAATATATCTTTATTACAAAAAAAAATTTTGAAATTCGTATTTCGGGAAGCAAGTAAAATAGCCATAGTCTAAGCAAACAACACTCTCACATAATAAAATGACGCAGTTTCACGATCGACCGTTACATTAAATTATGCAAATCTGTTATTGTAAGTTAAATGCTGAGAATTTACTCTTTATATTAAGCTAATCAGCACCAGGAAAGTTAATTTTTTACATTTAAATGACAAACTTGCACAATTTAACATAACTTTATTAACAATAGTTAAACTGAACCTAAGAGTATTATCAATCAAAATATATCAAGTATAACTAGCTTTTGGAATCTGGAAGAATAATTTAACTTAATTAATTTTTAATTTAATAACAAAAAAGCAAATTGAAACTTTTTGAAGAAAATAAAGTTAGTTGTATAAGGTTTCTTGTGAAATCTACTAAAATTCTTTTTTTTATCCATTTTCGCTGTCATAAAAAAAAATAAAAACTAAAATAATTTTGTTTTGTTCCGTTGAATTGCAATCTCTTAAAATAATTATTAAACTAAATTTGGTTATCACTTAAAAATTAATGATTTGGAAAAATTTTGATAATAATTATAATAAAATGCAACAAAAACCAAAAAATTGAGTTATAAATTTTGTTACATTTTTTGGCAGTAATTATTATAATTAAATTTAAAATAAATCAACTAGAACAAATTTTGTCGTTTGGCAGTTTCGAAAGGTGAATCTTTCGAATGAAATATTTAATTTATGTTTTTGTGAAAATCAATTTGAGCAAATATGTTCTATAAATTATAATAAATGATTATGCAATTGGGCTTTTTTTCGTTATATAAAACTAAATTGCATTTGTATAGTTTCACGTATAGCTAGCATACATTTTAAAATTAAAAATTTGATCTCCATTTTTTTTTTCAATTTAAATAATGACATAAAAATTTTCAATTTAGATTATTAATTACAATAAAAAAAATATTTATATAAGAATATAACATATTCTTTTAAAATTATTTTAATTTTTGTTTGTTTGTTTTAATTTAATTAAATTTCTTAGAGTTTCTTTTTAAACATTTTTGTGTTTTGAATTAATTTGTTAATTTACAAAAATATACTTACTATCACATTTTTCACAAAATTGTTAAATTTATGTTTTAATTATTATTTGTTTTTCAATTTGTTTTAATTAATTAATATTAATTATTTATGTAACATTAAAGATTTAATTTTCTTATTTATATATTTATATTTTTTAGTTCATGTTTTAAAATTTTCTTTATTTGATCTGGGCCCAAAAGTAGTTTTATTAATTTGAAACTTAAAAATTTGTTGATTCTAAAGAATTTGTTATATATAAAATGACACGATTAATGAATGATTTTTTACATTTTTTTTTCAACAAATAATTTGTTCTTATTGATTTGATAAATTAATTAAAATTCAAAATAAAATTATATAATGTACAACAAACAAATTATTATGATAATTTTGTTGTCAAACTTTATTATTATTTGGTTGGCGTGGTGGATATTCACATGAACTTCGAGCCGGATATGCTTCAGCATAAAGCTCAGGATGATTCATTCTACTATAATTTTGAAGTTGTGGGGCGGTGGCTGGAAATAAAATATGAATTTATGATCTAGCAACTATTACATTTATTGTTTGGTTATCTCAGCTAGGTTATTCTAATTAGTTAAATAAAAAAAAACAAAGTTGCAAATAAATATTTCTAAAAACTTAAAATTATATAAAAATAAAATTGGCAAAATACGGGAACAACACTACACTCACAATTACATAAATTAAATTAAAAAGTAAATCAACAATCATGTAACTTATTGTTCTCTAAACCATAGCAATTTTGAATACAATTTCTAAATATTACATTAAATCTCTTAAAATTTTAATCTCAACTTCATGCAATGTAATGCTTGTTATCAATGAAAGCAATAGCGTAATTAAACTATAGTTAAATTAAATTAATAAAAAAAACGAACATTTTACGTTTAAAATAAGAAAATTATGAAAACAAAAAACATATACAAATTAAAAAACATTTGAATTTTTTGTTTTAGTTTAAAACGTTCAAGATCGCACTGGCTTGTAGAACACACCTTTCGGTGGGTAGTATTGTCCTCCTCTGCCCTCACCATACCCATGTGATGGACCACCACTCGTTCCACCCCGTAAACCTGATGCTTGCGGTCTTCCAGAAGGTGGTCTTCTTCCATTTTGAATTGGTACTGATGGACCACTATTTGCAGCATTACGATCACCACGACCACCGCCACTACGAGATCTTTCATTTGGCGGTGGTATACTGCGTGGACCAGCACCGCCGTGATGATGATGATTACGCTAAGAAAACAGACAAAAATAAAAACTATTTAGATTCTATTTTTAATTCGTTTACCATTCTTCGAAGCGTATTCATTGGTCCTCTTAAAGTGTCACTTATTCGTCTAGCTGGAGGTTTTTTAGGATTCGAACTTGGAGTATAAACAGCACAGCATTTTATGAAAATTCCCATAATAATAACGAAACAAATTCCCATAAAAACAACAGCATACCAATTTTCTGTAATCCATTGTTGTACTGTTTCCAAAGTTCTTCGGTCAAATAATTTATTTTTTAGTCGTGCTAATGGTCCTTCTGCATCAACAGCTCGACATTTAAGAAAAACATCACAGTAACCCTAATTGAATTAAAAATTAGATAATTTTTACATGTTGCTGAAATTAAAAGAAAATGTATATATACTTGAAAATTATCACATGGTGCTCCAGGTCTCAAACTAATTCCACCAACAGGAAGATTGAATTGCCTCGCAAATTCACTAGTACTTCGACAAGATGCCGTGTCTGTCCCGTTCTGACACGCAAGTTCGCATAGTTTTCTTTTATCAATATTCGGAATTAATGTAGATGTTAAAAAGCATTCCGACATATTCCATAACAAACAAATTGAACCAGAACATTCACCTTTTATACATAACTGTGTACCATTGTTACACTTTGTTTTATCATCACGTGGTTTTGGCTCGGGACATTCTGGCGTCGTACCATTACACGTTGCACTCCAAGAACATTCTGTTTCTTCTTTACATTTCGAATGATGGTGTGCGGGCACAAATTCACATGTTTCACTTAAGCAACATGGTCCTTGACTAGGACTACATTGTGTTCGTGCTCTTCGTGTACAACCTTTTGCTGTTGCATTACGACTTAAATCTTGTTCACTTATTACACGTGGATAACAACATCTATCTAAACATTCTTCATCATTAAAACCACAGTCACATTCCTCACCACTTTCAACGATTTTATTACCACAAAATGCTCCTTCGGAAACTTTAAAGCAATTGCGTTTTTTTGAATCCTCTATTGCATCTAAAACATTTGATATATTTCTAATTGAACAAGTTGAAAACTTGCTATTATTTGGACGGTCACCACTTGTCGCAGAAGCGAACATTATATAATTGCCTGTCAAACCACCAGGTCGACATTCTGATGGATAGTCGTGCTGAAATGTAATTAAATAAATATTACTAAACGATTTCTTGTTGTTTTTAGTCGCAAGAGATAATTACCGGTGATCCAAAATTATGACCAATTTCATGGGCTAATGTTAGTTGTGATACTTTGGGTGGAACCCGACTATTGTAATTTACAAATGTTATTATTCCTGTATTTAATGAACGTTTCGTACTTTGATATAAGCCACTGACTGTTTCAGTATATGTTTTATACTTTTCACATATTCCACCAGATGCTCCCGAAGCGGATGCTACCCATGCTAATCCTAATGTACCACCGGTAAAGTCACTAAAATAAGAAAAATATTAAGTTGATGAATTAAAAGAATTGTTTTTATATATTACTTCGGTCTGAAAGACCTAAGTATTACATTCATGAGCTCAAAGTGAAATTCTTACCCCCACTTTTTTTGGCATTTCTCGACGTTTTAGGACCTACTGATTCTAAAAAAGCAAAAAAAAAATGTGTGTCTGTCTGTCGGCCGTCCGGCCGTCACAACCGACGAAATCTAGAAAACCGCTGGACGGATTTCAAAATTTTTTATTTCTAAAAATAGGTTTACTCAATGGGCAGAGCCGGAAGGACGATGTGTTTGATAACTGTATCGGAAGTGTGTCAAAAAAATCGTCAAGTGCGTCAAAACAAGGAAATTTGCATATTTTCTGCTTAAAAAACGTTCATTTTAAGTGATTACGAGTAGGAACATTGAATTTGGAGAAATCTTGATGGTCGGGATTAGTATGTGAGACCAAAATCTAGATTATAGCATTATAAGTTTGTCAAAAAAATGTTGTCAAGTGTGTCAAAAGAAAGATTTTTAACTTCCCGATATGGGAAGTTATTGTTTTTGGGTCGATTTTCGAAATCAGAATTTTTTTGATATCTTTACGTTTCATGACCTCCTGAAGCTGTTTAGACTATTTTTAGCTGGCAGTCTGTATGTGTGTGTGTGTATGTATGTGTATATCGCTGTGTGGAGAATTTTTGCCCAACGCTTTCTCAACAACGGAAAGGTCGATTTTAACGAAAATGGTCGCAATCGATGTATCTTGTCGTAACTTAGAGCCCAGTCCTTTTCTAGCGAAATTAAATCATTTGTTTTTTGGTGGTTTCCAAAAAACTGAAAATATTCTCTTGCAAATATCATAAGATTAATAAATAAGGCTATCAAGGTCATGAAGCTTCCATATTGTTTGTCATCATGTCAGACATTTATAATGACATTTGTATAAACAATTATTATCTTAGTTTTTGAGATTTTTAACAAAATGTGAAAAAACTACGTGTTATTTTCTTTATGCAAACGCATGATATCTGGATGAAACTTATGTATGTAAATGAGCTGCAACCGCATCCGGGTTTACTTGAATATCAAAAACCTGAGTTATTTTCTTAATTTGACAAAAAGGTCAGAGGTTTGAGAGTAGATTGGTCAACTGTTTATTAACTTCCCGATATGAAAAGTTATTGTTTTTGGGTCGATTTTCGAAATCGAAATTTTTATAATATCTTTACGTTTCAAGACCTCCTGAAGCTCTTTAGGCTATTTTTAGCTGGCAGTATGTATGTGTGTGTGGGTATGTGCGTGAGTATCATCGTAAGTGGAAGAAAATTTGTCCAACGCTTTCTCAGCAACGGATGATCCGAGTTCAACTTCAATGGTCACAATCGATATATCTTGGCGTTACTTACAGCCCAGTCCTTTTCTAATGAAATTATTTATTTTTTAGGAGTTTCCAAAAAACTGAAAATCATCTCTTGCAAATATTACGAGAATAAACAATGCTATCAAGATCATTTACCTCCCATTTTGTTTGTCATCATGTCAGCCATTTATAATGACATTTGTATAAACAATTGCTATCTTACTTTTTGAGCTTTTTTAAGAAAATTTGAAAAATAGGCGTTATTTTCATTACGCAAACGCATGAAACTTGATGAAACTTTTAAATCAAAATGAGCCGCAAACGCATCCGGTTTTATTTGAATATGGAAAATGTGCTATTTTGAATCAGCTATTTTCAAAAGTTGGAAAAGGAGTCTGTGGTTCGTTGAACAACTGTTTTTTTAGACTTCTCAGTCTTGACATTTAATTTTGTTGAAACTTAGAGCATAAGGTTTTTGTAATGTTTATAGTAGTTTTGCAACTTGCTGCTTTTGTAATGTTCGAAGTTAATGTGGGGGACAAAAAAATAAACACACGTTTTTGGAAATAACTTAAAAACTAAGCAGTCGATAATGTCTTTTTGAAATGTTTAGATTTTTTTTGATTTTTTTAAACCAAACTCGATTCCTTAAAACAAACTTTTGTTTTACTATCTCCTTATCAATGTCTATAAAATATTGATAAAAAATAATATTCATAATTTCCTTGTTGTCAGTAGGCGTGGACAAATACATTATATAACTGTAAACAATTTCAAGTTGATAGCACTTATACTTTTAAAAAAAAAGCGATTATGTAGAAATTCGGACGGACACCGAAGTCTCACCAATAGGGTACCGTTTTTACTTTATCAAAGTACGGAACCCTAAAAAATGGTGATATTGTTTGAGAAAAATCGAAAAAATTTTAGCAACGTTGACAAAGTAGACTTTAAGTAGACTCTACCGCTAGTTTTTTTTAAATATATGGTGTAATGAAAATCTTCTTTCCAGTGTAACCAAAAGATGAAAAAATGACGATTAACTGCAAGTCTTAGAAAGAGAATTTCAATTTATTAAAGTTTAAAGAAAATATCTTTATGTTACCTATTTAACTTAACGGGAAGTTCTTGGCGTGGCCGCTATGGTCACACCCTACCCTACTAGTTATTTATTTTTTTACTCAATTTTTTGGAAAAAAAATAAAATTAATTGTTTGTTTGAAATGAAGTTTTATTACTTATTATTGTTGAGAATTATGGCATTATAAGTTTGTCAAAAAAATGTTGTCAAGTGTGTCAACAGATTTTTATTTAGTTTTTTACCTAATTTTTGGAAAAAAAATAACATTGTTTGAAATGAAATTTTATTATGATTATTGAGAATTATGACATTATAAGTTTGTCAAAAAATGTTGTCAAGTGTGTCAAAAGAAAGGTTTTTACTTATTTGTTACCCTATTTTCTTAGAAAAAATAAAATTAATAGTTCGTGTGACATGATATTTTATTATTATTATAGAGAATTATGGCATTATAAGTTTGTCAAAAAATAATGTCAAGTGTGTCAAAAAATGATTTCATTTAATTTTTTAGCCAATTTTTTGGGAAAAAAAATGTAGCTGTTTTTATGACGTAAATGTAATTTAAAATGACATTGGACATGGAAATTGTTGAATTTGTTATAGTTTTTGAAATATTTTTGGAATTTTGAAAAAGTTTGTATTTTTGATTTTGTAATAATTTTTGCAATATTTTTAGAATTTTGGAAAAAGTTTTAATTTTTGATTTTGTAAGAATTTTTGGAATATTTTTAGAATTATGAAAAATTTTAAATTTTTGATTTTATTGTAATTTTTGGAATTTTGAAAAATTTTTATTTTATTTAATTTAACAATATTTTTGGAATTTTGATTATAATTTTCCGTCAACGTATAGATGTTTCGTGTTAGTTGTGTAATAAATTTCTAAACAGAGATAAAAAATACTTGTACTTTAACAAAGAGTTATGTTTGATATACATCGCTGCCCAAAACTAAAAACCATGTTCTCATAAAAGTTTTTTGCCGAAAACTATATCAAAATCCTTAACCCAGACCGAAGTCTTGATATCTCAGAGCTGTGAGATTTCAGCCCCTCCATATTTTTGTTATTGAAATTGGAAGTACGCACAATAGCACAATCCCTATCATACGGGATGACACATAAAGCAAATTGATAACTGGCCATTGTTTAGATTTCATTTAATCTCAAACAAGGTGCAACAATTGCACTAAATATGTAATATCTTTAAATTATATTAAATTAATCTGCAACTTAATCCAATACAACTGCCTGGTCGTATTGTATTATGCTTCCTGCCCAAATGTTGGAACACAATTGAGAGATGCTATCTCTTGCAGCTAAGTGAGAGATTCAAGGTAAAAACTAGTATATGAACTCATACGCAATAGGCAAACAAAACACTTTATCAGATTAATTTAAACACACAAACAATTTATGATAAACCAGTCAACGTCTAATCCGCAGAGCAAAAATTGGCAACAATTGTAATACAGAGTTTTGGGGGTATCATAATATTATTCAAATATCATATATCTGTTAAACCACTTCATAAACGGCGTAGAAACCCCGAACCTGTGGCGAGTCGGTTTAGTTATATCTCATTTGAAACTACAAAAAGTGGTTGATATATCAAAATCATACAGCTCTATTTCGCTTTTGACACCAATTGGTAAACTAATTTTCCCTTCATACAGCCAACACTGACGGAACGTCTAACTCCAATTACATGTTAATATGACTGCAGGCAAGGAGAGCACTACAAACGCACAGATGCAATACGGATAGGTTTGAATCAATAGACCAAATCATCAGACATTTCTGGGACAGTTCTAGGTTGGCCCGAGGTCTTACGGTCTTACAAGATGGCAATCGAGTTACACTCGTGATCAATCGATAGATGTAGAAAACAAACCAAAAAAGAACTTCAACTCTCAACAGAAAATATAATACCGAATGTTCTTTCGACATGGAATCCTCGAATTATATCCCATATCGCGCCGCAAGCAACTCGATCCTATTGCAGTTGCAAAATTTAAAAATTTTAGAGTGGTTTAAAACGATATTTTGAAGTTCTCCTCACGTAAAACAGACTCGCAACAATGGTTATCACATCATCACCATCATCACCAAATCTATTTGGTCGACCGATTATCAATTATGCGGCACTCCACAGATTAGCCGCACTTTGCATTACAACTTAATCTCACGACAATATTATTTTGACGGAGAAACTAAACATCTGCCAGATAATTGGACCAATAATTCTCATCTCAGAGATATATTAAAAATTGGCTAACTAGGTCCTAAGTTCGAAAATAGAAAACTTGATACAATCTGCAGGGATAGAAAATGAAACTTAATTTGAGATACTTGAAAAAGCAGCACACAAAAGCAGCACGTTTTTCTTATCAGAATCTGTAGTACTAGTCTACAAATAGTCCCGATTTTGAGGAGCTCTATATACACACCCAAACAATAAAAACTCATCGTACTGTTAATCGAAAGTCGGAACTCAAAAACATCCGTTAAAACTGATTTTCTGTTGATTATGAAGAACTGTGTAATCATAGTGAAACCCGGCATGGCAAATAAAACAAAAAAATGTGTCAATTTACGTTGAAGCAATTTTGATAAAACTTTGATCTGAATCAGATTAAAAAGGAAATTATTGTAGAATTGATTTGCACGATATTAGGCCAAAATGTAGAGGGTTACTATGGGGTTTTAGAACTAGACTTGATTGATATAATAAATTATACTCGTTTTTCTAAACTCAGAGCAACAAATCAGTGTCTATAATGAGTTTTCACAACCATGCAAATCATTTCATATAAAAAATTTCAGTAGATTATTAAATATTTTAAAAAACTTACCGATAAGTAAAAACATAAGCTAAACAAAAAATTTCATGATTTCCTAATGAATGTAAATTTAAAAAATTGGACACATCAATGTTTTCCATACAAAATGGATTAGCATCACCATTAAACGAATCACCACATGCTGAGTCATCATCTATTTTTATTCTTTGAACTTCAAACCTAATATTTCTATGTTCGACACGTCCATCAAATTTTGTATTACGATAAATATAATTAACAGCAGTTACATGATGTGCAATTAATGATAAAATTTCCTCTCTTGTTTTTTCATCAATATCGGTTTTCTTTCCACGATCATGCTAAACGATAAATAAACAACAATTACAAATTTAATTTAATTATAAAAGTATAAAAATCACATACATCTGCAATTCCTTCTCTTATATGTCTCCATATCAAAGGATCCGTTTGTATATACAACGAACAAGTATTTTTATTTAGTTCTTCTTTCATTCTCGCTGCCCTTTTGACACGTTCATGTGATTGTTCATGTTCCCATTCTTCTTGATCGATTTCATCTTCATCATTGTTATCATTGTTCATTGACTTACTACTTCCATTATTTTTCCAATTTGCTTCTTTTGTATATTTTTCAAAAGGAAATTTAAAATCATCGTCCGAAATTAAAGGTTTTGTTTTTAATTTAACTTTTGTTTTATTTTTTAAACTATTTGAATTGGGTGGATTTGTTGAGCGTTTATTGTCTGGATCAGGATCAGAATTTTGTATTTGGTCCATCCATTGTAGTACTTCGTCGTTTATTCCACATCCCCCTACATGTCCTAAAAATTAGTTAAAATTATGGGTGAATATGCTTAAACGGCCATCGACCCAAAACAAACATTGCTATCTTAATGGTTTTTAAATTGTATGTTGACGCAGTTTAATTACATTATAAGATAATTGATAAGACAATTTAAATGTAGTTTTTTAAGAATTTTTCTAATGTCGAAATTAATTTATTTCTTATGGTTTTGTAGTTTGGTTGGTTAAGTGAACATTTCTCGTTCAGATTTATCTTGTAACTTTTTTAAACTATAAACACTATTATTGTTTTGATTAATAAACTTTAAAAATAATGTGATGATCAAGGTTGTTTTCGTAAAATTTAAATTAATTTTGATGACGTATTGATTTTAATTCAATTTAAAATTTTAAGAAAAAATTCGTAATATTATTATTATTGCGTGCATCTTGATAAAGAGCACAGTTCAACAATATCACACTCCGTTAGATTCTACGTCACAATAGCATTTCCAGAAACATAAATGCACACAAAATTGCAAGGGCTGGAGCGATTATAGAATATATGTCCAAAGCCAGCTTTAGGGTTCTCTAAGAAGTTAGTATTGTCATTGTTGAAGGAGAATGTCGACTTTAAGCTAAATGCTTTGTGGAATTGTATCAAACAAACTATTTGACTATGGTACTTAGTGATAGTACTTGTTTGTACTGTCTTGTGGGGCGGATGGGGACTCTGAACACATTTGATGCGTATGTTCGGTTGTCGGTAGTGTCAGAGTTAAAAATTTTGGCTCCGATACTATAAAAACTATCGACGAAAACTACTGACTTCAATGTAGTGGTACTTTAGATTTCATCAAACACATAAAACGATTTTTAGATAGTTAGTTGGTCATAAAACCAAACTAGGATCTGTCACTATGGATCGCAGATTTTGCGCGGCGGGAAAAGTTTTGTGTTGTTTGTTTTACCCAGCCCATCCTTATTTAATCTATCGTCTAGAAAAATTGCATCAATTTTTTCCTAGCATTGACAAGAAAACAAGTGCAAAAACGAACAATATATCTTCACAATGATTTTTATGAATCGCGACTTATTTAACTTAGTTCATCACTTGATGCCGAAGAATTTGCGTTGGGTGTTTTTAGAAGGCGATTTTGACAATGCCTACTTCGAATCAACTTTTCAGGACTGCAGCATCGCTACATGGAATTAGCAGTACGATCTCAAATTGGATTATGTCTATATTGAGCTGCCGCATTGATTTTGTTGAAATGGGCAATACAACTGTTTCAGTCTCAGTCAAACTAGGTTGTCTTCAGGGCGGTGTTCTCTCACCTCTCCTGTGGATTTTGGTAGCTGATAGTCTTCTTAAAAGACTGAATCGATTGGGACGTTATTCCCAGGGTTACGTTGATGATATTGTCATACTGCCTATTGTTAAAGTCCTTCGCACTCTAGTGGATCTGATGCAAAAATACTTTGAGAAGCCCGCTGAATTGTTCATTCCTTCTTGAAAGGAATGTGAGTCCGGCTGGCCCTTTTAGCGAGATCTACGTTTTCTATACGGATGGCTCACTGTTGAATGGAAATGCAGGAGCTGGCGTGAAGTTGGAATCAAATAATGTTGCAATAAATAGCAATAAATTTTCGCTTGGACGGTTTTGTACAATCCTTCAAGCGGATTTGTATCTGTTCGGATAGTCAATCAGCTATCAAAGCACCGCGACTACTTCCAAGCTCTTCAATGAGTGCAGGCAAAATCTCTGTAGGATAGAGCAACTCAACATCACACTGCGGTGGGTTCCAGGTCGTAGTGGCATTTTGGGCAACGTAAAAGCGGGTGAACTTGCAAGGGCGGGAGCGGTCATGAAATTTTTTAGGTCCAGACCCCGCCTTAGGGTAATCCAAAAAGTTTGCCTTGTCATCATTAGATTAAAGGATGATGCGGACCTTAAAGTGAATGCTTTGTGGAATGCGTTATCAATAGGCAGACGAAGTAAGATCTTTTTTTGTGCATTTCAGATAAAAATGTTAATTTTCTTTTAAGTCTGAAGCGGAAAACTCTCAGCTCTGTGATCGGTGTTCTAACAGGACATGGACATCTAAATAAACACTTTTTACCATGGGAATTAGAGAAAGTCCTCTCTGTGGATGTTGTCTTGAACAGGAGGAGTACTCTGAGCACTTTTTGTGTGTATGCCCGGCCTTCTCTAGTATCAGAGCTAGGATTTTTAGCTTTAACACTGCAGAGGACAGCACCATCAAAATGTTTTCAATACAGTCGGTTTTGGATTTCATTAACTAGACAAAAAGGTTTGTGGAATAGCTATTGGGGCCAAACTAGAACGCGGCGCTATGGAAAGTAGGGTCTGCGTGCCAAGACAAGTTTCGGCTTGCGCGAAACCTGTTCATCTCTTTCTTATCTAATCTTATCTAACTTAGCTCATCCCGTTTAGTTCATAATAAACCAAATAGACCAAAACTGGTTAAAATATCCAAGACTCACTTTGTCAACAAAGCTGATCAGTCGATATGGCGCATACTTGTCAGGACAACTGGCTCATTGACGATTAACTTTTTATTTTTGAGCGAAATATGAAAAATCAATAAAAACAACTTAGTACAGGAAATGAAGCTGAAAAAATGGCAAAACCTCGCAATTTTTTCGTCAAGCATCGATTTGTACAAAAATTTGGGATTAGGCTTATTTCACCCTCTAGTTCATTTTCTATATTGAGCCGTTGTACGCTTATGGTTTTTTAAGGGTGAAAACTACCCCTAATTGTAAAAAATTATAAAATAACATTTTAAACTTTAATATGGCCAACATTTGGTTTGGATTAGTTAAATAATGATTGTTTTATGCTTTAGGATATAATATCATAATATTTCAACCCTTAAAAAGCCCCCTTAATAACATTGCAATTGTTATAAGTAATTTAACAGATCTATACAGAAAAAAAGTTAAATTACATACAAAACATTTATTTACACAAAAATACGAATTTATAAATACAAATACAAATACAAATAGTTTTTTAATCATATTCATCGAGATCGATGTCATCTTCGTCTTCTTCTATAACTGGTTGTCTATTGTTGCAATCTTCCCCCGAGCACCCAGAACAAGTGGGATTGCAGTATAACTCCAATTTTCTGCACCCGCATGCAACGCCGCACCCTTTTTTGCATTGGCAAAAATCATTTTCAAAAGTTCATCGGGTGCTCGGTTCATCGGTTTATCAGTTTAGAACACACTGGCGAGGAATCAACGAAATTTACACTCACGCACACATTAGCAGATGTTTCTTCTTTTCTGTCTTTCGATTTGAATGGAAAAAGTGGAACATATTATAACGTATTCAAAAAAACCGGTTCTGAGGTATTATATATAATGAAAATGCTATTACACTCCCAAGCGGGATATTCGAATTTTTCGAAAAAAAAGTTAATTCGTTTTATAAACATAGCTCCTTCATTTTTGGTGATAAAGTTTTTTCAAAAATGATTTTGTAGGGTTTTTTAAGGGCTATAAGACTATGTGAATTTAATTCCATAAGATCTCTTAGTTTTTAAGTGGGGTGACTTTAAATGACTCGAATAAGGGCGTGTTTGCCCGTAAATAGAGGTTTTAAAGAGCTATACCTCGCTAAATATTCACTGTAAAGAAAATCTATGCACAGGGAAATTTTAGTTATTAAAAAAGCTACAATTTAGTACACCATCATTTTTTTCGTATCTTCAGTATTTTCGGAGGTATTTTTACGAAAAGCGTGAAAAATACGAAATTGCAAAAAATCAATTTATCTTTAAACTACAATTTTTCTAAAGTTAGGCATTTTATATAGGTCAAACTTCTTGAGTGTATTGATAATACATATATAAAAAGAATTACAGAAGGGTGAAGATCAATTTTAATTAGGAGGGTAGTTAGGCGGTCGTTTTCACTGATTTTTTCGTAGAAAAAAGTAGGTACCGACCTTATTTTGATCATAAGTCGCTCAATGTTTATGCTAGAAACTTTTTTTTTTGTTTGTAAGGTCTAATTGTATACTTGAAAAAAGATTCTGAAAGTTTTCCTCGAAAAATGCAAAGTTTTCCCGTTATTTGGCTTTGAATATTTCAAATTATGCATTTGTCGAGAAAAGCTAACCTTTAACATGCCGTGTCTCGGTTTGTATTAGTCGTAGAAAAATTATAAAAAAAAGATTTTGTTTGTTTTTCTAAAAGCTACAATTTTAAGTTCAACAGTTTTTTGATTAAATGCATATTTTTCGAGTTATTCTCAAAAAACCTTCTAAAAAAGTCCATTTTTTCGTCGAAAAACTGTTACTTTCAACCGCGATTAACTCGAAAAATATTAGTTTTACGAAGAAAACGTCTAGAACATTTTTTTCTTAGAATTACTTTTTCCATCGATTTCCATGGCTAAAATGTAATGAAAAATTTCCACCCCCAAAATGGGGTGGCAACCACCCCCCAAGGCTTTAGCGTACAGCGGCATGATATAGAAAATTATCCTTGGGCTATTCCCTACCTTCTGTGAAAATTTCAAGTAAATCCATGCTTGACGAAAAAATTGCGAGCAAAAATGCTTCATTTCCTAGCCTAACTGTAATCACCCCATTTATACGCTGTTCGGACAAAGAAATCAATACATTTTTCTTTTCACTATAATCTTTAGTTTGGCTGTATATACTAATCAAACTTCCAAATCTTGGTCACCCAATAGATGACTGTTTCAGGTCATGTTGTTGTTGTTGTAGCGACATTTATTGGATAACTAGTGAATTTCAATAATTTGTTGTCATAAATTAAAAATAGATTTGAAGAAAAAACTGAGTATTAGGATACACCATTGTTAATTTAGACATGGAAAAAAGAAAATCTTTGGATATCGAGCATCGATAGTCGGGCAATTTTAAATCAGCTTCACGACTGCGCATTGGTGTATTTATTTCTTTAGGAACCAAAACATATAAGTTTAAAGCAAACTGCACCGCGAGCAAAGTAGCTGTTCTTGTGCGGTCAGTGAGGATAAAATCAGGGTCAATGAAAAGGAAGGATAGTAGACTTGGAACCATAATTTAAAGAATTAATGAAAAAGTAATTTTGCCACAAATGCACACCGTCGTAAGTTTTACCGCTTTCGCTCGATTAACTTCTTTCAGCTTTTTCGACAACTTGATGAAGTTGAAAAGCTGATACAAGCTTATATTTGGGATTTAGTGTGATAAACTTTCGATTCTGTATGAAACATAATATGCGGTTTATCAAGCTCGAGATAATGTTGGACGGTGCCATGGATAACTAAACAATAAATTACATAATAAAATATGACATAGGATGCTAGGGAATAGGATAGGAAAACAAAACAGATGAAGACAACATTTTTAAAAAAATTTAAACGCTTGAACTTTACTTTGCTCTATAAAGGGTGTTAATTGTGGTTACGAAGAAATGTCACTTATGAATAGAGAAAATAAAAGAGGCCCAAGCACAGAGACCTGTGGTACTCCTCACGCAAGTGGCATGACATCAGAGAGAATACCAGACACTTCAACAGCTTGCGAACGCGAACATAAGTATGAATAAATAAGTCGACAATCAGAAGGTGAAAATTTAAACAGTTTGCGACATAATATCTCATGTATTATGGAATTTAATGCTTTGGAAAAGTAAAGTGAATTTAAACGCATCCAAATTCCGACGAATATCATATGAATATCATATATCATAATACTATGCGGGATTAAGGCAAACAACTTTTTCTTTATGTATATAAATAAACAAAATACCAATCACCAAACTCTAATTATTATCAAGCTTAACCTATCTCGTCTATATTTGTACCAAAGGCCAGGTGTTTAAATAATATGTGATATTCACTTTAATTATTATTCATAACAATAGACACGCAACAGATAATTAAATGTATTATTTAATTTATAAGTTCAATGACCGATACAGGAAACGCAATATAATTGCGTTGACAACCTTCAAAATTATTTATTCAACTCACAGTCTTGAAAAAGAAATTGTTTAGTCAAATTAGAGCTCATTTACTTAAAATAAATGATATTAGTTGTTTTTTTCTCATCAATTTATAATTTAAAATACTCTAATAACTTATATAATTATTAAAGATTATGACTATAATCTTAAATAGCAAACAAATTATAATTACCTTCTCTTAAATGTTCATGTGGATCTTCAACATGATTTTCATTATATATAACAGAATGAAAATCTTCATCCTCATAATATGTCCGATTGGGAAAGTAATGTTTTGCTTTTTCTATATAAAAAGAGTCTCTAGATGTGATGACTTTCCCTTCAAACACACCATCAATTACAGATCCAAAGACATAGCTATTCTTATCACCTACAACTTCACCTTTATATATATGTGAAGAATCTACATTTATTTCACCTTTAGAACTATCAATCTTAAAAAATCAAATAAAAATTATTCGTTATTTAATTAACGATTGTAATTATAGTAAATAATAATTCTTACCACTAAATTATCACTAAACGTATTAATATCTCGTTTTATTCTTATATTAAAATCTCTTCCAAATGCATTAAAATTTAAAAAAACATAAGGATCTTTGGTGATTGATCGTTTCGCTCGACTATGACTAGCATGAATTTGTGCTGCATCATAATTTAGTCTTTCATGATGCGATATGTATGGATTCAAACGGTTTCCTCCTGCTGAAATCGAAGAAAAAACGATTTATATTTGTTTTATTTGTGATTTTATATATAAACAAAAATTTTAATAAATTTTGCACAAAAATAAAAGAAGAAATAAAAGTTACACAATAAAAAACCTCTTTTATTATAAGAAATCATGAATATTGATGAAATAAGTAATAGAAAAAAACAATCATAAGTCGTGTTTTGATGGATTTGTATAACTTCTTGTAATTTACTTGTTATGCAATAGAGTTAGTTATTGTAATAAAATCTATATTATAATACCAATTTCGTAGAAAATAAGAATTTTTAGATCATTCCATTAATAAGTAAAAATGTTTTCAATAGCCCTAATTTAAGTAGAAAGGAATTGTGAGCAAATCGGAAAAACCCAAATATTGACATTAAAAAAATGAAGGAAAATTCAACAAAATCAAAAAATTCGTAATAGTAATTTTGAAGTGAACAAAAGAAAGAATTATTGTTATAAAAAGATACTGTACGTATGTAAATAGAATGATTTCCATAGTGAAAAGCGTCGAATGACTCAACTTAAAAATAATGGATGTTTTTAGTTGTTGGTTTGAGTATAGTCATCAAACTAATATCAACTTCATCTCAAAGTTAGCACTTTATTTATTATTCAAACAAAAAAAAAATATTTTCAAACAATTTCACGGCGATTGGACCAACTACAGTTAAATTTATTTTAATGCCAACAATGAGGTAGAGTTAAAATATAAATTGTAACATACAATACAACAGAAGTTGATTAAAGTTAATAACTATTTCCATGATAGCACTAGATGTTGGCCTTATATCATGATTTTTTTATTTCAAAATAGAAGTATTTGAAATTGGTTGAACTATATTTAGTTTTCACATAAACATAACGTGGAGTTGGCTCAACTACACCGTTCTGCACCTTTACAACAGTTGAATTCATGTCAGAGTTCGACTCGCCATATTCGCTCTCACGACGAGGTTGGAAATAGAACATGTTTTTAGCGCAGTTTGAGAAGTTTTCGGTGTTTAATTGTGAGGCAAGGGTCTGTTTAAAAACTTATGATGTACCATAAAAAAAGGAAAGCCCAACCAGTTTGAGCAACGTTAGGTGGAAGATTGGGTTCAACAATTCACTATCGGCCCTAGTGCTTGTCGCCAAACCCTCAATGCACCACTTGTTCGATGACCTCCGGTAACTGAGAAGTATTTCTGGCAATGTATAGGGGCGAAATCAAGAATGGGTTTGGATTGAGAATAAAATTCTCTCCGAGAAAAGTTGGCTACCGAATCGGAACGCGGAACATACGTAGCCTGAAACGGAAGCATAGATGTTTTACATGGATATAATTCCTATGCAAAATATAACAAAAGAATAACCGGAAAACAAGAGCTGAATAATCACTCTCTATATACTGTAATTGCATTGGTCATTCTTCTCGAAAATATTTTGGTACTGGTTCTTTATGAGTGCAGATATACATGAACCCACAGAAATTAAAACCTTCGACTAGGACACTTTCTACATAGCACTGTAGTCTGAAAGAGGTTATGAAATTAGCACCAACACGTGACTTCATTATGGTTTTTGTTGGTTGTGATAGGCAAGTCAAAATCTCTTATCTCGACAAAAAATCTCTTATGGAAATGGGGGTCCCACCCAAAAACCTGCACTTGAATTCGAAAAATATTGACTAAGTATGAGATTGACAGAGTTTGCATTACAAATATGAAATAATTTGAGAATTGCTATATTACTATATTTCTCACCAATCGATCCAAAAGTCGACTTGGATCTTAGTGAAGGGAAAGTGGAAACACTCTAAACAAATTGACCATGTGCTAGTAACAACATGATTTTCGAATGGGCTAGATGAGCAATTCTTTAGAGGTGCATATATTGAAAGTAACCACTTCCTAGTATGTGCTGAAGTAAAGTCTCGTACTTTAGAACGGAAACATTTTAGCATCACACCGCTAAAGAATGCTGAAATAGAAGAGATATCAAAACCGTATTACCAAAAACATTACAGAAGTCAGAAACAATCTATAAAGAAGTTAATACATCCTGGTTTTTACTTCAAAGACGTTGTGTTGTTTCAAGAGTTGCTAAAGCCAGAAAATAACTTGCAAAAATCTTGTCTGAATCAAGCCTGTCTTGACGCTATTTAGCACAAAAAAGGTTACAATCTAAAATGTTTGCAACGACGAAACATCAGTTCCACAAAAGATTAAAGAAAAATATACCTAAACTGGGAAAAATAAGTCGTAACGGTAGAGCGAATGGTAGAAGAGGAAGTGTGGAGAAACTGAATGTAACCTTAAAGTTAAAACCTTAAAGAAAGGACCTCAAACCGTATCGACTGATACTCAAAACAAAAGAGGGGAGCTGCATGCAGACAAAGTACCCGTCGTTTTTTGTTCAATTTTCGAATGAAATTTTTCGTTTTTGAAAATCAATTTAAGTACATATGTGCCATTTTATGGGTAGTTGCATGTTTCTTTCTATAGGTGTAGGACAGATCGACCATGTTTTCATCAAAGGGATTTTTGCAGACAGGAATAAATGATATTCAAATTTTAAATGCCGTAAGGTTCGGGCTATATGATGGATGCATTAACTTACCAAACAAGTTCAGTCATTTTTTGGGCAGTTTATCAAGGATGTGTGTGGTCTGGCATTGTCATGATGGAAGACAACCCCTTTCGATTTGACCTAGCTCCACACCAACATAGCTTCCTAAACGCACACAGGACAACAACCGCACTCCAAAATCCAAAATCAAATCAACGATACCTTAACCCAGAAACCCACTTGATTTAGCAAAACCATTTGACACAATGTCGCACACAGCACACTGCACTACTAAACGACATCCTAAATACAAACTTTCCAGGCATAATAAAGCGCTGGTTGTGTAACTCCTTGAGGAGCCATCAAACATATATGTTAATTTCAGAAACTCCAAATCAAACGTGAGAGTATTAAGAAAAGGAGTACCACAACGTTAGTTTTCCCACATTTACACCTATTCCACCAAAAGGTATAACCATCATTAGATATGCAGACGACTGCATGCTGCTTGTCACAGGAAGCAATCTGGAACAACGCACCAAAAGCTAAACGAATAACTAAAGTCCATTAATGAATGGCTTAGAAGAAGAAAGCTGATACTATCTTCAGAACAATCTACCACTACACTTTTCATCACTTGGACGAAGGAGGTAAATACAAAACTAAAACTCCGCATCCACATTCGACCCACTACTCAGGTTCAGCTGGAAGTTCATGGGGCAAGGATAAGAACATAATTATCACAACATACATAGCTATAGGTAGACCCATTTTAAACTAGGCACCCATGTGAACACCACACGCAGTGTCTGACACGCAGCTGGAAGAAGATACAAACCACACAAACGCCACTTTGCGAACCGCTACTGGATACCATCCGATGGCTCATGGAAACCATCTGCAACACCCAAATGCTGTCAAAACAATACGTATGGACATCCTATTAATGGTTTTACCGCCTAGAGCCATAAGGTAAACGGCAAAACTCTTTCAAGCCGATATTAGAGAGGATCCAACCATTAGGAATATCGATAGGCAAACCTATAGAACCGATTTAAAAAGGTTTCACGCCAAGGCTATTGAGGACACAATTATTAAATACGTACCTAATCGAGTCCTGCATGGAAAACCACCGCAAATCGCAGCAGAAGAGAAGCAATTGCTTTGCAGCACTAGACGCAATCTAGCGCCATTGAGATCCGGTTGGTGACGAATATTAAATAATAATATGAATAGAACCGACCCAAGTTCAGAGAATGACGAACCTGTGGTACAGCCTAAACTGTGTGGTAGAGTTCCTGAACCTGGAAACAGCATTGAATGTATAGCCCTTTATCAACGTCGCTACAACTACAATTGCTTCAGAACTGGCTCGATTTCGTTACGGTAGTAGAATTTCATTGATGGCAATTCGGTTAATCCAATTTTTTTTGGCGTTAATTCATATGGCCAAACCCAAACATCGAGCTCCTTTAAGTAGCCAATATTTTAAAAGGATCATCGAAATGATGAAATAGCCAGAGCGAAGTAAATTTTTAACATCAAAATTTCCAGAACGGAATCGAACACACTCTCTCACGGGTCCTGCATTCTCACCTTAAACTTCACAAATTTTTTGCATGTTTGTGTAGCGTTTTTGGTTTTTTTTAAAGTCGAAAAGTATCACATATCATATTTCCTCAGATATTTCGCTCATTTTCAACCAAATATCCTCTTTTACACAAATGACGAACTTTACGAAACTGATTTTTCGAAAAATTGTAATTAAAATGTCATGCCAAACGCGCGTTCGTTTGATACAATCTAATTAGTGATACTAGATATATGACTAACTAGTGACAAAAACAGCAGATACTTTTTATATCGCCTAATATTTTAGATACTTATGCCACTTATTTTGAGAATTGTCTTAACGTAAGTAACCAGCAACAAGTCGGGCGACTAGCAAAGCTTATTCGTTGATTAAATGTATATGTAGACGACCCCAAAAAAAAAAGAATTGGATGAGACACTAAACTACTGACTGACAACAATATCTTATTAATAAAATCTGATGATGTTGTTATCCACGGTTGAAATGAAACTGTAATGAGTGAGATATTAAAAAATAAAAATTGATAGGTAATAATTGATCTGCAAACCAACAAACAATTATGACAAAACCAAACATATGAATGTTTCCAGAGAGGATGAGAATATGTCATAAGAGGCCGAATAAAAAAGTATTATGGGTGGAGTTTAACGAATTGAGGATGTTGAATTCTTTAAATAAGTGGAATCAATACTTGGATAAATCTGGACAAAAGCATTCTAACAGACATTTAAGTTAGAACTTTCTATCCAATTAAAGTTTTACTTGGATTACCATATGCCAACTAATTCGAAACTCAAATTATACAAGACATAGTTTAGAATGATGATGATGTATAGGTCAGTCACAAATATGAATCCCTTTAAAAAATGGCCAATCACAACTATCTGTATTTTGTTATCCGAAGAAAGACAACTATGGTAACTATACCACTGTTGTAAGTGATCGTGGTAAATATTCGAAGCGGTTTATGTCAAGAAACATTCCTACAAGGTGCATAAATACACAAAAAACATTACTTAGCCGAAGACAACGAATGTGAATACCAAAAAGAAAAGACTACTAATTTCAAGTGATATCAATGCCATGGTTGGACAAAAAATATAAAACTTGGCGATACTGATGTCGTGATCTTCAACCGATCACTAAAAAAAATGATTAATTCAATTCAAGCTCTCAACAAAAATTCTCATCAGTTGGAATGGAAATTTTTGTGTATGTTAACAACATACTATTTTTAGATAAACAAAAATATAAGAATTTTTAGACCTTCCAAGTATAGAATATTGCAAGAATATTGTTTGAATAAGATATTTTTTACAAAATTGGAATTTTAACACGTAGAATTTATTACATGTTTCCTGTAATGCTGACATGATAAGGTGTGTTATTTTGTTGAACCAAAACTACGTAATAAAATTTCGTTTCCTTATGGTCCTTTTTAATGATAAATAAGTTTTTGAATATGTTAATACTGTATTCTATTTGACCAATATTTTTTTCGCGATCGGGTTTTTTACACTGATCAAAATAAATTTTGGTTATACTTAACACAAGAAAAACGGAATATCACATAAGCTCATTGCAGTTATAAATGGTCGACAGCGGTTGTTATCGTTGTAACGGTTATAGTGTAATCAAAAATAAGGATCTTTCGGAGAAGAAGAAAAGATTTAATATAAAGTGAGAGAAAAGGAGCTAAATAAATTTAAAAGATTGTGGATAACACAACGAAGAGGGAAAATAAATGTTGTAATAAAAAAAGCTATGAACGAAAAAATATTTTACGTAGAAGAAATCTATTATTATTGGTCTAGTTTTGAGTGGCCAAATCTGATTTAGTTAAAAAACTAAATTATTACAACTGGTGTCGTAAAAGGGATCTTCGATAGAAATATCTGTTCAAAGTTCAACGGCAGCACTTCCAGTCTTAGCTGGGCAGCGTTCCGTAGCGGTACCGCTCATTAGCTCTTCCGAGGAGTCGAACCAACACGTAGTTATGTGTGGGCTTTGTGCCTCGATTAAGGTGGTGGGCGGTGCGTCTGGGGTGCGCTGCATCAGCTGGATTATTGGCATTTAGTTTTGTTTTGTTTTCTGCAAATTTCTCACAATTTGTTTTTCACTTATTATTTTGTTATTATTTCTTCATCTTATCATGAAATATTGGCATATGTCATATTTTGTAGTATGATAGGATTTTTTACTTAGTTATGCATTTTAAAATAAAACACAAAAAAATAAAATAAACATTTTGATATATATATATGGCAGTACAACCGAAAAAAAATAAGTCTGCAAGTGGTAAAGCAAATTTGCGCAATCCACCCGCCCATAAAGCGGCATGTCCACGGAATTTGCAGGGACAAAACATATATGAATCAATAAAAAATTTTAAAATACATGTTCAAAACATCTGCGGATTGAACGCTAACCATGACCACGTGCAACATCATCTTGAGCACGACAAACCGAACATTCTATTCCTTACAGAAACACAAGTTTCAGAAAATTTTCTCTTTATAGAATCGCTTAATTCCAAATATAGGCTCGAATCAGCTTTCAAACTCCATCAAGGCGTATGCGCATTCATTCATGAGAGTGTTGCGTACACGCGCTTTCCAAATTTTGAACTACACGGTGACGGCTTCAATACAATGGTTTTAAAGATTTGTCTTCCAGAAATGACTTTTTTTACAATAGCTTTATACCGGTCCCCCAACAAACGTAACCCAAACTTTTTTAATATACTGACAAAAATTATGGACGAGATTAGAGCAAAGTCCCCTAATTGTGAAGTTATCGTTACCGGTGACTTCAACGTCCACAACAAATCATGGTTGGAATTCTCCAAATCGACCGACGATGTTGACAATAGTGGAAAACTGGCAGAAATTTTTGCCGCGTCTCAGGGCCTATTCCAAATTGTTAAAAGCCCGACTTTCACTCCCCGTAATGGCGGTGATAATAGTTTTCTACTAGATCTCTATCTTACCACAATGCCAGATATTACGAGTGTCGATGTTGCGAAAGGTAGTATTGGAAATTCTGATCATTATTTAATCTCATCAGTTATCAAAACTGATTTACTTAAAACTACAGCTCCCAAACCCCGTAAAATATTTCACTACTCAAAAATGGATAAGAGTGGTCTTCAAAATTTTTTCCATGGTTTCCCTTTCGACCGTCATTGTTTTTACACTGACAATGTAAATGTTTCTGCTCAAAACTTTACAGAAACCATCCAATTTGCTATCAATAAATTTGTCCCTTTCTCCATAGTAAAACCCAAACAAAAATACTTGTATTCGAAAGCTGCCAAAACGGCACTTAGAAACAAACGTTGATCATTTAATATTTGGATTCATAACAAAACTCCCACTAATCGATCCCAATATCTAAAGGCCAACAAAATATCTAATCAGATTATCTCAAACGAAAAGTCCGAAATTGACAGAGCGAAAGCCTCAAAACTTACGTCTATGTCTGTTTCTGACAAGAGTTTCTACAGTGCCATTAATTCTTTAAATTCTGGTACAAAATTTTCTATTCCCCCTATTATTGATGGTGATTTAATCGTCAATGATCCCGCAAGAAAAGCTAACTTGTTCGCTGAACGCTTTGCTCTGAACTCCACCGTTTTGGAAACTCCTAAAGAAATACCCCAAACCCAGTCTTCAGGAGTTAATATGAATGAACTTCACTTCAAACCCAAAATAGTCGCTAAACTTTTAAAGGGGTTAAACATCAACAAAGCATCAGGAATGGACAATATTCCACCCATTATTTTAAAAACCTTTTCCAAAGAACTTGCACCAACTTTAACTAAAATATTCTACCAATCCTACAAATCTGGTATATTTCCCTCGTGCTGGAAGTTGGCAAATGTCCAGCCCGTCCCCAAAAAGGGACCAAAATCCGATATCTCAAATTATAGGCCAATAGCTTTACTATCGGTCCTAGCCAAAGTCTATGAGCATTATATTAATACACATATTTCAAAATTTCTGGAAGAAAATCATTTAATATCCGACAGCCAATACGGTTTTCGAAACAAAAGATCAACTACCGATCTATTAAACTATGTAGCGCATTGTTGGAACAGCATACTTGATAAAGGTGGTGAAACATACGTTATCGCTTTAGACATCTCCAAGGCATTCGATCGAGTCTGGCATGCCAACTTAATCAACAAGCTCGTTGCGTACGGTTTTCATCCCAATGTTGTGAAGCTGATTCAAAATTTTGTATCCGACCGATACATTTCGGTAACCTTAGACGGATATTCTTCTGAGTCTAAACTAATTAACGCTGGTGTACCCCAAGGCTCAGTATTGTCCCCAACCCTATTTTTGATTTATATCAACGAATTGTTGAAAATCACCAGCAACCCAATAAATAGTTTTGCAGATGATAGTACTCTGCACAAGTCGTTCGAGCCCCTTCCTTCAAAAGGTAAAATGCACGAACGAATTAATCCTGCCCGGAGAGACGCTGCCATAAACGTGAACAAAGACCTGAATAAAGTCGCCGACTGGGGTGACCAAAACCTTGCAAATTTCAACTCCACCAAAACACAGCTGTTGATTGTTTCCAGATTAAAGACCGAGTTCCCCAAATATATTTTATTTAGTATGTGTGATGAACCAATAGGTGAATGTAAAAACATTCGTTTATTGGGTGTCACAGTTTCAAATGACCTACTCTGGAACGATCATGTAATGGCGATGGCAAAAAGCGCGTCTAAAAAACTCGGCCTCCTAAATAGATGCAAAAATTTTTTCACTCCATACCAATTGCTCCATGTTTATAAGTCCTATATTCGTCCCTGTATGGAGTACTGCTGTCAAGTTTGGGGTGCTGCCTCTGTTTCCATCTTGGCCCTCTTGGACTCTGTTCAAAAGCGAGCTATACGAATTGTAGGTGATCGAACTTTGACATCAAAACTTGATTCCCTACAACATCGTCGCACTGTTGCTGACCTCGTTGTTTTTTACAAATATCGTCATCAGCAGTGCTCAGATGAAATCAGCGGCATCATGCCTCAAACTTATTCTTACCCCCGTTCCACTCGGCAATCGGCTGCCGCAACCAGTGAAACGGTAAAAATCCCGCGCTGTCATACTGGCAGATCGCAGAGAGACTTCTTTGTCCGAACTGCGTACAAATGGAATAGTTTGCCGGAACACTTAGTCTCAGGTGGCTTCAACCCACAGATGTTTAAAAAAAGCGTTAATCTACACCTCAGAACGCCAGTTGTTGTGGGACCCAGGTCTAGACCTAGGTCTTAAAAGGTATTTATGTGTTGTTGTGACACATATTCTAAACCCTATTACACAACACATTTTATTAAAAAAAAAAAAAAAAAAAAAAAGTAGTTAAAAAAGCTCGAAGAAAAAATTGGAAAGGAGATATGTAGTGAAAAGCTGAAATGGTTTGCATCCAGATCAACATCACTTCGGAGAAGAAGGAGCAGGTAAAAATACAGTGACAAAGATTGGGAAAGAAAAAGATATTGCAATGGGAAGTAGCAACTCAACGATTTCGGTCTAATGGAAGAACAAAGAAGTTCGAATATTAGAGCAGATAAAGGCAGATATGAAGATTATAAACAACAAAATGAAAATCTAATTGTAAAAATCATTTAGCAGTCACGGCACAACGAAAATGGTGCAAAATGAAATAGATATAAAAATTGCTCATCAATTTACAATAAATCGTGCCGAAAGAAAGCAACTAATAGTAGAAAAGATTTTACAAATATCAAATGAAGTGGTTTACAATTCCTTGATACAACAATATCATGAATTAACGCACCAAATCTGAATGAAGATTCAATATGATATTCGTGGCATATCAAGAACTCAACAAAAGCGAATATTTAAATTCTATTCGAGAACTACAGGTGGTGGACAATGTAACGAGAAAATAAAAACAAAAACCTTTCTAGTAAAAAAATCATATTCAAATCGATTATGTTAAAAGAAGAAAATCAACAATAATAATCTTAATTAAATGTTATTATTTTAGCAAATTAGTACTATAGAGAGTTCGCGCATTCGCAGCAAAGAATTTAGTTTTTAAAATAATTCGGGCATGGTTCATAAGGAATATAGAAGGAGAATACAAAGGGAATAAGCAGCATATACTGTGAAATAGATATAAATTGATATAAGTTTGTTAAAAAACTGCGAATTCTAGTCGAATTCTGCTGTACACTATTTGCAATGAGTTTTGCGCTTACATCTACATATATGACAGTAGAAGTTTGTCAGCAACTAAATTTTAATTAAGAAATTTTTGGTTCTATGCTAACTACAAAATCTTAATACATTGCTATAATATTTAAGCGTGACATAAGCGTCAGTCACTTTTATAGTTTTGAAGTCAACACCTGAGGATTAGGAGAACATTAGAAAATTTTACGTCAAAGTAAAAGATCAACGAATCTCGAATGATGTTCAAAAAGAAGTTGCTTCTGAAGAAGTTGAAAATGCTTTTGATACCAGTGGTTCCATGACCTATGAGAGGTCCTACAGCTATGGTTAAGAGACTACGACGAGTTCATTGATCTAATTGCAGCAAAGCTTAGAAATAGATCGATTTTCGCGTTTGGTCAAGTTGAAATCAAAAATCAATAATTCAAATGAATTTCTAATTATTTGATTGCTGTATTTGTAACGAAAAGTGCGTTAACTTATTTTTGTTGGATGGCTCATTGATGACTTATAAGATGTATATCAGACCAAAACTATGTGAACCACTAAATGATGGTCGTGTTGTTGCAGTCAGCACTCGTAATCTGAAGTTGTTTAAAATGCTATTTAAAATTGTTGTTCGTGAAGCAAATTTATATGTTAAACTACCGTTTGGTGGTTACTATTAAAAATACCATTAAATTGTTCCATGTACTAAGTATTGGGTTATCAAACTTTTGAGAGTAAGAAAATTTTTTGCAAAGATACTATATTGATGATGATGCGTGCTGGTGTAACTTGTGTTTATATGAAAATATCATTGATCAAGATTTCAAAAATATAAAAAAATTACAAAATCGCATGGTGATGTCATACTCTGTGACATATTGGACAAATGCAGAAGAAGCCGATTGGTGGGGCTAGACATTTTTTATTATTGATTATCCCTTTCATTATCTCATTATATTGTTTTAAATATATAAATCAGAAGTTTGTTTCTTTTTTAAATTTCGTAAGACTGGTTTTTGGATGTTTTGCGTACGGATAATGGAATGCTGTTCCGTAATTCTGAAATGGACATTGGACAGTCTTTAAAAATACAATAAATTTTGTAATTGCAGAGCAGAAATAAAGATCGTTGAGTCGTTGGTCTGAAATCATGAATTTTTCATTTTAAAATAAAGTATGTATTTGAAATTAATTGAACTATATTTAATTTTCACATAAACATTACGTGGGGTTGTCTCAAATAAATCGTTCTGTAACTGTACAGCTGTTGAATCACTTTCGGAGTTCGATTCGCCGTATGTGAGCCGCGAAGAGGTTGAGACAACTGCAATTCGATTAGAAATAAAACATTTTTAGTGTACAATTTAAATTTATTGGTTCTAAGCAGTGCAATTTTTTCTCTGTTTCAACTAAAGATATATAGCACTAAGGTGGAGTCGTAAATTTCACTCTCGACTCTCGAGTACAGAGGGAACTTTTAACTGAATAAATCAACACTTGTGTTAGACAGACTTGTGAGCAAAATTGTAGAATTTGACAATTCGAACTGTGGCTCCATAGATAAATAATAAGTAGTTCTTTCAGAGGAGTTCCCTATGTTTAACGGGAAAAGAAATATAACATTCAATCTTACAATCACCAACAATATTTTCAGTAAGCCATATTCTGCAACTTAGTAAAGCCTAAAAAATTACTTTTATGTTTGTATTAAACATTTAAATTTCCACTAATTATCCTGTTTTCTTTATAAATTCTAAAGTAAACAATTAAATCAATAAATGAATATACTTGCTGCTGTCAACAGTTTCAAAAACTCATCTATTTAGTTAAACTTTTGAGACAAAAAAAATTTAATTTTATTCAATCATAAATTAATTTACCGTAATAAAATAACTAACATATAGACTACACACATTCTATTTGCTTGCTGTTGAAATAAATAAATGTTTACCTTGAGAACAAACCAGCAAAATCAGCCAACTATTAATTTCATTGAATTGAGTAAAATTAAAAATAAAAACGAATACCCAACGCAGGACGGATAGGAATATTTTTGTGATGGTATTGAGTATAGAAACAATTACCAAAAGATTATATCAAAAACTAAACATTAACCTCAACATATTCTATTATTGCATGACTCATAATCTAAAATTTCACAGAGAAATCAACCAAATCTATTAAAATGATTATAAATACGTAATTGACAAACGAGTAACTTTTAAATTGTATTCCACGAATAATTAAATGTTTCTTTTGTTGAAATTGTATCTCCCTCCTCTATTTGTATTTGCAACAATACTTTATATCTACAAGGTTTTTGTTTTTAAACTTATATAAATTAGTTTAGTAAATAAAAAGAACTTACCACGAAAGTCTTTTACGTAACCTGAAAGGAAATAGAAAAATATAATTAAAAATCAACCATAAGTTCTACTTTGCAGATTAAACGTTTAATATGTACTTGTGTATTATATACATAGTTGACTGACCACACTTGTGTTTTTTTACATTATTTAATTAATCATTTATATGACCCAATCTCTTATACATTTATAAACAGTTTAACCAGTAAAAAAGGGAAAATTATAATTTACAATAATAATATATATGAAATTAAGAGGAAATGACAGTATTATTTAGTCTGTTTCGTAGCTTAAATTGTGGTTCATTCATAGCTTAGATGTAATAAGGTGTGGAGGTATAAGGTATAACAACTACACCGAGAGAAATGTTCCAGTAGTATTAACGACGACTGTGTCGTTAAATGTTTAACAACAAAAATCGTAACTTTCACGTATTTTTTCTAGATATAATGGAACTGTTGTTCCTGTTATGAAATCAACACTGTTAAATTAATTATATAACGTAAATCGTACCTCTACTAAATTGTTAAATTAAAATTTGATGTTTTAATATGGATCATACATAGTATTATTAATTTGTTTGATTTATAAATAATTGTAAAAGGATTGTACAAAATCTTTTATTACTAACAAATAATTTGTTAAATATAATTAACACTGTTTGCCGTTGGCACTTGGCGTATGTTTTCAAATAACATAATGTTTGATAATATTAAAAGAAATTTCGTAATTACAATTACAATTTCTTATTGATCAAATATTCAGTCAAAGAACGATTTTGTACATTATATTACTTGAAGATAAAAATAAGAGATGTTTGCATCTAGTTTTTTAAAAATTTAACTGTAATTATTACTATCCGTCATAAATTTAACGATTAGTTTGTTGCTATAATCATTTATAGATTCGTATAAATAATAAGTAAATGAATCTGATAAAACCACATTTTGTTCTATGAATAAAATTTCGTTATTTCCCAGAATGGAAATCATAAAATTAACAGAATTTTGTTTTTCGTAAAAAGGTTTAATGCAATTAACGAAATTTCGTTGTTTTGTAAAAAAAGGTAATGTATGTAACCGAATTTCGTTGACAAACTAGTTCGGTTTTAAAAAATGCTCTTGAAGTTGGTTTTAGGCGTCATTTCACATTAAGTCTTTGTGAATGTTCAGTCAACTTAAATACTTATTTTAATAAAAGTTTGTAAAGTGAGTGAAATACATAGAGTATAAAGTGTAAGAATATGAACTCTTTGGATTTGGTTTCACAAATATTAAAAGATTGGGGTCTTTCAGGAAATGTAATATACAAATTTAAAGGTACTTTTTATAATCAAATTTGATTTTGTGAGTGAATTCTTATACAGTGTGATTTCAGTGAATGCCATAGATATTGAGGCTTTATGTTTAATGCGTCAGGAGCACATTATAGAAATTTTTGAGAAAGCATCGTTGAAAGAAAAACCAAAATTTGAAAGTAAATATTTTTTCTGGAAAAGGCAACAAGTAAGATTTTTCACTATATTTTCATTTCATCATTAAACAATTGTTTATTCTCGTACATTTTTAGATAAGAAAATTATACTGTTACCGATAGTTAGATTCAATAATTAAATAAGTAAAAATGATTTGTTTTGCTTGTAAATCCTCTTTTTCCTCGATCTGTGTATTAATACAACACTTTAAATATTACCATGGTTTTAAACGTTATTCTTGCTATACTTGTGTAGACGAACATTGTGGACAATCATTTACAAATCTTTCAAGTTTCAAAAGACACGTCTTAAAGAATCATAATTCTGCCTCAACATGTTTAGAGTATAGTTCTGATACTGTTTCTCAATCAATAACATATGATGTTGCTTTAGCCGAAACTCAAAATTTAAATAAAGATGAAGAAACGTCTAATATCAATGTAAATGTTAATACTGAGTTACAAGATTTATATCTCTCATCCATTTTATTTTCTCTTGACCTGTATGAAAGGAATAACTTAACTACTAAAGATATTCTTTCCATACAAAAAAATGTTTGCGAGCTTATATTGCAACCAGTTTTAACAGGGTTAAGAAATATTATTAATAATGACATTAGCCCTAATCAAACTGAACTTATGGACTTTTTACGTGTCCGTGGATCGCCTTTTAAGTATTGCAGCACAGAGTATCGTTTACTTGAATGGCTAAAGGAAAATGACCATTTGCAACCTCTGAAAGAATTTACAATTAATAACGAAATAAAATCGGTAATGGACAATGGTCAGTTGACATATGATGAAGAAAAGTTTTGTGGTGTTATTATTCCTTTGGAGTTTCAATTTAGGAAAATTTGGGAGAAAAATGAAAACTTAAAAGATTCATTAGATTTTATGAAAAAATGTACTCCAAATTCTGATTTGATTGTAAATTTTATTCAAGGGAAATTATGGAAAAATAAAATTAAAACATATCCTGAAGATAGTATTAAAATACCATATTTTATATTTACCGACGATTTAGAAGTTAATAACCCACTAGGATCACACGCAGGATCACATGCATTAACAGTTATTAAATTTTCATTTCCAACCTTGCAGTTCACCAACAATCGGGATAATATTTTCACTGCAGGTATTATTAATGCAAACCATATGAAACAATTTGGCGCCAATCTTTGTTTCTACCCTTTTATCCAAGAGTTTAAAAAATTAGAAGACGGTTTATTAATAAACTGTTACGAAAGTTCTTTAAAAGTTCATTTTGTTCTTGGATTAGTACTTGGTGATAACTTAGCCGTCAATACATCTTTGGGGTTTACAGCATCCTTCTCATCAAAGTTTTACTGTCGTTTTTGTAAAACCGAAAAACAGAATCTTCAAGTTTGTGGTAAGGAATCAGACACTATAATGAGAAACCAACAAAATTACTCCGACGATCTTTTGTTAAACAACTTATCTTTATCAGGTATTAAGGAAGAATCTATATTTAACGACTTAAAAACATTCCACGTCACAGAAAACTTTGCAGTAGATTTAATGCATGATGTTTTTGAAGGGATTTGTCATTATGATATTTGCCATATTCTTTTACACTGTATTCAGTCAAAATATTTTAGCCTACAGGTTTTAAACGATCGAAAACAAAGGTTTAACTATGGTTCTTTAGAAATCGGAAACTTGTCACCTCCTATTAAAATTGAGCATTTAAAAAAGCATAAATTGAATATGTCAGCCAGGGAAGTTATGACTTTTACACATTTTCTTCCATTAATGTTAGGTGATTTGATTCCAGAAAGTGATGCGGTTTGGAAGTTCTTTCTTATTCTTTTAAAAATAATTGATGTTTTACTTAAAAGAGAAATTTCTTACGTAGATATTCAAAATTTACGAACTTTGATATTAGATCACAATTTAAAGTATGTTGAATATTTTAATGACACTCTCAAACCAAAACATCATTTTTTGGTTCATTACCCAAATATCATAGAGCAGTCAGGTCCCATTTGTAATTTCTGGTCATTTCCTTTTGAATCATCTCTTAAAGATATTAAAATGTATGCTCATGCAACGAGTTCAAGAAAAAACATTGCAGTTACTGTAGGAAAAAAACTACAATTGAAATTTTGTAAATGGATATTAAGGACTGAAAACGTTCAAACCAAAAATAAGCATTGTATTGAAATAAAATATAAAGGCTCAATCTATAAACCTGGATACATATTAGGCTATAATTCATCCACAGAAATAAAAAAGCTTTATGAAATACAAAATATTCACCAAAATATTAAGTCTGGTGACATTTTTCTGGAATGTATAGAATTAAGATCGAACGGATTTTATGAACATTACTATTCATACATAATAGCTAAAGATAAATATTCTGACTTTAAGCATGTATTATCTATTGATGTATTTGATGGTCCACCAGTTCAGTCAGTTATAACTTGTATAGGCATTGAAATGGTGAGATTGAAACCATATTTCAAATCCACAAATAATTAGAGTAATTTAAAATTTCCTTATAACCATGTTAATTTTTAAGTAAACCTTTTTAGTAATATATTTTTTAATTTTCATGTTTTAAAAATCTTTTAAAGACAATTTTAATATTTAACCATTTTTAAAAACTAAAATGAGTGAAGAAAATAATTTGGCTGATTTTTTAACCTACCCTTACTGCCAGCATAGCAGTATCGATACTTCAATTATACCCAATAATGGTTCAAATGAACAACACAGTATGGTTAATTCGGACAGTTCCAAAAATGGGAGTACTTATATCCTGATGAATTTAAACCCTTCTGAATTTTCAAATGTTGAAGATGCAACTTTACAAAACTTGTTTCAACTTGGACAAGGAAGTAATTTATATTCAATAGACAACACACACAGACAACATTCAAAATTTCAAGATGTTTTCGATCTTTTGAAAAAATGGAAATTTGAAGAATATTATTCGGCTTTTGAAGGTTAGTTCAAAGAGTTTAGTAGATTAAGGTTCTCCTTAAATTAAATTAAAATTATAATTACTTTTAATTTTAGTTAATGGAATTGACATTGAGGCATTGAAATGCACACGATCGAATCATATTTTAGAAATTTTACCTACTATACAGTTGGGGAGTCGGATAAAGTTAGAATTCCAGCTATTTGAATGGCAAAAAAATCAGGTTTGTTATGTTTCTGGTATTTAAGATACCATAATAATATTTGAACAAAACATCTACAATAATCAAATAAAATGACCGTTCTTATCTCTTTATTATTTATTATTCCTTCTATTTTAATACGACCGTTTCCACTGACTTTATTTTGCTGAACTTCCACACAAAAAGAACTGTATTACACAAAATAATGTAGCAACGCAAACAGACGAATTGGTTGAGCCTGAGGAACCGAATTTGGCTCTATCTTCAAAACGAGATAATTTGAAAATAAAAAGAAAAATACAAAATACGGTAATCAAATATGAAATTACGTTTAATTATTTAAAACCTTTAATTTTATAAATTATAGATTCTTTTGACGACAATCCTGAATGGGTCCTATGAAGGCAGATATATGCTTAAATATGCATCAGAGAGAAAGTTTTTAAACGACAATATGCGATCTACACTCTTAACGATGATAGTTAATTATTACGTTCAAAATGAAATTTCAATGGGGGTGGACGAATGCGAGAATATGGCCTCCCAAATAACGAATCACTTTCCGGGAGAAGAAATGGCAAGTTTTTACATACATGTTTTCAAAGTATTACTTTTTAAAGTAATCTTTTGCACATTGTTAATTATAGGCGGTGTATTTTCATAAAAAGACAAAACAAAAACCAAAAGGATGTCTGTATGACAAATATAACAACTATGTTGCAAAATTGCGCAAAATATATAATAATAAATGAATTCTTTATTTGTTATAAATTCTAAGTACATTGGCAAATTTTTAAGAGCTTAGTTATATTAACTTTACAGCTTATGTGGCTATTGATTTCATTGGAATATGTTGGGTGTTTAAATGGATATTCGGTATTAATAATAGGCATGATGCTATATTTATATACTTAGTAACTATAGGAAGACTTAATAATAATTAGAAATAGAACTAACCTACATAACTAAAACTAAAACTTAAGATCTATTTATGAGTTTGTAATTTGGATTTGATATTATTGAGAGAACAATGGCATGATAAGAGGATTGTTAGTATTGTGTGCGTTAGTTTTAAAATTGGTAGTGATAGAGTTAATGTAGTTAGCTAGTGTGGGAAGATTGGCAGTTTCGTGTAGTTTAGTGGTAGAATAATCATAAGGGAGCGCGTGAATTATTTTGAGGCAGCGATTTTGTATGATTTGACTTTTTTTCTTGTGTACTTCAGCACAGTTAAACCAAACCGGAGCTGCATAGGTAAGGGTTGGTCTAATGATCATCGTATATATTAGTTTTTTATGTTTAACAGAAAGTTTGGATTTTTTGTTGAGCAGGGAATATAAAGCACGAATTTGCTTTTCACATTTTTCGGTTGCATGACTAACATGGTCCTTAAAGGTGAGTCGCCTGTCAAGGATCAATCCAAGGTATTTTATGGAATTCGACCACTTTATTGGTTCTGTGTTGATATAAAGTGATGTTGAGTTTGGTAGGTATCTATTCGCGCGACGTCTAGAGAAGTAAATTGCTTGCGTTTTATTGTTGTTAATGTTGATGCACCATTTGTTGAAGTATTCTGTGAGTTTGTTTATAGCCAGCTGTAGTCGACCCATCACATCTTCTAAGTCATCTGCCGCTGTGTATATGGCCGTGTCATCAGCAAAGAATGCGTAGTTAACCGAAGGAATCATGCACTCGGCTATGTCAGCTGTAAATATATTGTAAAGTGTGGGAGACAAAACTGAACCTTGTGGTAAACCAGATGTAGGGGACATAGTCTCGGATTTTGTTTGCCCTATTGAAACAAAAAATCGTCTGTTTTCCAAGAAAGATTTTACGGTTTTTATTAGGTATGAAGGAAAACCAAATTGTATCATTTTAAAGATGAGTGCATCATGCCAAACACGATCAAACGCTTTTTCTATATCAAAAAGTATCATTCCTGTTGATATCTTATTTTTTAAATTTGCTTTTATGTTATCGCATATTCTATATAACTGGTGTGAGGTGGAATGTGCCGTGCGGAAACCAAATTGGTGGTTAGGTATTATATTTTTGGCAGAAACATGTAGGTTTATGCGATGGAGTATTATCCTTTCGAATAGCTTTCCTAATACGTTAAGAAGACTAATGGGGCGATAACTTTCAATTCGGGTAGTGTCTTTGTTTGGTTTGGAGACTGGGATTATTTTGGCTGTTTTCCAAGTGTTTGGGAAATAGTTTAGCCGCAAACATGCATTGTAAACGTAAGTTAGGTATATTAGAGCTTTTTTTGGAAGGTTTTTGATAAGAATATTGGTGATGTTATCTTCTCCCGGAGATTTGGCAGATTTTAGGGATTTAATATAGCTTTTAATTTCTCGAGGCTTAGTGAGCTCTAAAATGGAAAGAGAATTTAAATTGTTATCAATTGTATTAATGTTTGTTTGGACCAGTTGAGCAATGTCGTTGTGTGGGATGGATGGGCTCTGAATGTTTAGGAAATAATTTGAAAATGCATCAGCTTTTTCTTTATTAGTAAGAAGTCTGTTATTATTGATATTTGAGTTATTTCCTTGTGAACATAAGACTGGAATTTTTTTTTGTTTATTGCGAAGAGTTTTTGTTAATCTCCACATTCTTTTGTTATGATTACTTTCGTTTACAGTGGATAAAAAGTTTTCCCAGTTCTTGTTTCGGATAAGCTGGAATTCTTCCTTAATTCTTTTTATGAGTGCATTTACAATTCTTTTCAGTGCGGGGTCGCGTTTTCTTTGCCACTGTCGCCGTCTAATGTTTTTCAATCTGATTAGTTTAGCTAATTCATCATTGATTTCGATTTGGCTGGGTGAAGCACTGGTTGGATTTGTCAAAGGGATACATTTCGCCCGAGATTCCGCTAGGAGACTATTAAATTGATCAATATGGAAATCTATTTCAGTGGTTGTATGAATTTTGTGGATGGGAGCACTATGAGTAAGGTCAAGGTTTTTGTTAATATAATGTTTAAAGTTTTTCCAATCTGCTTGTTTATAACAGTAAACAAGTGTTTTAGGTATTTTACTTATTCTTGAGACAGATATTTCAAATAATACTGGCAGATGGTCGGAGGAAAGTTGGTGAAGGACCGATAATTCAGATATGTGTGAATTGTCATTAGTTAAGAGAAAATCAATTGTAGAACCATTGGCTGATCTGCTGGTATAGTATGTAGGTTCGGCAGGGAATTCTAATGTGAAGTTGCTTTGAAGCATTGTATTATATAATTTGTCACCGGCCCTATTGTTTCTGAAACAATTCCATGATGAATGTTTTGAGTTTAGATCGCCGCCTATTATAAACTTTTCTTTACGGTTTGAGAGTATCTTTATATCGTTTTCAAAATCTGCAAGAATAGGATTTTTGCTCGAACCTGGAAAATAAGCAGAAATTATTGTAATATTTCCACAGGTAGTGTGAAGATTAATCCCAATGGCTTCAATAACTTTGGTACCAAACGTTGGTAATATAGAGTGTTTTATGTCTTTATTTATGACTATCGCAACGCCACCTAATCGTCTGCCAATTCTATCTAGTCTATGTATTATATAGTTTGGGTGTGATAAGGTTTGGTTTGGTTTCAGACCAGTTTCTGTGATCAGCGCTAAATCTATATTATTTTTGATAAAGAAATCAAATGTTTCATCCTTTTTATTTTGTATGCTACGTGCATTCCAAATTATGGTATTTAAATTCATGGTAAATTATTATATAGATATTTAATTGATAATTTTGAGATCACAAGAAATTGTTCTTTTTTATTTTTACAATGAGAAAGGTCATTGACTATTTCTGTAATTAATGATGTAATTTCAGGTAGATCAAATAATTTATCGTCAGAGTTGTTATTGTTTTGATTATTATTGGATTTTGTTTGGTGTGAGTTGTAATTAATATGTGTTGTGGATTGAGATTGGGTGGATGTGTTTGGAGTATTAAAAATATTACTTATGTTATCTGGTTGGATGTTCCCTCGGTACGACGTCGTTGTTGGTCTTATTTGGTGAGTGGGATGTTTTAATTCAGGAAAGTTGATATTGTTAACTTCTGGTCTTGGTATTGGATGTTTGCTTCTGGTTATGTTATCGATCTGCTTGCTAATATAGATGTTTTCTTTTATTAATAAGTAGTCTTTTCGCTTTGAACATTCTTTGGAAGATGATTTATGGTTCGCTCCACAATTAGCGCATTTGAGTGTTTCTGGAGTAGTACATTCAGTTGTTAGGTGGTCGTTTCCACATAGTGAGCATTTAGCCTTAATGTTACAGTGACTTGTTCCGTGACCAAACATTTGACAACGTCTGCATTGTGTTGGGCCATAGTTAAAGCTGGTTTTTATTTGAAATTTCACCATTACATGGTTTATATGTTTAATATTATGGAGGATTTTTAACGAAACATTTTGTTTTTTGAAATGAGCCAAAATTAGATGGTTTTTAAATTTATGTTCTTCCTTCCTTTGTATTTCTTGGATAAGTATTATATCAGTTTCTGAAATTCCTTGATATATCAAATTTTCCTTAATTTCCGCTAAAGTCATATCTTTTGGTAAGCCAATTATATATGTTTTTAATGGTTTATTTTCGGCTGCACAGAAGCTGTAGAATTCAATTTGTTTTCGTTGTAATTCTTGTTCAAATTGTTTTTTGATTTCACATTCGTTGATAAAAATTTTAAAACCAATTTGTTGATATTTTATTATATAATTTTTTATATTTAATGATTTTATGATGTTTATGATTGTATTATAAGTTGTATTTACGACAACAATAGGAGTTGATTTTATTTTATGGTTACTGACCTCATTTATTACAGTTGTATTATTTTTTGGAAGATTAGTAAAACGATTGGTAGTTGGAATGTTGTATTCAACACCATCCATGTTATTTTCTTGATTATTATTCTGCTGATTGATTAGCAGAACTTTATTATTCATTTTCCTGGCCGCCATGAGCTTGTCTAATGATGAGTTTCTTAGACTCTTATTTATGATTCCCAGTACAGATTTGGAAGTTTCTGATACATCGCTGTTTTCGGGTTTGCCAACGGCAAGCTTGCCCGTAGCTAAACTAACTTTAGTTTTTCACTACTTGAATCACTATTGTTTCACTTAGTTAATTAAAATTATATTAAACTAGGTACGCTAATAGCGTCACCGTTATTTAAAAGAAAAATTTATTATTTATGACAACGAAAGTAATTTTATATGTTTACTGAACGAATGTTGAGTGAATAATGGGAATTGCGCAAAATGAATATTGGTGAATACAAGATCAAAACTAAAGCAAACGATTCTTCGCCTAGTAAGTATTTTTAATAAAACTGACATTAAGGGTTTTTATTTATAACTCTTCTTTACAGAAGTTGTGGAAAAAAATCTTGGTGAGCCAGAAGAAAATGGAGCTGCTTTATGTAAGCAGCTGAAGTACAACCGTGATGATCAAAATGAAAAGGAGATAATAACAATGTGGTCAAATAGTGTAAATTACCGACTAAGATGGATTAAAAATAATCCTGACTCGTCAATTAAATCTATATTAGAAGAATGGCCACTCTTCTCTCAAGCATGTGCTCCAAAATTGGTTAACAAGTTTGTTTGTATTCAATGTAAATTATTGTTAAATTTTCCCTTCATTTATGTTTAGATCAGTAATGATTTTAATGTACTGTACCCTAAAGCAGGCGATTTATATCTAAAATTTGACAAATTTTGCGTAGACATTTTCCCTCTTTTGGAAGACAACGTGAGTGACAACCCATCAAAAGTGCTCCTAAAAGAATTTAAAACACAAAAATTGTTACCACCAGGTATTTTCTTGATTACGTATTTTTACTTTAAAAATTGTTTGAAGAATAAAAAGAACCACTTTGGTAGATATGTATTAAAATATACAATGTATTTTTGTTTCATTTTCAGAAGTTAAACATGCAGTTGTATTATTAAATTTGCATGCCCTTCTTAAACCGACCACAAAAATATTCACTAAAGACAAAAACGGGAAAACTAGAATGAGGAAATACACAATTAAGGATTCCCAAGATTCTTTTATTATATTTGCTGAAACGATTCAACATTTTGAGCGCATATTGGAAAATAAAAAAAACACTCTTGCTCATCAAAAAAATTTGCAGCTCTTTATAATAATTATCGGCGATATTTATCAACAAAGAGAGTATTTAATCTACTTAGATGGCATAACGAGATTGACTTAGATTGTCGCTGCATTAGATCACATTTTCAAAATATTTCAAATATTAAATTTAGAATATCCAAAAGAAAGTGCAATGGTATGGCAGTTTATCCAAATTTATTTGTATGGTATCCGCACTTCAAGCGACAGCATATTTCCTGCAATGGATCTTCTCATTTCGAAATTGAAAAATTGTCATTCTTGCGACTGAAATTATACTTCTGAAATTATAATTTGAATTATATGTTTGAATTTTAAATATTTTTGAATGCTTCAATTTACAAATAATTTTTTTAAAATATATTTTTGAAAAACTATGTTTTGAAAAACTATCTTTTAATCAAAACTCGATACCAAACCCGGTTCACAAAGATTTCGTGATCCAACCCATGGACCTACTCCAAATTTTAGAGTGGTTTACAGCTTTGTAATTTTGGATATAAATGTTTTAATTGTCAAATATATTGTTTTCGGTTTTGGTGAGAAATCATTTTTTGTGCTACATTTTAAATTTAGTTTTCTATTACTTATAAGTAGTCCCTGGGCCAACGCCGATTTCATTTGATGATTAACAAATATTTTACACTTCGTGAGGTGCCTGTTGTTGACGAGTTCAAAATCTTTTGTTCTGCCATTTTCCAAGATTCGGCCGCCTGTTCGTTCGGCATACTCCGACATATGCAAATTACATGGGATCTTGTAAATTCGCTACCACAATTTTTTTTAAATATGGGGTGTGGAAAATTGTTTTAGAACACGAGGGTAACATTGTCCGACAAAAATGTGTCTTCTATTGTCGAGTCCGACAATTGCCGGTTTGGCACGTTTGGGTTGTCGTACTCGGCAATAGCAGACAAATTTTTGTCGGACAAGGTCACCCTTGTGTACTAAAACAAATTTCCATTCACCATAGTTAAAAAGGTAGCAAATTTAGAAGATCCCCCGAGCAATCAGTATTTTTCGGAACTTGCCAACAAAAAAGCTGCCGAATCGAGGAAAATGGCAGAACAAGCGTTTTCGGACTTGTCAAGAACAGACACCTCACTAAGTGTAAAATATTTGGTAATCATCAAATGATATCGGCGTGGACCCAGGAACTAAAGTATTTTGACAGTGATTTCTAACTTGGTGAGGATGTGAAAATTTGTAAAATTTTAATTCATTTGTTTTATTTTTATTTATGTTTTCGTTCTTATTGGAATCATTTTAGTTGAGTAAGTATTTTTTTATAAAATATCTATAATTCAAATAATAAATACTATTATTTTTCCAATGTATATGTAACGATTATTTTTCATAATATAAATGAATTGTAATTTCTAAAACACCGTTCAATATGTTCGGACTACGAAAAATCGTTTACAAAATCAACTGTAAATTAACGAAGTTATTGTTCAATACACTGGAAAATTTGTTCTCCTAACAAATAATTGTTATTTTAGTAAATGCCTTTACGTAAAGAAAATTTATATAAATTATGAAATTTCGTTAAACCTAAAATAGCTAAGTTACGAATATGTGTAGAGATAACAACAATGTTGTTAATTATCATTTTTATAGATAACAAAATTATTTGAGTACTGAGAATGAAAAATTCGTCGGCTCTATATAGACGAAACTTTTGTTAATATAACACCCATATTCATGATATTTACTGTCTTTTTTTTTTTTCGGTGTACAAGAATATAAAATAGATCGGTATTCAAAACATGGTGGATAAAATATCAGTAACATCAAATAAACTCACCCGTATCTAATAAATAAATTGAGAGATATGTACGTAGATCTTCGTTATAAAAATAATTTAACGACTTTCTTGCAAATATCAATTTTCTGTACCTTTGCTTTTCATAGTTCACCAATTCGTTTAAGTTTTATGTAATTGCGATTTGTTTCATAAAATAAATACATTTTCGAATGGTTTGGGAACCTTCAGGTCTATCTGAACCTTGACTAATTCCATGACAAATCATTTTTCCAAAAAGGTAATTAAAACGGTTCTGAGCCGTTCAAAATTCTTAATTTAAAAAAAAAAAATGAATTTCAATCAAAAATTCGTTTGTTCCACAAATTGAGCTGCCTTTAACGGAAAAAATAACAACAACAAAATTATCTAAACTCGAGATAGATACTCTCTTAGTAAAATATGTAGTCTCCTTGGATGCACATATATCATCGTTTAGTGGCAATACCCGGGTAGGAGCTGCCGATATTAAACAATGAACCAACCTCGGACCCGTATTGACGTGCCAAGTCTTGGATAGTTAGCTTTGGTCTGGGCCAGTTGTAAATGCCTAGACTGAACCAAGATTCAGTTTATTATATATATACCAGTATAACGCATTATAAACATGTGCAAGTCATATTATGTTTATCTTTATTTTTATATGTTGTTCTTTCCACAACCACTTTCCACACATTTAAAGGAGGCCTGGAAAAATTGGTTTGGTAGACCTTCCCATGTCCTATTTGCCAAACTTGTCAAAAGCATTTCACATCAGTTCAAACTTGGTCCAAGCTTGGGCCGTTTGAAAATGTTAAGTCTGGCCCAAACTACAAAAGCTGTGGCTCAGGTTTGGTCCATTAACTTTTTCTTACCCGGGTATTGGGTGCCAGATTTTACTCTGAAGATGCCTGAATTTTTATCTAAGAATATTCAAAAATATTCAATAAAACGCTCACTATTTTTATCATTACTATTAGAGAAAGGGAGAGCGAAGGAGAGAGAGAGAGAGAGAGAGAGAGAGAGAGAGAGAGAGAGAGAGAGAGAGAGAGAGAGAGAGAGAGAGAGAGAGAGAGAGAGAGAGAGAGAGAGAGAGAGAGAGAGAGAGAGAGAGAGAGAGAGAGAGAGAGAGAGAGAGAGAGAGAGAGAGAGAGAGAGAGAGAGAGAGAGAGAGAGAGAGAGAGAGAGAGAGAGATTTACAATAATACAAATTTCCTAAGTACAGGCGTAGAAAGAAAACAATGTTTCTACCTGCTAAATCAGAATAAATATTTTCGTTCAAATACAAATAAAGATATGTTTTTCTCAATTTTTATTCAATTATGCAAGTATGTATTGTTATGGAAATAGAGAGAAAGAACGAAATCAGTGAACTTAAAAACAAGTGAGCATATGGAATGAAAAAAAATATAATCGTTTGAAGAAGCTAAATTTAACTTCTAGGATTAGGAAAGAAAAAGAAAATGCAAAAAAAAATTCCATTATGAATTACTTTTTCGGTTAAATGGACATTTTCTTCTTTTACACGGTCAGTGAATCAACAAAATGAAGCAGCACAAATTAGAGCTGTGATGATTTAAGGGATATTCAAATTCCGAAAATCTTGTACACCAGTGTTCTCTGCTAAAACAATTCAAACATAGTTGTTTTGTCATTTATAATTATACGACAAACAAATAGACAAATACGAAAGCATTTGGGAGTCGCAATTTCCAATGACTTACTCTGGAACGATATAAAAATCTCGATAGCGAAGAGCGTGTCAGGAAAACTTGGCTTCTTCAATAGATGCGTAAAAAATTATTACACTCCGTATCACAAAAAATATTACATTAGCTCCACATTTATACCGCAAACATATTTTTCCTCCGTTTTATTCGATAATGGATTTGTGCAAACAACCAAACTGTCGAGATCACTCACTGTCATGGTGAAACAATGCAGTTTTTTCCGTACATCGAACAAATGGACATCTTACAAATAATCGTCTCGAGAGGTTGCAATCCACACACGGTGTACGCTTTTTTTTTTAATATTTGTGGATTGAAAGCACTCGAGACTATCAGATTCGTTTGTACGATGTACAAAGAAGTCGCTTTGCATTTTGTCACTATGACAGTGAGTGATCACAACAGTTTGACTGTTTGCACAAACCGATTGACGAGTAAAACGCAGAAAAGAATTCGTTTGAGGCATGATGGATCTGATTTCGTACGAGCACTGCTGGTGACGATATTTATAAAAAAAACAACAAGATCAGCAACAGTGCGACGATGTTGTAAGGAATCAAGTTTTGATGTTAAATTTCGATCACCAACAATTCGTACAGCACGCTTTTGAAGACTCCAAAGAGCCAGGATGGAAACAGATGCAGCACCCCAAACTTGACGCCCCAAACAATACTCCATACAAGGATGCATATAGGACTTATAAATGTGGAGTAATTGATACGGAGTAAAATATTTTTTACATCTATTGAGGTGGCCGAGTTTTCTTGACGCGCCTTTTGCCATCTCCATTATATGATCGTTCTACAGCAGGTCATTGGAAATTGTGACTCCCAATAAACGAATGCTTTCACATTCGTGTATTTGTTGGTTACACATACTAATTGAAATATCGTTGGGGAACTCGGTCTTTGATCTGGAAACAACCCATAGCTGTGTTTTAGTGGAATTAAAATTGACCAAATTTTTGTCACTCCAATCGGCAACTTTTTCTAGGTCCTCATTAACATTGGCAACGTCGCTCCGGACGAATTTTATTTGTTAATGCATTTTTACACACTTTTATTTAACTTGACTCTTGAGAGCTTTGATGGGTGGAATTTTGTGATTCATTTTTCAGTAACTTCCCATTATGTGATTGATCCCAAATTGAAAAGACAAGTTTGTTGAAGCAGTCAGTACGTATTTCTAAAACTTTTAAAGCAAAAAACTTTATAAATCTGAAGAAAAAAAATTCAAATTTTTCTTCATTCTGAAAGACCTAAAAAAATTGCACTGAAATCCTCATCCTCTGGTTGACTCATTTTGAGCGAAGGAATTTTGGTAATACTGTGTATATCATTATAATCATAGACATCATACATGTTTGTGTCATCTCATATGGATAAAAGGCCTTACATTATAAATAATGAACACAAAAAAAAAATAAAAGTATGACATTTCGCTCAAAGCTTAGACCTTTTTTCTTAAAGTTCAAATCGTTATTTTGGTGTATTTGACAGATTACATACAGCAATGATAATTAAAAATCAGTTATTATGTATGAAAATATGAAAATCCATAAGATCTGAATGCCCATTTACCGCGCTGAAATTTTGCTCATACTGAGTATCTCATTATAATAGAGGACATATTACACATTTTTGTCATTTTTATATGAAAAAATGGCCTTAAATTGTAAACAATGAGTGATTTGTATTTCGAAAATTTTAAATAATTGTTATTTCTTCTAAATCCAGATTGTTTTGTGTTCTCGTAAAGTTTTTTTTACTATAGTTGCATAATTATTATTTTTTCAATACATTCTAATACATAATTAATGATTTCTAATTATCATTGCTGTATGTAATCTGTCAATTACACACAGTAATATAACGATTCGAATTTTAAGGAAAAAGCTTTATAATACAGACTTTTTTTCCGAAAAAAACTTGACATTTGGGCGAAATCTCATATTTAATAATTTATGTACAACTTAAAATTAATACAATGAGCAAAGAAACGTACTAAAATTTTACACTGGATGTGTAAATAACGTTATAGTGCAATTAACCTTATTAAAATTACTTTAAATTTCAAAGAATATTAAATTTTCGGTAAATGATTTAATTGCTAGTTTTACTTATGGTGTATTTTCTGTGAAATAATGTGGTTAACTTATTTGTAGGTAAAATTATATAACTAAAAACTCTAAAATAAAAAAATAAATAAAAAAAATTTAAAAAACACACTTTTTGAAAAACGAACTAAAAAGCAGAAAATAAATTTTGCATTAACACCAAGCGTTATGTCTTTTATAATTATATTTTCTTTGAAATTGTTAGAAGAAAAAATATTTAAATGGGATTTAACACATCTTAGCATAGATGCAAATATTAAATTTTTGACTAATTTAAAATGCTAATTTTCGATTGACAAACAGTTTTCCGTTCCCATTTGTTACATAAAATAAAAGTGGGTGGCGCATTCAGAAAGGAAAGGGAATAAACGTTGGTAGTCTCTCTTGTTAGAGATTAACATAGAATACATTTGTTCCTTTTCTATATTAATGTATGCGTCACCCACTTTTATTTTATGTAACAAATGGGAACGGAAAACTGTTTGTCAATCGAAAATTAGCATTTTAAATTAGTCAAAAATTGAATATTTGCATCTATGCTAAGATGTGTTAAATCCCATTTAAATATTTTTTCTTCTAACAATTTCAAAGGAAATATAATTATAAAAGACATAACGCTGGTGTTAATGCAAAATTTATTTTCTGCTTTTTAGTTCGTTTTTCAAAAAGTGTGTTTTTAAAATTTTTTTTATTTATTTTTTACTCTTTGAATTTAGTGACGAATGACTTGTGCAGTGTATTGTCGTCTGCAAAACTATTTATTAGGTTACTGGTGATTTTCAACAGTTCGCTGATATAAATTAAAAATAGAGTGGGGGATATAACCAAGGTTGGCATGATATACACTCCCGTTCACCAGCTTAAGGCCAAGTAATTTTTCACTTATATTCCCGTTTTGTTTGTCAAATCAGATTTTTTTTTATAATCTATTTAACATAGTTATAATCAATCGGGTAATATTTATTTTTTAATCAAGTACCGTTAGGTCATAATTTTGTTTTTTGTAAAAAACATTGTTTTTGCATAGTGCATTAGCAGCTTAAAGCCAAATGAAATAATACTTTTAAATTAAAATATTGAAATAATTTTCCATTAATATTTCTCTTTTAAATAAAAGTGCAATATTTTTAAAGTGTTACCAAGTGTAAAACGAGCACAAAAATGGCCAAAGGGAAACAGTTAACGCGAGAAGAACGAAGCAAAATCGAAGTATTTAGAGAAATGGGACTTACCAGTCGTTCAATAGCACAAAAGCTTGGCCGTAGTAAGATTGCAGTAAACAACTACCTCTGTGACCCTGCTGGCTCTGGCTCCAAAAATCAAGGATGCACGTATTCTGCCACAACTATCAAAGAAAAGCGACTAGTGTTAAGGAAAGCATCAAATTTAGCTTTATCTATTGCAAAAACTAAGGCACATAGTGAAGTAAAAGCTAGCATTTCGACTGTGCGAAGAGTTATCCTAAATAGTAAAAATATAGTTCGTCGAAAATTAAAACAAAAATCAGTTTTAAAACAAATCCACAAAGAAAAAAGAAAAAACTTTGCTTCTGAAGTAATGCAATGCAAAAATGAGTGGAAAAAGATAGTGTTCTCAGATGTTAAAAAATTTAATACAGATCGCCCCGATAGGTACAAGTTTTATAACCATGATTTGAGGAAGAAAGAAGTAATTTTGTTGCACCATCATAGCCGAGCAAGTGGCGTTATGGTCTGGGGAGCTATAACCTACTATGGAACAATTAATCTTCAGTTTGAAAAGATGACTCTTAACGGAGAGGAATATAAAAACTTGCTCCAAAAAACTTTTCCCCAAATTAACGAGATCTTCGGACCTCTTAAATGGAACTTACAACAACCCGACTGGAAATTAGTTCAGGGAACCCGGATTATGATCAGATCCAGATCAGATTTTCCGTAATACGGCCATCTGATCAGTTCCTGATCAGCATACAGTACCGTTTCCCTTGATCCGGCCATCTGATCAGTTCCTGATCAGCGCACAGTACCGTTTCCCTTGATCCGGCTATCTGATCAGTTACTGATCATCGTGCAGTACTTTATCCGTTGATCAGGCTATCTGATCAGTTACTGATTACCGTGCAGTACTTTATTCGTTGATCCAGTCTTACGATCAGTGTCTGATCGAAAAAACTCATCTTATCCGATGTCCTGAACTGGATAATAATACAAAATTTAGTTTTTTACCTGATCCATTCTGTATATAACAGTGTTGCAAAACGTTACTCGTAACGTAACGCAAAAACGGAATAACGAAATGAAATAGCGTTATTAGTAATAATTACGTTCATAACGTTTTAAAAATTAAACTACGTTACAATAACGTAAAACGTAACGATAACTCAATATTTTATTTCGTTTTTCGGGTGACTTTTTTTATAATTATGTATATGAAAATCAAAACACAAAAACCGGTTGAATAAAATCCAACTTATCTGCTCTTTATCAATTTTTGCGGACGCTTAAACTACAGATTTTTGTAGTTCTAATGCCCGATTTATAGTCGGTAACGTTAACTTAACGTTAACTTTAACTTAACGTTAACTTTAACTTAACCCTAACTTAAGACATCTAAAAATTTTGATTTATAGTCGATAAGAAATTACGTATTCATTCATACGTTTGATCTGATATTAATTATGGTTTTGTATCAATGTTACAAATCAATCAATTCTTTAAAAGTAATAAACTGATTTTAAAATCAAAATTTAAAATAATAAAATTCGAAACATACATTTGATACAAAATTTAAAAATAAAAAAATTTATTACTTCGGTCTGAAAGACCTAAGTATTACATTCATGAGCTCAAAGTGAAATTCTTACCCCCACTTTTTTTGACATTTCTCGACGTTTTAGGACCTCCTGATTCTAAAAAAGCAAAAAAAAAAAAATGTATGTCTGTCTGCTGGCCGGCCGGCCGGGTCCGGGTCCGTCCGGCCGCCGTCATTACCTACGCTGCAGGGAAAACCGCTGGAAGGATTTCAAAAATTTTTTTTTCTAAAAATAGGTATTCACAAGGGACAGGTCCGAAAGGACGCTGTGTTCGATAACTGTACCGGAAGTGTGTCAAAAAAATCATTATGTGTGTCAAAAATAGCAAATTATCATATTTTTGGCTTAAAAAACGTTCATTTTAAGTGATTACGAGTAGGAACATTAAATTTGGAGAAATCTTGATGGTCGGGATTGGTATGTGAGATCAAAAACTAGATTATTGCATTATAAGTTTGTCAAAAAAATGTTGTCAAGTGTGTCAAAAGAAAGATTTTTATTTATTTTTTTACCTAATTTTTTGGAAAAAAAATAAAATTAATTGTTTGTTTGAAATGAAGTTTTATTATTATTATTGAGAATTATGGCATTTTAAGTTTGTCAAAAAAATGTTGTCAAGTGTGTCAAAAGAAAGATTTTTATTTATTTTTTGGAAAAAAAAATAAAATTAATTGTTTGTTTGAAATGAAGTTTTATTATTATTATTGAGAATTATGGCATTATAAGTTTGTCAAAAAAATGTTGTCAAGTGTGTCAAAAGATTTTTATTTAGTTTTTTACCCAATTTTTTGAAAAAAAATAAAATTGTTTCTTTGAAATGAAACTTTATTATTATTATAGAGAATTATGGATTATAAGTTTGTCAAAAAATGTTGTCAAGTGTGTCAAAAGAAAGGTTTTTATTTATTTTTTACCCTATTTTTTTAGAAAATAATAAAATCAATAGTTTGTATGACATGATATTTTATTATTATTATAAAGAATTATGGCATTATAAATTTGTCAAAAAATAATGTCAAGTGTGTCAAAAATGATTTCATTTATTTTTTTAGCCAATTTTTTGGACAAAAAATGTAGCTGTTTTTATGACGTAAATGTAATTGAATTTTTGAATTTGTTATAGTTTTTGAAATATTTTTGGAATTTTGAAAAAGTTTGTATTTTTGATTTTGTAATAATTTTTGCAATATTTTTAGAATATCGGTAAAAGTTTTAATTTTTGATTTTGTAAGAATTTTTTATAATATTTTTAGAATTTTGAAAATTTTTAAATTTTTGATATTATTATAATTTTGGGAATTTTGAAAAAACTTTCAATTTGTGATTTTGTAATAATTTTTGCAATATTTTTAGAATTTTGGAAAAAGTTCGAATTTTTAAGAATTTTTGAAATGTTGGAATTTAGAAAAAATTTAAATATTTGTTTTTTTCTCTAATTTTTGGAATATTTTTGGAATTTTGAAAAATTTTGACTTTATTTAATTTTTACAATATTTTTGGAATTTTGATTATAATTTTCTGGCAACGTATTGATGTTTCGTGTTAGTTGTGTAGTAAATTTTTAAACTGAGATTAAAAATACTTGTACTTTAACAAAGAGTTATGTTTGATATACATCGCTGCCCAAAACTAAAAACCATGTCCTCATAAAAGTTTTTTGCCGAAAACTATATCAAAATCTTTAACCCAGACCGAAGTCTTGATATCTCAGAGCTGTGAGATTTCAGCCCCTCCATATTTTTCATATTAATTTTCTGCTAATATTTGGCTTTAAAGTCGCTCTTTTTATTTCCTTTGCATTTTTTAAAAAATAAAATTTTATTTTTATGGACACTTTTTTTTTTTTTTTTTACCTTCTGTATTTGGTTGGGACATGTCATAATTTCTTATGACATTTTGTTTTTTCAGTCCATATCACCAAACTTTCTGTATTACTTTTATTAGAGATCTTTTCTGTATTATCGATTATTCATTTAGAGGATTTCTGTATTACCGATTCATATTTTCATATCAATCGAGGGTTTTCTGTATTATCGATTTCAATTATTCTTTCTGTTATGAGAATTTCAATTTGTATATCTATTATGAGAATTACAATTTATATATTAGTTATGAGAACATCAAATTATAGCATTTCACAATTCGGTTCTGCAAATCTAAACCTAATAAATCCATTTTGGACTTGCTAGGAATCGATCCGAGACCCTTGAGTTGCAAAGTCGTGCGTTAACACACACGGCTATACCGCCCATTTATGGACACTTGCAATTAAATATTACTTTTCTTCAGTTTTTTATACCAAACGTCAACAAATCCTTAACAAAATCTTAAAGATAGAATGAAATGAACTTTACGTTAAGTTTGCGTTAACGACTATAAATGCTCTAGTGCATTTTCATACTTTGTACTTTACGTTAAGTTAACGTTAAGTTAAAGTTACCGACTATAAATCGGGCATAAAATTTTGTACAATTTTAAGTTTATTTTAAATAATTTCAAGTCTGTAGTAGTCGTTTTGCATCACAGGTGTTTTGAATAATTTTAAGAAATAATATTTTTATGCTGGCCGAGAAATCAATCTGAAGATCTGTTAAAAGCAACTCTAATAGTTATAAACAAACTATCAGATTTGTGAAAACTCCTGATAAGATTGCTTAGTTTTTGTAAAAATTAATTATTTTTAATATGAAATGATTTCAAAATATTCGTCGGAGTGACGTGAATAATCCATTGTATAATTCTTTAATTTTAATTACTTCAGTTACATATCTACGCCCGTCGATGATCTCCACGAGATCAAACCTATAGTAGTGTGAATTATAAAAAATATATATACTTAAAAATTTTAAAATTATTGTTTTTTAAATTGTTTTTTATATATAACAATAGTGAATAATAAAAGGTGTCGTTATTAAAATTAAAGAATTTGAAATGAGGCAAATTTTATAGTTACGTTATTTTAAAATTAAATTGTAATGTTTAAAACTAATCTTGTTAACATTACATTTAATTTTAAAATAACGTAATTATAACGTTATAACATAATAAAATATAATATTTTTCTGTTTCATAACGAAATAACGTACCGAAAAAATAAATATACTGTTATAAAAACGAAACGCATAACGTTACGATTTTTTTTTTCGTTTTGCAACACTGGTATATAATATTGCTCATTAAACAATAAATTCGTTATTAATGGTATAACTTACTGTATAAATATATAAGCATTTGAAGTGTACTTGAAATTATATGAATAAAATTAAGGAAAAATGGTAATATTTTTTTCATTTATTTAATGTCAAATTAATATTTAAGAACAAAATTAATTCTAAGCCTTTGAACGGATCTGGTATGGATCTCTTGACCAAACCGGACATGAAACTGTTGAATGGATCCGGCATGGATCTTTCCGGAATAGATCTTTTAAATGGATCCGGAATGGATCTTTGAAATGGATTCGGAATGGATCTTTGAAATGGATCCGGCATGGATCATTTAAACGGATTCTGTACGGATCATATATGGCGTGACGATTTTTAATCATGTCCGGATCAGGAGGCCTGATTCATCCCTGATCAGTCTTCAGGCAATCCTGATCCGGATCGGACCCTATACTGATCTAATTTCTAGTCGGGAAGATAATGTGCCAATTCACAACGCCAGGATTGTCAAAAACTGGCTATCTCAACAAAATGTTGATATTTTGAATTGGCCACCGTACTCTCCTGACCTCAATATAATTGAAAATGTTTAGGGATGGTTGTCACGAAAAATGTACGAAGGAGAGCGTCAGTTTGAGACCGTGGATGCTTTAATAGAGGCCATACAAGCAGCGTAGAACGAAATAAGTTTAACTTTTTTAAAATCGCTGTATAACTCACTGTAGTCGAATTTTTCACCCACTATTGAAAAATCCAATAAAAGGAAAAAAAATTGCAATTTTCTTTGTTTTCTAATTTTTCAGATTGGCCTTAAGCTAATGAACTAACTACGCAAAAACAATCTGTTTTACAAAACATAAAATCATGACCTAACGGTATTTGATTAAAAAAAAATATTGTTACCTGATTGATTAAAACTCAATGTTAAATAGATTATAAAAAAAAATCTGATTTGACAAACAAAACGGGAATATTAGTGAAAAATTACTTGGCCTTAGGCTGGTGAACGGGAGTGTATATCAGCGATTTATCTGATATATATCATTGATATATAATATATATCAATGATATATATCCGATATATATCATTGATATATATCACGATATTTATTCCCTGATATATATCATGATATTTATAAAAAACTTATGCTTTACTGTTCGTATCTTAAAGTTGAAAAAACAGTTTACAGTGGCAATACTCTGCCCGCAAAACGCATGCCTATCATGGAACAACGTATTTAATCTTGTAATTATCCGAATTCGTTTATTACTTTACAAACATGATCGAATGAATTTTTATTTCATTATTTCCTCAGGAGATTGGAAGTTTTCAATTTAAAATTTGAAATTGGCATTGTGTTCAGTTGTTAATAGTATATCGTTCGTTTGTTGTTTATTGTTGTAATAAAATTCCAAACTGGACCGAGTTATGTCCCTCCGAGTAGACGCCAGATTGGCGGATCTATTTTGAATGAAGTCTTTGGATGAAATGGAGCAACATACATAGCGAACCAATAATATGTATGTTTTTTGTAGCTCAGTTTGGTGAATCGGTACTAATTGATACTGTTGACGCATCTGGTAAAAACATATATCAGAATACCTTACAGAAATTGCCTTTGAATCAATCTCTAATGCCACTAGAAAATTTGGAGTATCAGTACGAATCATAGTTGCAGATTATACTATTAATGTTACTTAAACGTGCAAGTACGTTGAGAATGACAACTTAATACAATATAAATGTTCAGCACATATATTAAACTTATTGGCATTGGACTTGGATAGTTCTGGATTTGCTGGCAAAATTAAACGTGTAATAAAAATTAAAATATTTTTGAAATAAACATTTACCTGCCCCCTTTGCATAAGAAACACTCGGAAAGAAACTTATTTTACCCCATGAAGTTCGTTGGAACACGATGATCGATACTAAAAAGTCATTTTTGGAAAAACGAGGTAATCTAGTACAGCTGTGCCTACAAAAAAGACAGTCCCTTAGTGCAGTTCGGGTTACCACATCTCTTGACAAAACGTTTTCGTCTTTTGGACTTGTGCAATCGAAACTACATTATATGCTTGGAAAAGAAAAAACTGGCATATTGACGTTTTTAGTCAGATAGATTTGGCTAGCGGAGATTCCAATGTTACGTAAATGGCTTGGGAAAGGGGGACCTATTCTTCGCTTTTTTTCTCATTGTTGCTGACAAACGGAGGGGAATATCAAAAATCTTATACGTAAGATAAAAAAAATTATAAAACTTTTTGCTTATTCAGGAGAGGAGGTCGGTCTAAAATCATAGAAATATTGCTTAAGTAAGAACGCCCTCTAGTATATTTTGTATAATATAGATTAAGCTGGCCAACTTACCCAGATTGATCGGTGAAAACCTGGATTTTCTTACCTGGGGCCTTATTCCCGAACACCATAAATGTGAATTTTGACAACATTGTGAAGTTTGTATATCATACCATTAAACGGTAACGGTAACGATTTTCCGGAAAACGAATTTAACATTATTGTCTAAATTTAATTTAGACAATATTGTGAAATTCGTTTTTCGTAAAATCGTTACCGTTACATTTATGTGTTCGGGAATAGGGCCCTGGATCGGATTTGGTCAAAAATACGCGAAATACCCGGCGTTCGTGTGACGAAACATTTAAAAAATAAAAATTGAACAAATATGAAGATTTTTATGTAGCGCCTTTTTGACTCGTGCGATTCGTATATTTGATTACCGCTTTATAAACAAATATTAAGTATTGTTATCTAAACTAAAAAAATTTCCAAACCAGAGGTAGTATCATAAACGCCGGTCAGTTAGCTACCGTTAACGATAAAAATGCTACTAAATACATAACTTTAGACGTATTTTGAGCAAAATTGTTATGTGAGTGCTATCACAAAGTTCATCAGAATCAATCGTTTTGTTCGACAGTTTTTTACACAACACAAATTTTGTTTGGGTCGAACAAAATGTGCGGCCATCGTTTCCAATGTTTTTAATCCCCGAACCGTTGAAAAAATCAAAGTTGAATTGGCATCGGTTAATTTCGAATCAATAGCACGTGAGTACGTGACGCATCAAATCATTAAAAAAAAATCCGTTAAAAGGCATAAAAATCTAAACATAAAAATTTCATGCGACCACACTTAATTAATAAGTGCATGGTTACCCCATATTAAAGTTTTCATGTTGGTTCGACTCATTGAAAAACTAAAATGGAAAGTTGTTAAAAATTGCAATGATGTGGATGATTGAGCGCAAATATTTTGATTCGAAAGACGTCGATAAAGCTTTTACACAATTTGCCTGCTTGGAACAATATTTAAATGAAGCATCATCAGTCATCATCATCTGCATCGTCTACTCAAACAAAATAGAGACATTTTTTTCGTCATTTTGCTGATCGATCGCTAACGTACTAAGAACTGGTGATTTGGGTTGCACCGATTAGTCGGTAGATAATCAGTAATCGGCCATATCGGCCATGTTTGCCGATTAATCGGTATCGGTTTTTTGTTCGATTAATCGATTATCAACACATGCGTTTTTGATTGTTTATTGCATTTGAAACACGACAAATTCCTAATTTTAAAACACCTTAGTCAGTCATAGTTGAAAACCTTTTTAAAAATGTATAAGATTGAGGACTGTTTAAAGAAATCAAATCTGTTTATGTATATCTGCATTTTTTTGATAACTTGACATTTCTAACTCCCACACCACAGCTTTTGGGCCAGGCTTAACATTTTCAAATGGTCCGAACTTGGACCAAGCCTGGACTGATGTCTGGGGCCACGTCTGGCAAGTTTGGGCCGTTTGAAAATGTTAAGTCTGGCCCAACCCCCAAAACCTATGGCGCGGGCTTGGTTCCTTAGCTTTTTCTTACCCGGGTTTTAACGAAATCGTCTAAAAACCTTGAGGGGCATCAACGGAACTAAAAAAATGGGGTTGAGTATGTATTTGCAAGTAACAATTAAGTCATCAACTTTTCAGCAGTTCCCTATACAGCGATTGGATTCAAATTTTATAGAGAAGGTTGTTTATCCTAGGTTGATACGAATTACGATCGATTTTCAATACTTGAAAACCATATATCCATTAAAATCCATATATGTATTTGATTTTCAATATTCAGAGTATTTATGGATTGCATTTAGGTTGAAAAAGTGACTCATATGTCGAGATTGCTTGAAACAAAGACAAAAAACCGATCAATATTCACTTCTGGTTGTTTCTGTCAAAATAAGAACCTTCATATAGAAACCATTAGTTTATTTAAAAATATCTTGGAAAGACAACTATATTGTCATCTCTAATCGGATTTAATTCAAAACATCTAGATCAGAAATCAATTGAAATCCGGTAAATACTTCTTCCGATTATCGCACAAAGTTTATCATTTAATATTTTAAACCTTGAACATTGAAATACTCTATCTAATTTTCCAACTGAAATAGCTTCATACAAAAATTTTTACCAAATCATTACTGATATGACGTTCAACTATTTGTTTCGCTCTCGAGTAAATATCATTTTTATTATCTAGAAATTTATGGTCATTAATATTCAAATATTAGACAACGCAACAATTGTTTGATACCGACAATTTTTTAAACAAATGCAAAAGACAGATGCGGTCGGTGTCAATTCTATTTCAATTTAAATATATATTGCTTTAACTAAGCTAACCTAATTTTTAATTGATTTGAATAATGAATTTACTTTCGGCCAATTAAATTTATTCTGTAATATTCTAATGCCATTTTCTTACAAAAATTGGAATTTCACATAACCTTGCTCCACATAAATACATAATTTATGTTTTAACTTCGTCGATAATAATCTCCATTCTTATACATATTTGTTTTCTTTAAAAGTTGAATACTTTTGCTTTTGTGTTGTTTAAACAATTGTGAATTATAATTATTTAATGTTGATTATGGAACAAAAATGATGATACATAATTTTCTGTATCCAAAATAAAGTAAATATATAATTAATTTTTTGTTTGAAAGTTTGTTTTCCGTTTTTCATTTATTGACTGATAGAAAAAGAAAGTGATATGCCTACTCATTCTGAGTAAAGAGGTTGAGTAGAGAGATCAGGGAAGCACAAATAAAGCAAAATAAAGATATGAGTGTAGCTGTAGCTCACTCGAATCACTCTTTTTTTTAAGTATATGTCCCATATAGGAACGGAGGCTGTCAAGAAGTGTCTCTTACCTGTATTAATTTCAAATTCACACAGTTTTATGGTCGAATTTTACTTGAAGACATAAATTTAATCCATAAGTTTTATATGTGTGATCAACCCAGACCATAGATTTTTGCAATTTATCAACCATATCGGTTGACTATAGGTTAATTGAAAACCCGGTGTGTTGATAGTTTTTAATGTTTTGCTTAAAAGCACTTTGGCCTAGATAGGTCCTCAAAACTCTAGTCCAACGTGGTAACCACTAACATCAAATCACTCTCTGATCTGCCTTAATCATGGACAATGTACCTTTATCTAAGTTGCGACCTTATGATGGATTCTGACGAAGAAGTAAGAGTAAATCTGAAAAAGGAATTCGACAACACAAATCCAGTCGCTTTTTAAGATGGACGGTCCTCAGAAGCATTCGAAATTCGGTTCCGACCAAGGACTATCTCATTAATTTCGATGAAAGGTGAATCATCATCACTCCAAAACTTTTTGTTTAATTAGTTCATTGTGAAAATTGCGTCATCAGTTTTGAAATAGATATATTAAACTCATGCATTTGATTGACACGACTAATATTTTATTTATTGGTTGTTGTTTATTTGTGTTTTTTAATTGTGTGACTTTATCAAAGTAAACATTGCGTTTTGGTTTAGTATGTTTATTGTTTGGTTAGGATGGCAACGTTTGTTTTATTTGGTTTTGCATTTGGGATAATTCTGTGATGAATTGTAGTAGTGTTGTGCTGCATACTCCAATAGTACTCCAGTACAATTTAATTAATTTTTTTATATTGTTTTTAAAGTATTAAAATTAAGCAACACATTCATTCAAAAATTTAGTTGTATTTTAATCTATTGCATTTATTATCTTTTAACTTATTTTTATTTATTTGCTGTCATTTATCAAACAAAAAATATTTGTATTGACATTATTCAAACATCAATAAAATCTCTACCATTTTGTTTACTTTTGTTCACGTTATTATTAAAATTTGAACAATTAATTATTTAACGACCATATAATGATAGTCACATTCCACGAATATGAATGTTTAAATCATTTGCGTTAAAGAAGGCAATAAATGAATGCGAGTGGAATATGAATCTCTGGTCGAGTTTTACTCTACTTTTCCTCTGATCAAACTAGAAACATAAAATAATTTTCAATTTAATGCAATAATTTTTTAAAGATTTGTTTTCTGTTATAACTATTCAGTCTTATCCACATTTTGATTATTGTGTAATTATTTATTTTGTAAATCTTTTTCTGGATAAATGGTCATAAAAATACAAGATAAAAACCCTTCGCAAAAATATAAAATGTGATTAGTTTTTTATAGCAAAATTTGTGCGTTTTCATGACGATTTGGAGTTTTTTTTAATTTAGCTACAAAAAAAGTACATTTTCGATCATACATATTTCAAAAAATGTATGATCATTAATTACTTGTTCAATGGACACCTAGGTAAAAAACCGTTTTATATAACTCTACTAACGTTCAACTCTTTAGTAGAACCATAGAGTTACAAGTATTGGATACAACACATTAATATATTTATCGTTTAAAATTTGCCAAGCTTGTTGTCTACCATACTAAAATTTTGTTTCCAACTGTTCGTCACCTTATATTCGAAGTCTGACACTTCGAGTGTTAGAGACCGAAGACGAGCCGGTAATGGCAAAGAATAGCGAAAGCTTTGTTGCGATCGTATTGTAAACAATAGAATCTCACCTAATCAAAAAAGTGTGCGCTGGAGCGAGGGATCTATTGGTTGGTGATAATTTTTGTAAATCGAATCTCAGGACTCGGACCATTAGAACAAACATGAGAAACAAAAACAACACAAACAACAAATAACTATACAATTAGAGCGACTCTGTAAATGAGATTGAATAGTCCCAACAACAACCGGCTGTTCCTCAAAAAGAAAAACCCAGACAATGCTGGCGTGAGTCATCATCCAGAACCTTCGTGATATAGGATGTCGAAATTGGGGTCAAATAAGAATGGAACGAACGGCGAAATTCCTCCATATAGGATGTAAGCGCCAGATAAATAGAGAGAGAGAGAGAGAGAGAGAGAGGGAGAGAGAGAGAGAGAGAGAGAGAGAGAGAGAGAGAGAGAGAGAGAGAGAGAGAGAGAGAGAGAGAGAGAGAGAGAGAGAGAGAGAGAGAGAGAGAGAGAGAGAGAGAGAGAGAGAGAGAGAGAGAGAGAGAGAGAGAGAGAGAGAGATATCAATTAGATACAAGAACGTCTATTTCAACACATAAGGTAACACAAATCGGCTTTAAAAATGGTTTGGTTCCATGTGGAAGATTCAGACAAATGGCAAAAAAGCCAAGAATAAAACCTCGATCCTTGCAAACCTGCTGTACATTCATTATATGCGTGTTTCTGTTTTCTTCCTTGTATGTCAGGTTAATTGGATAGGTTTTGAAAACCTAAGTGGACCACTATCAAGATGGTTCTGGAAAAGGTTAAGTTTCGACAAATTAATGTGCAACATAATATACTTATGTGTAGAAATTATTTGTCTCAAGACTTCACTTTCTTAAGAGTTGCATACAAAAAAGCCTTAACTCACGAGCCTAAATTTATCAAAAAGAAAATCATGTTTTTCTGTTCTATGAAAAGCTAGGCTGGGACACTTTATCAACGGGATCGTGACAAATCCAGAACATGCATAGAATCACATAAGGTTTTCTGACTGGACAATCCTCATGTAAGGTAGCCGTAAGAGTGTTAAAGGGCATCTACTCAGAAAAAGCAGATTCTTGTTGTGTCTGTCTAATATAAGCTCCTTTAAACTCTACAAATCTTCAGGTCCTCTCGGGATTTGATCTATTATTATAGAAGGTTAGAAAAGATACATTCCTTTAGAAACTTCATCACAAAACCAAGGCAAATAGCAATTGCGCCGCGAAAAACTTCAGACCGAGCCATAATTTCTTCTGTTATTCATACTTTTTAAAGTCTTTAGAGGGGCAAATCGATATGCATATCAGACATGTTTGCACTGAAAGAAAAAAATCGGTCACAACAACCTCCCCTTTTTGTGCCAACCTGATGTTTCCTATAACAGTGACTTCAAATTCGTTTGAATTATGTAGCTTGAAGAACAAAAGACGAAGGCAGAACAACCGAATGAGATAACAATGTGATAGCGAAGATTCATTTGGCACAAAGATTTAAGTAATTGAATTTTTGAAGTGAAAACTTCTTTATGCGCATTGTGCGATTTTCTATGGTGAAAAATTTATATATTCGAGAATCATCGCGATCGACTGAGGTTCTATAGGTCGAGGTTCAATTCCTGGAGTGGTACTTTTTTTTACTGTTTTTTTTTAACTTTTATTAAATACCAAAATATAAATATAAATATTAAAATTATTGTTTTTTTATTCATGAATTCATAAACATTTCTTTTTACGAATTTTAAAATAATGATCGATAATGCAGTTTTTTGAAGTTATTGCTACTATGTCTTTTTCCGTGTCGTTCAAATTAATATCATTTCGATATTAACAAGAAATTTAATTATTTTTTTGGCAGGTAGTACTATTCATGTGAAATAAAATAAGGAAAATAAAAACTACTATTTGAATATTAAATATGAGTTGACATATTCATCACAAGAGATTGTTTTAAACACACTTTGAGGCTGTGAACAATTTACGGAATTTAAATTTATCGATAGTGTAGTTTTTTAAGGTTATTGCTATTGTCTTGTAGCACAGTGTGACGTCAATACGAAGTAAAATTTAGAATGCATTCAGGGTATTTTTACGACATCTCAATGACGAGGGTAGGTTCGAATCCGATCCGAAACACGTAAAATGTGAATTGTAGTTTTTTTCTGAGAAACTTCAAACCATACCTTTGAATTGAAAATATTCCAATTACTTCTTTACTTACTTGAGTTTAATTGATCTCAAAAATCCAAAATGAAATTTAAATTCCCTTAATGTAGTCTAATGTTAATACATGTAGAACTACAAATTGACCAAGTGTCAGCCATTGATTTCACATTGATTGGAAACAATCAATAATGACTATACAATCGTGACTTAGGATGTTAATTAGAATAGAAATGTTCCCCATTCTATGAATTCACACAAAGTATTGTCTAGAAATTTAATGCAAAAAATCCCATATAATGTAAAAGCATTTCCATAATATGGAGTCTAATGACAGTGGAAAAATTCAACTTAAGTAAAATAAATAAGTGATGAAGAAGTTTCAACTTTGAAATTGTCATCGCCTCAACGGCGTAATCGATAGCGTATCTGCCCAAAGATTCGAGCCGGGCACTGACGAGGGTAGGTTCGAATCCGATCCGAAACACGTAAAATGTGAATTGTAGTTTTTTTCTGAGAAACTTCAAACCATACCTTTGAATTGAAAATATTCCAATTACTTCTTTACTTACTTGAGTTTAATTGATCTCAAAAATCCAAAATGAAATTTAAATTCCCTTAATGTAGTCTAATGTTAATACATGTAGAACTACAAATTGACCAAGTGTCAGCCATTGATTTCACATTGATTGGAAACAATCAATAATGACTATACAATCGTGACTTAGGATGTTAATTAGAATAGAAATGTTCCCCATTCTATGAATTCACACAAAGTATTGTCTAGAAATTTAATGCAAAAAATCCCATATAATGTAAAAGCATTTCCATAATATGGAGTCTAATGACAGTGGAAAAATTCAACTTAAGTAAAATAAATAAGTGATGAAGAAGTTTCAACTTTGAAATTGTCATCGCCTCAACGGCGTAATCGATAGCGTGTCTGCCCAAAGATTCGAGCCGGGCACTGACGAGGGTAGGTTCGAATCCGATCCGAAACACGTAAAATGTGAATTGTAGTTTTTTTCTGAGAAACTTCAAACCATACCTTTGAATTGAAAATATTCCAATTACTTCTTTACTTACTTGAGTTTAATTGATCTCAAAAATCCAAAATGAAATTTAAATTCCCTTAATGTAGTCTAATGTTAATACATGTAGAACTACAAATTGACCAAGTGTCAGCCATTGATTTCACATTGATTGGAAACAATCAATAATGACTATACAATCGTGACTTAGGATGTTAATTAGAATAGAAATGTTCCCCATTCTATGAATTCACACAAAGTATTGTCTAGAAATTTAATGCAAAAAATCCCATATAATGTAAAAGCATTTCCATAATATGGAGTCTAATGACAGTGGAAAAATTCAACTTAAGTAAAATAAATAAGTGATGAAGAAGTTTCAACTTTGAAATTGTCATCGCCTCAACGGCGTAATCGATAGCGTGTCTGCCCAAAGATTCGAGCCGGGCACTGACGAGGGTAGGTTCGAATCCGATCCGAAACACGTAAAATGTGAATTGTAGTTTTTTTCTGAGAAACTTCAAACCATACCTTTGAATTGAAAATATTCCAATTACTTCTTTACTTACTTGAGTTTAATTGATCTCAAAAATCCAAAATGAAATTTAAATTCCCTTAATGTAGTCTAATGTTAATACATGTAGAACTACAAATTGACCAAGTGTCAGCCATTGATTTCACATTGATTGGAAACAATGACATTATTGATAATAATGACTATACAATCGTGACTTAGGATGTTAATTAGAATAGAAATGTTCCCCATTCTATGAATTCACACAAAGTATTGTCTAGAAATTTAATGCAAAAAAACCCATATAATGTAAAAGCATTTCCATAATATGGAGTCTAATGACAGTGGAAAAATTCAACTTAAGTAAAATAAATAAGTGATGAAGAAGTTTCAACTTTGAAATTGTCATCGCCTCAACGGCGTAATCGATAGCGTGTCTGCCCAAAGATTCGAGCCGGGCACTGACGAGGGTAGGTTCGAATCCGATCCGAAACACGTAAAATGTGAATTGTAGTTTTTTTCTGAGAAACTTCAAACCATACCTTTGAATTGAAAATATTCCAATTACTTCTTTACTTACTTGAGTTTAATTGATCTCAAAAATCCAAAATGACATCTCAATACTTTTTTCAGCATTTAAAAGAAATGTTTTGGCTGTATTCTAAACCAAAACTTATTTGAAATTTATTTGTGGAGACTTACTTATTTAAATAAGTAACCTAAAGAGAGGTGACTTATTTGCAATTTTTTTTTCATAGAAAAATCTAATTTGATTTGTTGGTGTCAAATATTTTTTTGTTTGTTTACTAAATTATTTTAAGGAATAAAACTTCTTTTTCGATCCGTAATAAAATTAATATAAAAATTTAAAATAAAAAAATAGTTTTGAAAACTCTTTAATTGATCAAATTAAATAAATCGTTCTAATTAAATTTATTTTCGAATTTGCTTTTATGTTGCTGTCAAATAAAGTATGATAAATCATTTAGAACAGCTTTTAAATACTTATTTAAAATGGCGGTGAATAAGTATGTCCTCATAAATAAGTTTCAAATAAGTCGTCGTTTAGAATGCAGCCCCAGTGACTATTCTGTTTTTTATTATACTTTTTGTTGTTTTCTTTTTGCATTTTTTCCTATTTTCTGTTGGTGATTGTTGTACCATTTTTAAGTGAAAACTTCTTTAGGCGAGTTGTGCGATTTTGTATGGAGAACAATTTATATATTTGAGTCATCGTCACGCTAAATAAATATTAAATACAAAATAAATATTAAAAGAGAATAAGATAAATTGTAATCATTTGTTATTTTCTTATTTCTTATTCTCATTTTCTTGATTTATAGTTTTTTTTTCTTTTTTATTGAATTTGATTTTATTCGGGTTAAGTGTGGTGTGTAAGTGTGGTATAGCAAGCAAGGATTTTGTTGTACTTTTAAGTAAAATTAAAAAAAATGCGTTTGTCATATTTAATTTGTGTGTTTTTGATAGAACGAATTAGTAGTACGAATAACCTAAGCCCTGAAATTAATGATAATATGTTAAAAATAATTTTACTCTCATTCTCTTGATTCATATTTTGGTTTTTTCTTTTTTATTGAATTTGATGTTTTTCTCAGTTAATAACAGTGTGGAAGTGTAAGTAAAGTAAGTAAAGATTTTGTTGTATTTAGACGATAAAAACACAGCTATTTCACAGTTTTAAATTTTCACTTCTGCCGACAGTCCTCAAGACTGCCTTCTTTTTTTTCAGTGTGTCTGAGGAAAAATCTATTAAACAACAACACGATTACCAAGCGGAAAAGAATATAGATGCTATTTATTATTTCATAGTTGGTTTCTGATATTGAATACTTTCTTCAACACGGCAATCACAATACGACTATGCTGATAGTTTAATAATTTTTTTGAAAGAACAAGAAGACAGTTATGGAGCATAAAAAAACGGAGCATATGAAAAACACACAGCAAACCTACTCTATATCATATATCGTGCAATTACTGCAAAATATCAAAACAGTTTATTTCTAAAAAAAAATTAATTTCTTCTTTTCAAATCTTTTTGATTGTTATAAGGTTTTTGCAAATTGTTGTTGTTCGGGATTGTCGCAAACTTTTTTGTTGAAGCCGACAAGTCAAAAACCTCTAACTGCATAGGTTTATATTTAAAAGAAACGGATTAAAATGTTTCCAGATTCTAAATTTATGAAGTTTTAAAAAATATTAGTACCCAAACGGCCGTTATAACGGTTTAAAAAACCTACTTTTTTTCTAGTAGAAAGCCTCTAGTTTCTTAACCATGTGTCGGATTTTGCTGATTTGTAAACTTGTCCAAGATATTTATAAAACAGAGCAGAGCAACTTGCAACGAACTTCCGCAGAAATTAAATCAATTTTAACTGAACTAGCAAACCTATTGCGTTGTACCAGAGCAGGTGTTGCGCCCACATTTACGGTTCAAATAAAAAAGTGTAGAACTGTCGCCTTTCAACGTGATTTTTGCAACAGAACCTCTCACTTCTGAAATTCCCGATGGCTTTAATCCTCAAAATTTTAAAGTTAACGTTAATAAATTTCTTAAGGAAACTTAATTCTTTTAACATAATCCTAATCCCTAGTTGGCATGGTGTCATCAACACTAAACATGCTTAACTTTTAATAAAAAAAAAATAAGTTACATCGTAATTTGGTAATAAATTTATAGACTCTAAGTTAACAAAATCCCAAATGGTTTTTACTACAAATAAATTAAATTATGCGAGGTTTTTAATAACGAGGATGAACTTTTAACAGAACTCGTGACGTCCATTTGAACTCTTTGATGCCAATATCATTAAAACCACCTTCAAACTTTATATAATTTAACAAAAGAGTATCGCAATAAAATGAACACTATATCAGGATAGGTTAGGTTACGAACAGAAGCAGTCATATGCCACGCTTAGGTTAGGCTTAGGCCACGCTTAGGTCTACTGATCTTTTGTGATACCTCATCTAACAACAACTTATCATGTAAGCTCAAACCTCTAACTTATAGACTTCAGCATTATAAATCGGTTCTATATAGTCTTGACTGGGATTAGATCCGTCGATCTTGGGCATGAGTCGTCGTTTGCGCTAACACTCTCGTTACACATTGCCAAGTCTAGTAACATATTAAAATGAAAAGGATTTAATCAATTCAATCTTTATAAAACCTCACCCATTTGACAAAGTTTTTGAATTTTTGAAACCTAAACATCGAATTTCTTCCATTATGATTTCAATGTTTAGAAAGAAAACAGAAAAAACAAACGAGATGAATAAAGTATTCTCAACAGAAAAAGCAGCCAAAATATTTTCTACAGTTGCTTCAGTTTTTGTTTCATAGTTATTCTTTGTAATCGTTAAATAATTTTTTGCCATGCCATCTCATCATGATATGGAATAATGGAGTTAGTGTGATTTGTGAAATCAAAGATTCATTTTTGCTATGTGTACTTCATTTCACAAAAATAATCCAATTTTTATGAATTCTATAAATACTTTGTTGTTAGACATCCACACAAAAAAAACTTATTTTAATGAAACGGGTGAAACCCCGTCCCGCTTATAGTAATATCGGGACACTAGATATTCAACTACAAAAATGGTCTGTTCCGTTCAAAACAGGACAGTTACAAGTCCCGTTTTCTTGCCAAAAACAATCCTTTTGCTGAACAACTGTTTTGAGTATATCAGTGTAACATCAGGCAATACTGAGGTACCACTAGTGATGTAAAAGTGTTTAATACAATTGTATAATACGCGGTATAATACGTAAAATACCGTATTGTCCAAAACGTTATAAAATACAAGGTATTTTACTATACAAAATATTTTTTATTTTGATGGCGCGCGGCGTAGCAAACAGCCCTTTTACTAAAATTGCGCGTGGATTATTAAAAAAATTTATAGCTGTGAATATATGTCTACTATTACATCTATAAGGTATAAACGACGCCGAGGAAATAAATTATTTGAACGCCTTGCTAGTGTGCGTTTCTAAATAATTTTAAAATTTCTGTTGTACCAAGATAAGATTGTTCTAATAATAAAATATCCACATAGCACAAATATCAACAATCGATTATAGTTGCTGAGAAGCAACCTTTCAGTAGCCCCGCTAACAGTTCATTGGAAATGGTAATGATCCAATCTGAATAAAAAATTTAAATACAGTAGCCGGTAGCGAATGAAGGTGAAATAAATTGAAACTAAGCATCAGGATAGTGTTCCATATAAATTAGAGCCAGATAATTTAATAGGTCTTATTAGCATTCGTATAATATATAGATAAAAATAAGGATAAGATATCCAAATTCAGATATTTAGAAAAGAAATGAATTAGTAATTCTAAATGATGATAATTATGTAATTCTAAATGATGATGGAAGTCATTTTTTTGTTATTCCATTCATGTTATCATTCATGTTATCTCGGCTATTACACTTTTTACGGTATTTTATTTTGTATAAAACAATGTATAATACGCTGTATTATACAAAAAAAATAAAATACGGTATTTTAACATCTCTAGGTACCACCGATGTATTTTTATCGATAAGGATGATTTTTGAAAAATTTCTAGAGTTCAACATACCTCTCTACCTGTCTCTACTTAATGGACTCTTAATGCTGTGCACAAATAGAACACAAAGTAGCAAAATTTTCTAAAGTTGACTCCGGCTTAAGGCAAGATGATTCTATTTTCTCTACACTTTTAAAACGGGCCTTGGAATATTAGGCAGCAAAATAAAGCTACCAACTAACAACAATGTCTTGTCATTAAAATCAGTACATATGATCTCCTACGCTGATGATATTGTCATCCTTGGCAGAAGTGAATCTTTAAGAAGTGAGACTTCAAGTCGCTTGAGACGGGCGATAGACAATTTGGTCCGCCAAAAAATTATGATAAAATCAAACACACTGAAAAAAACATGTCCTATTTCCAATCGAAATGCAGTTGTCTCAACCTTACCGTGCGGTCAGATATGGCGTATCGAACTACGAAATTGCTTCAACAACTGTACAATTATAAACTGATGTAGTTGAGACAATCAGACGAAATATTTATGTGAAAATAAAATATAGTTCAATAATAAAAAAAAATGCTTCAATTTTAAAATGAAAAATTCATGATATAAGGCCAAAGAAATTTTTTTTCAGAGAAATAGTTATTAAATTAACTTTATTTAACTACTGTTATATTGGATATAACACTTTATATTTTATATAAACCTCATTCTGTTGTTAGGGAAATTTTATCATGTAGTTGTCCCAATCACGGTGAAATTGTTTGCAAATAATTTTTCTTTGCATGAATAATAAACTGCCAACTTCGAGATGAGGTTGTCATTACTTCAATTTTTTTTCAGTGTATGATTTTTTCAAGAGCGGTTGAGGAAAAAGATTTGATGTGCGGCGAAAAAGGAATCAAGGAAGTTGAATCCTTTTAATATTTGTTATCAAAGCTTGACTAAAACAACGGTTCGAATAAACCTCTTCTTAAATCATCGTATTTTTCAACTAACAACAAACTCAAGATATACAAGACATTAATTAGACAAGTGATGATATATAGGCTCAAACGTAAAGCCGGTTTAGAGTCTGGAATAATTCAAAAATTACCATCAGTTCACTAGAGAGTAAGCTACCGCGTGGTAGACCATGACTACAATTGCAACACTGACGTAATGAATAGTAATAAACAAATTTATAATTCTGTTTTATGCGTAGAAGAAAAAAAAAACTATACAGAAGAAAATAAAAACAAAAAATAACAGAATATAATTTTCAAATAGGAGTCGCAGTCGACAAATTTTTTGATTATTTTTCCGACTCCGACTCCAGTTACTAGAAAATTCGTCCCGACTCCAACTCCGACTCCTCGACTCCGACTCCGCAGCCCTGGTAAAAACAATAACGGTCGAAAGGGAGACCATGGAAAAAAATTTAAAGACCACTTTTATCCATTTTTGTGTAGTCTAGTATACATACAATATTTTACGGGGTTTGGGAGCTGTAGTTTTAAAAAAAAGGGTTGCCAAAAAAAAGGTTCGATTCGAGTTAAACATTGGAAAAGGCTGAAAATTCTTTTTAATTCATTTTTTTACCAAGTCTAGTTTTATAATATACTCAAACTTCTAAGCCATAGTTTAAAAAAAGCAATGATAATCACGATTACAATGAAAAAAATTGCAGTAACTTCTCATTTCAAACTGTCGCATAATTTGGTTGTAAACAGCTTAGTAGTTTAAATATTTAACCAAATGTCAATCAAGTTGTTTGTCAAATTTTTCAAGATATGTTCTGGTTGGTTAAATTTGATTAAAAATAAAACGTTGGTAAACAAACCAGAAGCTGACAATTGAACGATCTAATACAAGAAACCAAAACGAACTAAACCTTTTGTTTTGCTCTTTAAAATTTATTATCCACGCAAACCAAATACACAGCAGTTAAAAATATAAAATAAACAAAAATGATTGAAGCCCCCCTCAACACTAGACCAAACGACATTTTCTTATAATATGAATAATTATTTTTATCTTCAAAACATCAAAATATTTTGATAAAAAATCAAAGTCATTCCTCTCATTCTTTACCCATTCTATATAATAATCCCTTAATACCATAATGTTTGTATCATTGTATCAAAATGGCGTTCAAATTATAAAATAAGATAAGAACACAGGAAGTTCTCTTAAACGGATCAATTCTTTTCAGTCAGCTGTTTTTTATTATCCATATTTATTGTTATAATAAATAAAAATAAAGAAATTTTCTATTTCAACTTACCACTTTTGATTAATGGAATTATAATCAATAAAAATATTGTTAGTCCACATTTTATAAACATTTTTAACTAAGATTTTAAATTGTTTTTTTTATGAATTAAATTTAAATTAAAGAATAATATTTAAATTTACACAATATTAGTTTAATATTTGCATAATTTCTTTGTTCTTTTCTTCACATTTCATTTTATTTTTTTTTTGCTATTTAGACAAATATTTGTTTTTCATTTAATGCAACAATTTTTGTTAAAAATTTTATTGATTCAAAATATTTTTATTTATAAAAAACAAAATAAATGAAAAAAATTAATAATAAAAACTTTATTTAAATGCATTTGATTTACATCATTTTCACTTCACTATTAATTTGGGTTTAATATAATTTATTTGTAAGTAACATGGTACTTACTACAGTAATTTTTTGAATTAACTTCATTTTATTAAATTAGTTTTGTTTATAATAAATAAATATAAATATATTTACTATGGAGATATAATTTTATGTTAATTCAAAGTCCTTTGTCTATATTGTTACGAAAATTTTATTTGTTGTTTTGGTAACAAGAAGCAGAGGCATGCGCCCTGGAAAGAATAATAGAAAAAATAAATATTTTTCCTCTTCTTTATTGCATATTTATGTTGGTATTTACTGATATTCCAATGAATTTCTATTATCAAGTTCTTTTTTGTCTGTTTGTTGACATTTTAAATAAAATTATAAAAAAAGTGTTCCCATTCAAATTTATAATTATTCGGACAAAAGGATACGACTTTGTGTTCAATTTGGATGTGAGAATTTTTGTATTGATGAAAAGTTCTGGGTTGAATGGTCAATGTTGTTGATATATTTCTGCTTTTAGTCAACATATGGTTCACTGAACCGATAATTGTTTCAAACACAAGGTATTATGTGTGGGATGAAAATGAAAAAAGTTTGAAAATTATTATTAGAATCGACTAGACTGTTCAGAAAAAGCATAAAAAACATTAATACAGTTTGGTTGTTCTTGGTATTTGATAGACTAACTAAAAATGGAACACAAAATTCGAGTTTTAATAAAAAAGGTATGGTTGCAAAAAGGAAAATAATTAAGTAGCATTATTTGAAAAAAAAAAAATATTGCGACGCTGATGCATAGGCTGACTTCACCACAGCTCTGGAAACATAGTGTTCTGGATATATAATGAGCTAATATCCATAAAATACTTTAATTAAAAGCTAACCAATATTATGGACTTCGTAGTTCTAATAATAAAAATATTAAAGCAGGCAGTAGTATCCCAACAAACATAAATTCTGTTGTACGAGAAAAAGTAAAAAAAATTTTATCAGAAGTGTCAAAGCGGAAGTTTCCTAACTGCTGTAAGAACTGTTGTAAACCGTACTAAATGTGTATGTACCAAATTTCATCCAACTCGATTATCAGGTACAGAAGCTATTGAGCTTCCAAAATAACAGGTGCTTGGAGGACCCCCTACCACTTTGTTCACTATCACTAAAAAAACTAATCAGTTCCTTGCCATACATATTTGCATCTTTTTGCAAAGTGTAATCAAAATTACTTAACGAACGAATGTTGTATGCTTCCAACAAACACTAATTGGAACCCTATTCCATAAGTTTCATCATAATCACTTCGTTATTGTAGGCTGTAGTGTGCATAAGGACACTGACAAAACTTTAAAAAAGTACAAAAAATTTTTTTTACCGGAAGTAAAAAACCGGAAGTTGGGATGCAGAACTATTTTAAACCGTACTACATACTCATGTACCAAGTTTCATCCAATTCGCTTATCAGGTACAGAAGTTATAGAGCTTTCAAAAAAACAGGTGCTCCAGGGACCCCCCACCACTTTGTTCACTATCGCTCAAAAACTAATCAGTTCTTTGCCATACATGTTTGCATCTTTTTCCAAAGTGTCATCAAAATTCGTTCACGAACGAATGCTGTGTGCTCCCAACAAACATTGAAAAAAGTGTGACACATTAAACAGGTGTTCGGGAGGACCCCCAGCACTTATTCCAATATTATCCAAAAACTAATCAGTTCTTTGTTACTTAAGTCTCCATCATTTTCCAAAGTGTCATTAAAATAAATTAATGAACGAAGTCTGTATGCTCCCAACAAACTTAAAAAACAAAGTGTGAAAAGTCAGCATTTGTATGGTAGACCCCCCACCACTTTGATCAATGTGTCCCAAAACATGATAATTATCTTTTCACACTAATTGGAACCCTATTCCATAAGTTTCATCATAATCACTTCATTATTGTAGGCTGTAGTGTGCATAAAGACACTGAAAAAACTTCAAAAAAGTAAAAAAAAAATTTTTTTACCGGAAGTGAAAAACCGGAAGTTGGGATGCAGAACTATTTTAAACCGTACTACATACTCATGTACCAAGTTTCATCCAATTCGCTTATCACGTACAGAAGTTATAGAGCTTTCAAAAAAACAGGTGCTCCAGGGACCCCCCACCACTTTGTTCACTATCGCTCAAAAACTAATCAGTTCTTTGCCATACATGTTTGCATCTTTTTCCAAAGTGTCATCAAAATTTGTTCACGGACGAATGCTGTGTGCTCCCAACAAACATTGAAAAAAGTGTGACACATTAAACAGGTGTTCGGGAGGACCCCCACCACTTATTCCAATATTATCCAAAAACTAATCAGTTCTTTGTTACTTAAGTTTCCATCTTTTTCCAAAGTGTCATTAAAATTGAATAATGAATGAAGTCTGTATGCTCCCAACAAACTTAAAAAACAAAGTGTGAAAAGTCAGCATTTGTATGGTAGACCCCCCACCACTTTGATCAATGTGTCCCAAAACATGATAATTATCTTTTCACACTAATTGAAACCCTATTCCATAAGTTTCATTATAATCACTTCATTATTGTAGGCTGTAGTGTGCATAAAGACACTGAAAAAACTTCAAAAAAGTACAAAAAAATTTTTTTTACCGGAAGTGAAAAACCGGAAGTTGGGATGCAGAACTATTTTAAACCGTACTACATACTCATGTACCAAGTTTCATCCAATTCTCTTATCACGTACAGAAGTTATAGAGCTTTCAAAAAAACAGGTGCTCCAGGGACCCCCCACCACTTTGTTCACTATCGCTCAAAAACTAATCAGTTCTTTGTCATACATGTTTGCATCTTTTTCCAAAGTGTCATCAAAATTCATTCACGAATGAATGTTTTATGCTCCCAACAAACATAAAAACTTTGTGGAAAAAACCACCTGTTGTATGGTGGACCCCCCAACCCTTTATCCAATGTGCTCCAAAAGCTGATAAAATCTTTCTCATGTTATTTAAAAGCTTTTCGCAACGTTTCATGAAAATCGATTGGTAATTGTAGGCTACAGTAGGGATAAACACCTGAAAAAAAAACTTTTTAACCGGAAGTGACAAACCGGAAGTTGGTATGCAGAAGTATTGGAAACAGTATTAAAACCTTATATACTAAGTTTCAATAAGATCATAGCTCGGGATCAGAAGTTATTCAAGATTTAAACTTAGAGGTGTTCGGGAGACCCCCCGCCATTTTGTCCAAATTTAAAATGAATCCAGATCTTCTATTTTCAAGTGAACCTGTATCATTTGCCAAAGTTTCATCAAGATCCTATGCAGAAAACTCACCCACCCACCCACCCACCCACCGAGTTTTAAATTTTGATTAAATGTATTGACGTGAAACAAGTGCAATTGTAACTATGTAACCCGAGCTTGATTAACAGATAAATTTTAAAATATTCATCAGTGACAGAAAGTTTGATAAATTTTTAACGAAAAATATACAGAAGTGTCAAATGGAGATGAGAGTGAGAAAGAGTGAAACAAACTAATATGAGTTTGAACCATATGAGTTTTTCAAATGACCGAAGGTCCTTTTTTCCTAATAAAAAATTATGGACTAAATCGAAGATCCAAGAGCGCAAAGCTCCGTCGATAAGTATATGTCTTCCATAAATGTTTGAATATGTATTGGGTGTCAGTTCCGTTTTTTCCCATGAATTGATGCTGAAAAATAACACAAAACGGATAAATCCTGTATGAACATTAAATCGAAAGCCAGATATTTTATTTTCGCGTTTTCATGAAAACGAAAATACATAAATAAATATGTAGGGAGGGCTCAATGTCTACCATAATGACCAAAATGGATTCAATAATGAACATAATGGATTTTTGTGTTGTAAATGAAGTCCATAATGAATTCATTATAATTGACTATATGTGAGTTTTTAATAGTTGTAATTGTAGAAATCAGAATTCATTCTCTGAAGAATGTCTCTTAGAGACAGAAAATATATTAAGAAAAATAAAATATTATTAAAGTGTATAAGAAGTCTTTCAATTAAAAAATGTTCATTATATGTGAGTTTTTTGCCAGCAACGAAAAAGGCGAAGGTTATGGCCTAGATTCTAGAACTTCGATTATAACGAAGGTTAGCCGAACTATTCAACACTTTAGATTTCAGACAAAAATTGTTCTTTTGAATAGTAAGAAATTTCGACTAAAAATTTATCACAACAATTGTAACAACAACCAACAAACAATCAGAATATTTTGACACTTTTCATAACCGAAATTGAATTTTGTTTGGGCCAACTCTGATTCCAAATCTCTAAAAACGTGTCTCTGATATTTAAAAATTTTGAATTCTGCCTTCCGGTTTGCCACTTTTAAGGTTAAATTTTATATCTCCTAAAATTTAATTTTTGTTGATTTTAGTTATGAATTTTTAGGGCATCATCTGGATGAAGACGAAACTGAGTTTCTGTTTATGTCAGACATCATTAACTTCCAACGTTGGTAATCGACTTATATTTTTGGAAAAGAATCGAAATAACTATGGAGTTTCATAGTCCATTTTTAATACTAAGCTACGATTTGTTTTAAATTTCAATAACTTCTACGACTAACAATAATTCTGAAAACTAAATTTTGGTTTGCCACATCCGGTAATACTGTTTCTGTTGTACTTTGATTGTGATAAATTTTTGTAAAATAACAACTAAGAAAAGTCTATGGCAATTGTTAGTCGAAGAATTGAAGATAATTAGAAATTAAAATTGAAGAAAAAATTAAAAGAGAAGAAATTTATGATTAAATTAAAATTGAAGATAATTAGTATAGATTAAAATTTGTAGGTTTCCGCCAAATATAAAGATAATCTTAAAAAAGTAAATATTAAAAAGTAAACTTTGTAATATTTCGCAAACTAAGTTAGTGATTATTTTTTGGTTGAGCAAGTCAAATATACCTCTGCAGACTGATGATGTCACATAAATAGTTATATTTTGTAGGCCAGTGGTAATACTAATAAAAAGTAAATCATGAATAATATATTGATACTTAGCTGATATCATAGCTTGTATCCATGGTTGTGTGTATTGAATGTGATTGCCGGTGTAAATTTTATGTAAAAATATGTAAATTTTTCAAACCAAATTATAAGACAAACTGACTTGCTTCTTAATATTGACGGGTCTACGCAATAGAAGGACTCGGAACCCAGTTTCGAAAAAGGACCATCACAAAATTCCAACGAAGGTGCAACTCCATCGCTCCGTTTTTTTGGTAAAGGAGTTGTCACTGGTCTCACTGCTTCAAACTTTCCTCATGGCTGGTATTGAAAGAAAAATCTAGACCAACTAAGACATGGCATTGTGCAATATGTAAAAATATTGTAAGGACAAACACAACATCCATCCAGTGTAGCACCTGCAAGCAATGCAGTCATTTTAAGAAGTGCTCAACTTTTGCCACACATAAGCAATGGACCCAAAACCAATAGCACTATGTTATTAAATATCAAGTCAACATACCAATACAAGCTCGCAGTAGAACACAATGCGAATGAACACACCATCCGGCAACCTGAATTTTACTGAAATGGAATTCAGTAAGCAATTTTAAAGAAAAAAATTCAGATAAATATGTACTGTCTAAACGTTATTTATTCAGATAAATTTTCAATAGAGCTAGATCTCGCTACATTCCAGCCGGTAGAATACAAAAGGTTAAACCAAAATTTCCACACAAGACTGCTTTCCACTCCTAAAGTTGAGATCAGCAAGGTAAATCCAGCTGACCTTAAAATTTCATACTTGAATAGGTGAATTTTTTTTAAAAATAATAAGTGTTGTGTTATAGGGTTTACAATATGTGTCACAACAACCCATAACTACCTTTTAAGACCTAAGTCCCACCTCTGCGGATTGAAACCACTTGAGAATATCGATTCCGGCAAACTATTCCATTTGTATGCAGTTTGGACAAAGAAGTCTTTCTGCGATCTGTTAGTAAGAACAAAATATCTTTGGGGAACTCGGTCTTTGATATGGAAACAATCAACAGCTGTGTTTTGGTTGAGTTGAAATTGACCTGGTTTTGGTCACCCCAATCGGCGACTGTTTTTAGGTCTTTATTCACGTTTATGGTAGCGTCTCACCTTTTGAAGGAAGGAGCTCGAACGACTTGTGCAGAGTACTATCATCTGCAAAACTATTTATTGGGTTGCTGGTGATTTTCAACCATTCGTTGATATAAATCAAAAATATGGTTGAAACAACACTGAGCCTTGGGGTACACCAGCGTTAATTAGTTTAGACTCAGACGAAAATCCATCTACGAAGACCGAAATGTATCGGTTGGATAGAAAATTTTGAATCAGCTTCACAACATTGGGATGAAAATTGAAAACCATACGCAACGAGCTTGTTGATTAAGTTGGCATGACAAACTCGATCGAATGCCTTGAAGATGTCTAAAGCGATAACGTATGTTTCACCGCCTTTATCAAGTTACCAAGTTAGTTACCGGATACCAAAATTAACAAGAATTACTTTTTAATTACTTTTTTTTCTCCATTCTTTCATCGGCCGCAAAACTAATTGACTTCTCATACCTCGGTTAACTAGATCTTGCAATTTAACGTCACACCAACATGGCTTCCGAACAGAACATAGTATAACCACCAAAACCAAATCAGTAATGGTCTGAACCAAAAACAACCCTGTGCTGGAACAATCTGAGTTGCACTCGACCTATCGAAAACTTTCGACACAGTGTCGCACGCTGCACTACTGAACGTAATATTTAATAATATTCTGCCAGGATTAATAAAGTGCTGATGGTGGAACTAAAACTCTGTGACTTTATTGTAGAAGTGTTACGACGATAAGCTCACTTTTTAGTTTTCTCAGTCGCAAGCACTATGCCATTGGCTTTGCGTGACGTGATACAAATGCCGTTGGTTAGGTGAAGCCGAGATTGTAGCTCAGGTTATAGGCTTAAAAAATTATAAGTGCATCTCGTATTTTGACAAACCTCGCCTGAGAATTTTTAAGTTTGAAGTTAAAAAAGTCAAAGAACATTTAGACCGGGAGGCAGCGTTGCATTTTGGTTAGTGATTTGACGCCGATTGAATTTAATTTTTATAGATAGATTAATTATTTGTGACTTAGAAAATAAGAGTCAGCCGTCAGACTTGCGGGGGGTGTGGTTGTGGGGGAGTTTTAAACTGGTAAAAAAAACGAATTCCAAAAGTAATTTGATGCCGCTTCAAAATTTGTATGATGCATGTTTACACCATAACAATTGAAAAAAAAGTCGTCAGCTGATTGGCGGATGGGGGATTATACGTCAGCTCCTCGTATACATCAGTATAAAAATGCAATATAGTCAAGACCTTTCTGCATAGGATCTTGATGAAACTTTGGCAAATGATCCAGGTTCACTTGAAAATGGAAAATCTGAATTAATTTTAAATTTGGACAAAATGGCGGAGGGTCTCCCGAACACCTCTAAGTTTAAATCTTCAATAACTTCTAATCCCGACTTATGATCTTATGGAAACTTGGTATATACATTTTTAGTACTGTTTCCAATATTTCTGCGTACCAACTTCCGGTTTGACAGTTCCAGTTAAAAAGTTTTTTTTCCAGGTATTTATCCCTACTGTAGCCTACAATTACCGATCGATTTTCATGAAACGTTGGTAAACGCTTTCAAGTAACATGAAAAACATTTTGTTAGCTTTTGGAGTACATTGGATAAAGGGTTGGGGGGTCCACCATACAACAGATGGTTTTTTCCACAATGTTTTTTATGTTTGTTGGGAGCATAAAACATTCGTTCGGGAATGAATTTTGACGACACTTTGGAAAAAGATGCAAACATGTATGGCAAGAAACTGATTAGTTTTTTAGCGATAGTGAACAGAGTGGTGGGGGGTCCCCCAAACACCTGTTCTTTTTAAAGCTAAATAACATTTGTACCTGATAATCGAATTGGATGAAACTTGGTACATAAACATTTGGTACGGTTCACAACAGTTCTGCATCCCAACTTCCGGTTTTTCATTACCGGTAAAAAATTTTGGTTCGTAATTTTTTGAAGTTTTTTCAGTGCCTACAATAATGAAGTGATTATGATGAAACTTATGGAAAAAGTTTCAATTAGTGAAAAACAGTTATCATCTTTTGGGACACATTGATCAAAGTGGCGGGGGTCTACCATACAACTGCTGACTTTTCGCACTTGGTTTTTAAAGTTTGTTGAGAGCATACAGACTTCATTCATTAATCAATTTTAGTGACACTTTGAAAAAATATGGAGACTTAAATGACAAAAAACTGATTAGTTTTTGGACAGTATTGAGATAAGTGGTGGAGGGCCTCCCGAACACCTGCTTATTGTGTCACCATTTTTGCAATGTTTGTTGGGAGTACCAAACATTTTTACCGGAAATGAAAAACCGGAAGTTGGAATGCAGAACTTTTGTGAACCGTACCAAATGATTATGTACCAAGTTTCATCCAATTCGATTATCAGGTGCAGATGTTATTAAGCTTTAAAAAAACAGGTGTTTGGGTGACCCTTCACAACTTGGTTCGCTATCGCTCAAAAACTAATCAGTTTCTTGCCATACATATTTGCATCTTTTTGCAAAGTGTCGTCAAAATTCATTCCCGAACGAATGTTTTATGCTCCCAACAAACATAAAAAAACATTGTGGAAAAAACCATCTCTGGTATGGTGGACCCCCCAACCCTTTATCCAATGTACTCCAAAAGCTAACAAAATGTTTTTCATGTTACTTGAAAGCGTTTACCAACGTTTCATGAAAATCGATCGGTAATTGTAGGCTACAGTAGGGATAAATACCTGGAAAAAAAACTTTTTAACCGGAACTGTCAAACCGGAAGTTGGTACGCAGAAATATTGGAAACAGTACTAAAATTTATATACCAAGTTTCCATAAGATCATAAGTCGGGATTAGAAGTTATTGAAGATTTAAACTTAGAGGTGTTCGGGAGACCCCCCGCCATTTTGTCCAAATTTAAAATTAATTCAGATTTTCCATTTTCAAGTGAACCTGGATCATTTGCCAAAGTTTCATCAAGATCCTATGCAGAAAGGTCTTGACTATATTGCATTTTTATACTGATGTATACGAGGAGCTGACGTATAATCCCCCATCCGCCAATCAGCTGACGACTTTTTTTTCAATTGTTATGGTGTAAACATGCATCATACAAATTTTGAAGCGGCATCAAATTACTTTTGGAATTCGTTTTTTTTACCAGTTTAAAAGTCTCCCACAACCACACCCCCCACTACTTTAGCAGCTGACCGCCAAATTTATCATCAGCTGGAGTTAATTAATTAAAATAAAAAAAAATCAACCGGCATCAAATGACTTTTTCATTTGCAACGCTGCCTCCCGGTCTAATTCGATAATGGCTAAGGTAACTGAACAACCAGGACTGGAATATATTTGGAATTTTGATATCTGGGCTAAAGTCTAAAAAGTACCTTGTGACACATTCATTGCTTTCGGCAGATAAAGAGCGACTATGGTTGTTCTTATACTTGTCTGTTTTTGGCTCAATTCACATAGTTGTGTTTTGTTGTATTCAAAAGTTATGTAATAAAAGATCACTTTATTTTGAATTTTATTTGAAAGTCCCTGTATTATTTTTCAACATTTCTTACATTTAGCATTTACGCCATTTTAACGCCAATTTTTAATTTTGCGGATTTTTATTTTTAATTTTGCGGATGTGACAACTGCAGCACCTGCTTTTAACATACGAGTTAACCAAGTCACCAATCAAGGTGATATCTTAGGAGTGCTGGCGGATGAACTCTATTCAGTCAATATTAGTTATGAAATATTCCAAGATGATGGAAAAAACGAGTTTTCATATAACTCTGAGAACTCTGATTTAATCATTGAGGAAGACAACGCATCACATGATCAAGGTATCATAAATGAATTAATTTATTCTGACACGAAATGCGTCAATAGAACGACCTTTGAGTTTTTGGTTGATGTGGAGTGTCAAAGTAATAATACTAAATAGTAAATTGACAGGATTTAAGGACGTAAAACTGATGCTACGGGTACAACATTACGTATAACATGAAAGCTCTATTATTATTTTCGCATCCAGAACTAAATCAATTCATTAGAGATCTAGCGCTTTCAAAGGATGGTGCAAACTTTTCTGATTTATTTCTTAACAAAAAAACCTTTCTAAGATACGCAAAGTCTCGTTTTATGGCGATAGGTATAAAAAATGCCAGAAATATTTTAAATATGATGAAGAGACCTACTATAGGTATATTCACTATACACTCTTGCAAGAGGTTTGATGAATAACTTGAAAAACAAAATGTGTAGAGATGAAGACAAACCAAGATGTGTATTGTTTATGCTTGTGGCTTAATGGCTTATTTGTACTTACATGGCTTATTTGTACTTAAAATACATAGAAATACATAGAAATACATAGGTTTCGTCTACAGATCTCAATACACTAAAAAATAAACCTTCAGCTTGGATCTGGGTCAAACCAAGATATGCATGTAGGGTTCTGATAACGGTATCGGCTTCAGCATGTCAAAACACAGTCATACATGGGTCGCAAGTCTCAACTATAGATTAAGATGCTTTATATTTGTGGGGTTGCGATATTCCATCCATATAGCGATGGTGGGTGGGAGTCATGTCACATAAATATGACCTGCAAGACGCATCGGCGTCGAAAACGAATCGGCGATGAAAACGAATCTGTTGTGAAAGTTGAGCGCAACCAATAAGTAATGATATTACTTTATAAATAAAACGAAATAAATAAAATGACTTTCTTCAATCGACAAGAAATTTGGTGCTAAAAAGTTCGAAGTCAATAGAAAAAAATAAAAATAATGAAAACTTTAGTTAATGAATATCCAAAGCTAAGGATATCCAAATTTAAAGTGAAGAAGTATAAGTATCAAACTTTGTGTGGTAATGATCTTACTATCGTATTTTCAAGTTTATCGATCATAATAAGGTAGAAGGGTTGAAATTATTTTTGAAGCACAATATCAATGTGATCTCTTCTGACACTTCAACATATATCAACCATTTTAGTTAAACTTTTCAAGTGGCAAAAACGATTTCGATATGTGTAATATTAACAACACTATCATCAGATCATAACCTTTTTTTTAATGATCCCGATTCAAAGATCAAGTCCAAGGCCGGCCGCACAAAGTACATCAATTTTTCGTAAGCAAATTGGAATGGCCTTCAATCACAAATTGAAAACAAATGGCCTCCACAGCTAAGTCAAAGAAGAACACAAAATGCTGCGTTGCATATTACAATTAACTGTCGTATTACGGTCATCCCAATATAGACTAAAATTCTACAAATAAAACCGTACAACGTGCGATTTAAACCAGTGCTCATAAATGGTTTTTCTAAGAACTACCCTATAACAACTTGGATTAAGAGTTGGTCGATTGCTAAAAAGTGATAAGAATAAAACTGCTAACACCATCATTGGTGTCTGTCCTAAAAAGGACCACACGAAATATGGCGTTCGTGCACATGAAAACCCATATAAAATCCTATAAAACGAGATTAATGGAAAATGAGAACTGACGGCAAAAGTCCTTTATGCAACATTTAGAAAACCACTTCAGTAAACTGGGACGAATTGGCGCAGGAAAATTATAAAAAAGCTATTCAAAATGAATAATTTCTAAAGCAGCGATGATACTAAGGTTGTTTACCGTCTACCAGCCCAACGAGTTTACTTGCCTTGTGTTCCTCTGTGCTTTTAGACCACACCAACATTTGCAATGGAGATAGTTCTCCTACTTCCTCCATTGCACTAATACATAAGATCAGCAGCAGGATCTAGTGCTCACAGATCTAGTGCTAGTCGAAACACTTAAATCTGGTAGCCTAATGGGTCATCCAACGATCCTCTCGGAACTGCAGAACCAACTGGAGACCTACCAAATTTTAGACTGTATGCCAAAAATAACCAATCTAGATAGACATTTATTATAAAAATAGGGGTCAGGAAAGCGATCGAGAGTTACTTACAAACACTGATCGAGAGTTACTTACATCCAATGCCAGCAGTATACGGATGGACCCCGAACCAACGAAGGCACTGGTGCAGGGGTGTTAACTCCAAAGCTAAACGGTTGTTTGAATTGAGTATATCTGCAACAGTACTTCAAACCGAAATTTTTGCCAATAACTGATGTGCAATGCTGTGTGCCGAAACAGAATACAGCAACACAGATATATACATTATTTTTGATAGTCAGGCGACGCTATTGGCTCTCAATTCGACACGCTTCAGTTCAAAGTTAGCGATACTACCAAAATTGGTACAGGAACCATTGCTGGGAACAGGAACAAAATAAACAACTATGGAGTAAGCGGGAAGGTCTATTGAACTCAAAAAAGTGTCTAAGCATTTTGCCGTCTCCCCTCTTAAACCAATCGATCTTGAGAGTCCCTGAAGATCTTAACACGGTGTGTCACAGGATACGGTCCGATAAATCACTACCCTAACAAATTAGGTCTTGTTGCCTCCGACAGATGCAGATTCTGTAACTCGGAACAAAGAAACCATGCAACACATCTGCAACTGCTCTGAACTTGCATGGCGCAGTACATTAAGCTTGGTTAAGGCAGACTAGGTTTTCCTCTACCATAAAACATTAACCCAATCCAGCTAATTAACTATGTTAAGGGACTGGGATTCGACCACATTGTCCACATTGCACATTCTGACGTCATACTCATCTGCAATATAGCATCAGGGTAAAGCACAATAGAACTCTAGGTCGCAGTGCGAATAATTAGTTCAGCTTCGAGATCCGCCAATAAAACAAACTGCAAGTAAGCTCGGCAAGTGTAAAGATGCCAACTATTTAACCAGCAAATCTACAGAAAAAGTTGATTACTTCTCAAAATGGACGGGTCTACGTCCCTGAAGTACCCGGAACGCAGTTCCGACCAAGGACCACAACAATTTCGACGAAAGGTGCAACTCCGTCGCTTCATTTTTTGGATAAAGAAGCAGCTGTCACTGGTCTCACTGCTTCAAACTCTCCTTGTCATGGCTGGTATTGAAAGAAACCCTGGACCAACTAAAACATGGCACTGTACAACATGTAAAAACATTTTAAGGGTAAACACTACGTTAAATGATTTTTGTTTCTGTGGTATATCGTCTTCTTTTTTAATTTATTTCACGGGGATAATTTTTAAAGAAACAGTTGAATTTGAATTACTGATGGCATTTATTGTTTTTCTTAATATTTCGGTCATCTTTTTTGACCTTTTTCAAAAGCTAAAATAAATTTATAATATTAATATATATGAAATAGATATACCAAACTTTTTAAAATAATTTTATAAAGGTCTTACAATTTATAAATGGTTTTTTTAAAAGAATTATGTGAGTTGTTTTTCCATGTTTTCTTTTCTTCTTCTAACCGGATTTCTACCAATGGCGAAAGTCTTTTTGTTTTGGTAATTTGGATACCCTTAATATAATTACTTTAATTTAAACTATTTGATTTTAACTTTACTTTGAATCTCCACTTAATTAACAAAATATTTAAAAGAAAATTAATATAACAAATTAAAAATTATAAGGTTAAAAAATTAAAAATTGTATTTAGATAACAAACTAAAAAATTTATTTTATAAAGATAAAAATATATTCCATGTCTATGCTGATTAATTATGACTATGGAGGCAATGGCAAAAAAAATTATTTTCTTTACTCTTTGATTGAGAGTGATTAATTTTTATTCGGAAGAGAGAGATCTTTTTCCGCCAATTTTTTTAAAACCAAAAATTCAATGTATATAAAACAGTTAACGCATAGATATATAATTAAGAAAACCGAAATAAAATCAAAACAAGAAAAAATTAATACTGACAATGCAAAGGTCATTCACCTCATCAGCTGATTTTGATTATTGGACAGAAACAATGATTTTAATTTTGTTTTTGATTTTGGAGAATATCGCAATATATTCTCGATAGTCCATCGATTTCTGCTCGTTTGTTCATGGTGTTGTTTGTTGTATTAATGGCATTTCTTTTATCAGTCTTTTTGATAAGTTTTCTTCGATGCACAGTATGTCTATTTTTTCCAGATCGTATACATCCAAGCTATGTTTTGTTTCCTGGATGTGATAAAAGACGGCTGTTTTGTCTTTACTTCGTCGGAAAATTGTTGGGGATGTAGGTGAAGATGGTGGTTGAGGAATGTGTCTTGTATGTCATAGTCATAATTAATCAGCATAGACACGGAATATATTTTTATCTTTATAAAATAAATTTTTTAGTTTGTTATCTAAATACAATTTTTAATTTTTTAACCTTATAATTTTTAATTTGTTATATTAATTTTCTTTTAAATATTTTGTTAATTAAGTGGAGATTCAAAGTAAAGTTAAAATCAAATAGTTTAAATTAAAGTAATTATATTAAGGGTATCCAAATTACCAAAACAAAAAGACTTTCGCCATTGGTAGAAATCCGGTTAGAAGAAGAAAAGAAAACATGGAAAAACAACTCACATAATTCTTTTAAAAAAACCATTTATAAATTGTAAGACCTTTATAAAATTATTTTAAAAAGTTTGGTATATCTATTTCATATATATTAATATTATAAATTTATTTTAGCTTTTGAAAAAGGTCAAAAAAGATGACCGAAATATTAAGAAAAACAATAAATGCCATCAGTAATTCAAATTCAACTGTTTCTTTAAAAATTATCCCCGTGAAATAAATTAAAAAAGAAGACGGTAAACACTACATCCGAACAGTTAACAGTTGTAAGGAATGGTGTCATTTCAAGAACTGCTCAGGCCTTGCCACACATAAGCAATGGACCAAAAACTATATAGTGCCATGTTGCCAGACATCAGGTCAACAGTCAAGCAGGATCTCGCACCAGAACAGAATGCGAATGAACACACATCCGGACACCCCAAGCGATGTGAAAGTAATGCAATTAAATTGCAATGGTCTCATAAATAAAATTGATGACATAATAAACTATATGTGCAATAATGATATTCTAGTCGTGGTTCTACAAGAAACCAAAATAAATTCCAGATCTAAAATTAGTGATAATATATGTGATTATAGAATTACAAGGCTGGATAGAGGGAAGGACAAAGATGATGGCCTTGCCTTTATCATTCACAAAACCGTTATCTTCCGTACAACCACATTAACAGCAGTACCGGAAACCGATAATGACCTAGAACAACTGGGTATCATAATAAAATCCGGAAACACGGAGATAACAATTGTCAATATTTATATACCACCCGTAAGCAGCTGTGATACAGGTTATGAACCGTCCATAGGACACCTATTTTATACCGAGGACTGTCTAATCCTCGGAGATGTGAGTGCTCACCATGATCTATGGCACTCACACCTGAACACTGATTCACGAGGCGAAAGCATTGCTGATCAAATTGACGGCTCCAACTTTGGAGTCCTCAACGAACCACAACAAACAAGGTTAACAAATAACTCGTATTCTTCTCCTGATGTTTCCCTTGCCAGCATGTCACTAATGCCAATTGCTGAATGGAGAACTGAAATCGCATTAGGATCAGACCACGTGCCGATCATAATCACCTTAAGCCGTTCAATTAACCAAATATGTCCCAGAAGAAGACATATATTTATTTTAACAAAGCTGACTGGCAAAATTTTACTGAAATAGAATTCAGTTAGCAATTTTTACCACTTGACGCCCTCTCTGGGGAAAAAAATTCAGAGAAATTTTTAATAAAGCCAGATCTCGCTTCATTCCAGCCGGCAGAATTCAAAAGATAAAATCAAACAGGAAGCTTGTGCTTTCAACATTAAGAGATGACATCCGCAAAGCAGATCCAGCCGACATTACAATTAAAGAACTAAACAACCAAATAAATAAGCTAGTTACGGAACACAAACGTAATAAATGGAGAGCTAGTGAGTAAGTCAAGCTTTGGCCCAAGCAAAAGTCTCTGGAAGTTCATAAAAGACGAATTCTCGACAACCGGATAACAACTGGATGATCTCCTTCAATGATATCCCAACCGAAAATCAAAGGAAATGCGCTACTAAATTTAACACACAGTTTCCAGAAAAGCCAAGTAAACATGAAAAGAAAACAAGGTCAGTATTGAGACATATGCGCAGAGTAAATACTGAACATCCAGAGGATATCACATTTTCCGAAGAATTTGAGAATGCTATAAAGAAAACTAAGCCATCTAAAGCTTTTGCACCCGACGGCATCTCAGCCATCATGCTAAAACACATTGGACCCAAAGGATTGAACTTTTTCCCTACTACGATCAACACATCGCTAAATACTCTTCAGATACCAAACATCTTGAAACAGCTAGAATAAGCTCCATCTTAAAACCTGGAAAACCTGAAGAGAAGGGAGAATCTTACAGACCGATCTCCATCCTTTCATCGGTTTCTTGGTTGAAGATCTTGCAATTTGGCGCCCGACCAACATGGCTTTGGGACAGCACACAGTAACCACCGCTCTTCACAAGATCCAAGATCAAATCAGTAATGGATTAAACCAAAAACAACCTTGTGCCAGAACAATATTAGTTGCGCTCGACCTATCAAAAGCATTCGACAGCGTCGCACGCTGTACTATTAGAGGATATATTTAACACCAATCTGCCAGGTTTAATAAAGCACTGGTTGTGCAACTACCTAAGAGGTCGACAAACATACGTTGAGTTCCGTAACTCCAAATCTAAGATGAGAGTGCTCAAACAAGGAGTTCCACAAGATGGAGTTCTCTCACCTTCGCTATTCAATCTCTACCTAAGCAGCTTACCTACACCACCAGAAGGAATAACCATCTGCATGTTGCTTGCAACAGGAAACAACCTGGAACAACTGACTAATGCTTTGAACACCTACCTTAACATCCTAAACGAATGGTTTAAAACCAGAAAACTGAAACTTTCCACCGGAAAGTGCACATCTACACGTTTCACCACATGAATGAAGTAAACACAATACTCAACATCTGCATTGACAACGTGCAATTACTCATGCTCAACAGGTGAACGCGAAATTGAAAAATAGGAACAATGCTCTGAAAGCACTGACTGGCAGTTCATGGGGTAAAGATAAAGAAGCAATCATAACAACATATAAAACAATAGGAAGACCTATTTTGAATTATGCTGCACCCATATGGACACCTCAAGTCGCTGACACCCACTGGAATAAGTTACAAGTAACACAAAACGCAGCGTTGCGAACAGAAACCGGATGTCATTTGATGGCTCACCGAGATCACCTGCACCAAGAATGTAACATATTGCCGGTCGGTCAACACAATGAAATGCTCACCAAACAATATCTATGTGCCTGTCACAAAGAGCAACATCCCTGCAACGATACCTTATCCACAACTACCCCACCTAGAGACATAAGGCGTACTGCGAAATGCTTCCTAAATCCTAAGTGATGTCAGAAACGAAATAACAGATAACATTGATGAGCTTACGTATAAAACGGGCTTAAAAAAGATCCACACGAAAGTTGTTGAGGAACAATAAAGTACGCTCCAAATCGAGTTCTCAGGAGTAAGCCGCCACAAGTCGCTGCGGAAGAGGTCAAACTACCGCGCAGCACCAGATCCATTCTAGCGCAGTTATGATCCGGTTGGTCACGCATCTTAAATAATTATATGAATAGAATTGACCATAACATTGTTGACAAGTGTCCCATATGTGAGGGCACGCCGCATGATGCAGACCACCTATTTAATTGTCCAGGAAAACCAACCAACTTGACGAAGGAAGATTTGTGGTACCGCCCGAGAGTAGTAGCAGAGTTCCTAAATCTGGACATGGAGCCGGAGGAGTAGCACCGCACCTTCGCTACAACAACAACAAAAAGTTGATTGGTTGGATACTTTACAATATGGTCGCCCACTTTTAAACTCGTCAACTAGATGTAAACTATCTTAGTGTCATCGATGCTTAAACTAAGCTGACAGTCAATTGGGCATACAAGAACTTTAAGCAAACCCACAAACATGTATTCTTTAGTCATCACGTCCAAACACAGCAAAAGAGAAAACATTTTACCTCAACTTATTTTTAGAAAAATAGGTCACTTTTTCATCAACAGTTGAACGTAGTGTAGGCAGTCCACTAATTAAAATGTTAATTAAGACCACGAATTTTATGCTATGGAACGAAACCAGTCTAAATGGATTTTAAGAATGGAGAAGGTCAAATAAACTAAGTACGGTGAAGCAAACAATATAAACCTATCTACAATTTGAATTGACCTTTCTAAGGTTATTTATTAGCTAACTAAATGCCACAAGATAAAACTTCGAATTATCTCTTGTCTTATGAAGTTGGAAAGACAACAGGAACTTCATTAAGTTTAGGGTTGCAGTTTTTATGAGACAAATAATCTATTTACCTAAACCGCCCCTCTGCAACGATAACTAGTTGTTTTTCACGAACACGATTACAAGGTTAAGAAGTTCAACAATATGCATTCCAATCTTATCTAATATAAAAACAATATTTATAACCTAACAAAATATATTATTTAAATGAACATGTTTAAACAAAAAAATTCTTATCCAAACAATGGGAAACACTTTTTATTTAATTACGTGATGACTCACTGACCATTAAAAAATTAGCGTTTAATTTTATTACATCGCCGTTAATCTGAAGTAGTAAGAAGAACTAAACAATCACAGCATTGTTATTAATTATATGTGTTTAGATGAGATTTAATATTTAAACAAAAATGTCCAACTGTACATTATCTTTTAAAAAAATAATTGTAATTTTTTGTTGGAAAGCTTAAAATAAATATTATATACAATAAATAAATACAAAGAACTCGTTTTTCTACAAAAACTGTGAGTGACTCAAAACTATATGTAGTATGTATGTGACGAGTTCGACATACTTCAATGTGAACTTTTTTTTTACTATGTTTGTTTTATTTATAATAAATTTCATAAAAATTTTAATAAATAAAAAAAACTATTATTTCACAAAATAAATTTCTATCTTTAATATTTTTATTCCTCTCCCCTTCTTTGTTGTATTCCATTTTTTTTAAATAATCGATCACAATTTTTTATTTTTATTATTATTGTCAATATATATTTTATAATTATTCAATTTTAATAAGTAAGAAATATATAATAACCATTATTGAATTCATAAAATTAGTTTTTTTTTCATCTTTAATTTAATTTCTTTTTTGTTAATTGTAAAAACACAAATTGACACAACAATGAAACACTAAAAATAAAAGAAGTCAAACAAAATTCTTGCGTATCTATTTCCGTCACATTACAATTAACAGTTCTCCGAATACTAAAAATTGGAAGTATGTACATGAATTTTATCTTTGCTTCGTATTCAACACTGGAAGTCGACATGAATCGAAAAATAACGAAATAAATAAAACAAAGAAACGCCATATTTTAATGATTAGTTTTCAGAACAAACGTTGTGTTTTTGGTTGCACTATTCAAAGATAGAGGAAGTTGATTTTATTTAAAATAATTTTGTTTCGGTTACATACAAATTTTAAATGACTTGTATTGACGTGTGTAAACATGTTTGAATTTTTAAATTAAATATAATTGTCAAATATTTTTGCAATTCGATGGTTATTATGATCTTGATAGTTTTTTATTTGGTGTAATCATAAGCATGAGTTTAAACAATTTACAGATAACAATTGCGATTAACTTCTAATTTTGAAACAGGTTCAACAAAACGGCTATCAGATTTGACGATGTGTGCAACAATAGCAAAAAATTAAAGGTATGTACATTATATTTATATAAAATTTAATATCATCAATCCTCAGGGCTTGACCCAATTTTAATAAAACTTTATAAATAAGTTGCTTGTAACTTTTGCAACACAATAATAGATTTAGATTTACAATAGATTTAGGTTCTCTGGTTCGCCGTATAGAATTCAAATATAGTATATTAAGAAACTAGTTTCATAATCGACGATTTTATCGCACGCAATCTGTTTAGAAAACGACCCGCGCAGCGGGGAGTTTTCTAAAGGATAAGTGCGATAAAACGTGTTATGAAACGAATTTTTTATACTATTTTTTCTATTTTGCATTTTAGGTAGATTTCATATAAAAATCTACCTATTGCAATGGGCTTCATCTTGGAATTTCGGAAAAATGTTTGTGCCAAACGACTATATATGATAAGCGGGACGAAAAAACAAAAAAAAAGTTTATATATATATATATATATATATATATATATATATATATATATATATATATATATATATATATATATATATATATATATATATATATATATATATATATATATATATATATATATATATATATATATATATATATAAACGATATGAGATATAACGAAAACGACCGGCACTCTCACGGTCGCATTTGTTGAGCTAGATCAAAAAAATTTTCTGTACTTGTGTGTTCTATTAATATCTTGGACAAGTTCGTGAATCAGCAAAATCCGACCCGTGGTTAAGAAACTAGAGGCTTTTTTCTGAAAAAAATTGATTTTTTAAAACCGTTATAACGGCCGTTTCGATACTAATACTTCAAAAAATTTAACAAATTTAGAATCTTTGGAATCTTTTTTATCAGTTTGTTTTAAAAATAGACCTCTGCTGTCAGAGGCTCCTGAGTGAGCGGCTCCAACAAAAAAGTTTGAAAAAAAAATTTTTTTTTTAAACAACCGGCACTCTGACGGTCGCATTTATAAGGCCAGATCAAAAATCTTTTCTAAAAATGTGCGTTTTATTAATATCTTGGACAAGTTCGTAAATCAGCCCAATCCAACACATGGTTAAGAAACTAGAAGCTTTAGACTAGAAAACAACTCTGTTTTTTAGACCCGTTATAACGGCCGTTTGGATTCTAATATTTTTAAAAACTTCATAAATTTAGAATCTTTGAAACCTTTTTAATCAGTTTCTTTCAAAAAAAAGACCTCTGCAGTTGGAGGTTTCTGAGTGAGCGGCTCCAACAAAAAAGCTTGTAAAACACAAAATGCGTTTGAATCAACCCGCGCTCTCACGGTTGCATTTGTGGAACCAGATCAAAAAACCTTTCTTAAAAATGTGTGTTTTAATAATATCTTGGACAAGTTCGTAAATCAGAAAAATCTGACACATGGTTAAGGAACTATAGGCTTTATACTAGAAAAAAAAGTGGTTTTTTTAATCCGTTATAACGGCCGTTTGGATACTAATATTTTTAAAATCTTCATAAATTTAGAATTTGTAAAAACATTTTAATCCGTTTCTTATAAATGTAAACCTCTGCAGTTAGAGGTTTTTGACTTGTTGGCTTCAACAAAAAAGTTTGCAACAATCCCCAACTACAATTTCCAAAAACCTTATAACAGTCAATGTCAACCTTATAACAGTCAAAAAAATAAAAGATTTGAATAGAATAAATAAATTTTTTTTTCATAGAAATAAACTATTTTGATATTTTGCAGCAATTGCACGACATATGATATAGAATAGGTTTGTGTCATAAATTGACACACACATGTTCTGTGGTAGATTTGATATTTGTTTGTTGCAAAATTGGATAGATATAATTTTGCTTGTAGGTAGCTAATTTTCTTTTTAAAATTTGTTCGATATCTGTTTGAAATTAGTTTGTTTTGTTTAAACTAATCTGATACATCAGATTCTACTGGCACACAAAACTGTCTGATCTCGAAATCTACCTATTTCTAGCGGATATACGTGCCGCTTGGACTTTTTTGTCTTGAAATTTAAAAAAATGTGTATTTTATTAAAAAATAGTCAATTTGAAATTTTGTTATTATTACTAATTATTTTAATTAATTAAAATATTTAACACTAATTTAGATATTCTTATTAATTTTATTTACATAATTATTCGTTTTAATGTTCACTGACGTTTCTATGACCAATGTGACCAACCTTGAAAGACAAAACTTTGCGTATCGTAATGAAGGCCATTTCGATACGCATTTGGGTATCGAAATGACTTTATTTTAGACGCAAAATAGAAAATAGTAGATTTTTATACAAGTGGTGAAAACGTCTCTTTCTGCGTTCTGCGGTTCAGTTCAGGAATGCAAAAACATTTTTACCACGCGTAGAAAACGCTATTTTTTCTACGCTTGTAAACATAAATGATAATATTTACAAATTTATCTACTAAAAACTTACAAAACGACATAGTTAAATTTGACAGTGTAAAAAAATAACAATATATAGCATTTTTACCAGTGTAAAATAATGTTATTATTGTGTTCGCCTACAGATGGAAAGAGGTGGAAAACATAAATTTATTTCGAATAGTAGTTCGAAAATATAAATTTAATTTTACACTTATGGTCCAAATACATGTGCAGAAAGTCTGCACGCAGTGCTGCATGCATATCTGCATCTAAAATAGATGTGCAGAATTTTTATATATTTGACGTGCAGCAATTTCGAAAAAATGACAGTTCGTGTTCTTACGTATTATGAAGTAGTTATTAGTGAAAGTTGTCCCAATTTAAAGAAAACTATCTTTTTAATTAAAAGATAGAAAAAATAATTGAATCGTTGCCTGTAAAAACTTTTATGCCTAAATTTAAATTTAAGTTCAAATTACATATACCACTGTTTCCGATAATCCTTTCCAAAAATTTATTTATTTACAATAAATATACGAAAAGATACAAATAAATAAATAAATAATATTAGTTTTAATTATTTTATAACTTGGATTATTTAGAATATTTGAATATCTTTATAAACAAATAATCATTACAAAAATAATTTCATTTTCAAAAAAATATCATTCATTTTTATTTGAGTTATAAAAAAAATAATTCATTTTCAAACAAAATGTCAAAATCATCCATTTTTATCTGAGTTTTCAAGTAGTTTTTGTTTTTTTTTATTGTGGTAGCACTGCCTCTGTGCAGCGAAATTAGAATTAGAGGTATCTTGCAGAATTTTTCTGCATGCAGAATTTACATGTAATTGCTCTCATATAACAACACATGTTCTAATTTCGCTGCATGCAGAATTCTGCACATGTATTTGGACCATTAACGTCAAAAAATTATCTGTTTTTTTGCGTTCTCAGATATATCTGTTCGGTGTTCCGTGTTTTTTTTCATTCTGGGATATATCTCAGGGTAGCGATTTTGTACCATTATCTCTCTTGTTATTTCTCTAGTGTAGAGAATTATCTCTCCTGGGGAAAACTAAAAAAAAAGTCTACATACCCACACTCAAATTTCCGCTTAAGATAAATTCAAATACAATACAAATCGAACCAATCACGACGTGACATTTATGGACACGTGATATATTTACAATTTAAATGAATAAATCAAAGACAATTGTATATATTACAATTTATCTCCTTTTATTTCTCTAGGAGAGATAATGGTACAAAATCGCTACCCAGATCATATATTTTCTTTAAAAAGTTTTACAGATATTACAGATATTTTTTTTAACGACTGGAAGTCATCGTTTAAAGTATAAATTTAAAAAATTGTATTTAAAGTTTCGATTAAAAACAAATATAAATAAATTTTTTAATAAAATTTAAATTTATTTAATAAATTTTTTTTTTTGCCAAAAGAACTCAGAGAATATATTTTATATCTGACAGTTAATTATCGGAGGAAAAAATTATACGATATATCTGATACAAATTTTATTTTATCGTTCCGATTTCACCGATATAGAAAAAAAACATACTCATTATTAGTTGTAGGCGACCACCGAAACTTATTTACTTTCAGTCCTAGTGACTGAAAACATTTTCAGTCACTACTTAGAAAAAGTTTCCCTTTCACATAGGTTTTACTATATATTAAAATGACATTTTCGTAGCTTGAAGTAGAAAAAAGAATTTTATAGGGCGATTTTTCTGTTCTGGTGTTTACCGCAATGGTGCTGCAAAAGGGGGATAAGAGAAAAAATTCAAAAACTTTTATATGGGATTTCATACAAAACACAACTTGAATAATTTTAAAAATTATCTATGAAATTTCTCATTTTACCACAATTGAACAATCTTAATTTGCTTATGGAGTATTATTGACTATATTTTAAGCGTAATATATAAAATATTATTCTTAAGTCGCTCAAAAAAGAAACATAAAAATTGCCAAAATTTCTCATACAAAGTTGTATGAAAAATTTACCCTATTTTCGTATTTGTTTTACGGACAGAAGAAAAGAAAATATTTTATATATTATGCTTAATATATTGTCAATAATACTTCATAAACAAATTTAAATTATTTAATTGTAGTAAAATGAGAAATTTCATAGATAACTTTTAAAATTATTCAAATTGTGTTTTGTATGGAATTCCATATAAAATTTTTGTGATTTTTTCTCTTATCCCCTTTTTGCAGCGCCATTGCGGTAAACGCAGGAACAGAAAAATCACCCTATAGCTCGCATATAAAATTAATGCTATGGTAGTTTTCATAAACAAAAATAGGCTTGTTTTATAGCTGGCAAAATATAAGAACAGAATAAAATATAACAATTTACAAATTTTACACACGTAATCTTTACTTTTTACATTCGTTTAGTTTCACGACGGTTCTTTCCCTCTAATCAAAATCGCAGTCATTATAGTTTCCTTCTACCTTCTATTTGCACTTCTTTCAGGATGTTCGTTTTCAGTTGGGATAATATTTTTCAGCATACTACTAAATGGTATAGCATATTTTACATAAACGACAGTAGTTTAATTTTTCAAAATATTAAAAAAAATGTTGGTATAGTCACACCTTTCCCTTTCCGGTGTGCGAAAGAACGATAAAGAATTATGTAAACTTGCTGAGCCACTTGTTTTTGCGTACTGCTCTCGTTGTTAGGGTCCAAGGATTTTGCAAATCTAAATTTCGACGCGATTTGTATGAATAATAACCTATTTGATTTCTGTTCTGTAATGACTACTTCAGATATATCATTCGTGAATCGTGTTTTTTTATATTTCATGAGTTAGTGTAAAATATGGCTCATAACATTTTTCTCAAGTTCATCGAAACGTCAAGAAATAAAGTTTTTCTTTGGTATGGCTGTAAATGGGCCAATGTAAATTGATTGCAATGTAGCATTGACGCGATCTATTCTCACAAAGAATTATAAGAAATTCTGCGATTGTTTGCACAAAAACAGATACTTGGATTGTTTACACAAAAACAGATTGGACAGTATATAAGGACAAATTTGAAATGTACTCTTCAGTCCCGAACAAATTCAGATTGTAAGTAAAAAGACTTTGAGGCCTTGCAGAATTCTCCTTTACACCCTATTTCAGATCAGATCTCTACTGGCGGCACCTTAATTCCCCTTTTACAAGTGTTTAGTTCTAGCAGGTAATACCTTGGAACAAGACAGGATCATACATAATTTCGTCTATCAAACTGCGATAACATCTTTTGATAATACCGGTGGATTGAATTTTAAGGCTAATTGCGGTGAACCTTGAAATCATATTGAAGAGTTCGTGAAAGGCTCTGGTTTAAAAGACCGACCTTAGTCATTAAAAATCACCGATGTAACTCTAAATCGCGTGATCAAGGCATATAAATACTAGATGCTACTGTTTAAATAGTTATATTCCAAATGGGAATTAATTTCGACTATGAAACTGCTTAGTACATCTCTTAGTACTGTCCGCGGCAACAAACAAACGGAAGTACTAGAATTTCTCAAGATGGACGGGTCTACGCTCCAGAAGTACTCGGAACGCAGTTTCGACCAACACTATATAATATGTATAAACATTTTAAGGGCAAACACTACATCCTTACAGTGTAACTGCTGTAAGGGATGGTGTTATCTCAAGAACTGCTCAGGCCTTGCCACACATAAGCAATCCAAAAACTATATAACGAACACACATCCGGAAACCCCAAGCGACGTGAAAATAATGCAACTAAATTGCAATGGTCTCATAAACAAAATTGTTGATATAATAAACTATATGTGAAATAATGATATTCTAGTCACGGTTTTACAAGAAACCAAACTAAATGCTAGATCTAAAATTAGTGATAATACCTGTGATTATAGAATTATAAGGCTGGATAGAAGGAAGTACAAAGGTGGTGAATGAAAACATGAAAAGAAAATAGGGTTAGTATTGAGACATCTGCGAAGAGTAAATACTGAAGATCTAGAGGATATCATATTTTCGGAAGAAGAAGTTGAGAATGCTATAAAGAAAACTAAGCCATCCAAAGCTATTGGACCCGACGGCATCTCAGTCATCATGCTAAAACACATTGGACCCAAAGGATTGAACTTTCTCACTACCACACTCAACACATCGCTAAACACTCTTCAGATACCAAAACCAAACATCTGGAAAACCAAGAATAAGCCCCATCTTGAAACATGAAGAGAAGGGAGAATCTTACAGACCGATCTCCATTCTTTCATCGGTTGCAAAACTGATTGAAGCACATTTATTACCTCGGTTATCCAGATCTTGCAATTTGGCGCCCAACCAACATGGCCTTAGGACAGCACACAGTACAACCACCACTCTTCACACGATCAAAGATCAATTCAGTGATGGACTGAACCAAAAACAACCCTGTCCCAGATCAATTTTAGTTGCATTCGACCTATCAAAAGCATTCGACACAGTGTCGCACGCTGTACTACTAAATGATATATTTAACACCAATCTGCCAGGTTCAATAAAGCGCTGGTTGTGCAACTACCTAAGAGGCCGGCAAACATATGTTGAGTTTCGTAACTGCAAATCTAAGATGAGAGTGCTCAGACAAGGAGTTCCACAAGGTGGAGTTCTCTCACATTTACTATTCAATCTGTACCTAAGCAGCAAGAACAAGATCATTTAACCATCACGTCATATGAAGACAACTGCACGATGCTTGCAACTGGAAACAACCTGGAACAACTCACTAATGTTCTGAACACCTACCTTAACATCCTGAACGAATGGTTTAAAACCAGAAAACTGAAACTTTTCACCGAAAAATTCACTTCTACACTTTTCACCACATGGACGAAGGAGGTAAATACAACACTTATCATCTGCATTGATAACGTGCTTATTCCCACGGTCAAAATCCGAGACTGTTGGGGGTCACATTCGATCCACTGCTTAAATTCAATGCTCATGCTCAACAGGTGAACGCGAGATTGAAAAATAGGAACAATGCTTTGAAAGCACTGGCTGGTAGTTCATGGGGCAAAGATAAAGACACAATCATAACAACGTACAAAGCATTAGGAAGACCTATTCTATATTACGCAGCACCCATATAGACACCTCAAGTCGCTGACATTTACTGGAATAAGTTACAAGTAACACAAAACGCATCGTTGCGAAAAGCAACCGGATGTCATTTGATGGCTCACCGAGATCACCTGCACCAAGAATATAACATATTGCCGGTTGGTCAACATAATGAAATGCTCACCAAACAATATCTATGGGCCTGTCTCAAAGAGCAACATCCTTGCAATGATACCTTATCCACGACTACACCACCTAGGGACATAAGGCGTACTGTGAAATGTTTCTTGAATGATATCAGAAACAACCAAGTAAACGATAACATTGACGAGCTTACGTATAAAACGGGCTTAAAAACGATCCATCCGAAAGTTGTTGAAGACACAATAAAGAACTAAACCCCAAGTCGGGTTCTCAAGAGTAAGCCGCCACTAGTCGCTGCGGAAGACTACCGCGTGGCACCAGATCAATTCTATCGCAGTTAAGATTCGGCTGGTCACGCATCTTATATAATTACATGAATAAAATTGACCAGAACATTGTTTACAAGTGTCCCGTTTGTGAGGGCATGTCGCATGATGCAGACCAACTATTTAATTGTCCAGAAAAACCAACTAACCTGACGAGGGAAGATTTGTGGTATCGCCCAAGAGCAGTAGCAGGGTTCCTGAATCTGGACATGGAGCCGGAAGAGAAGCACCGCACCGTCGCTACAACAACAACATATGTTCTGGATACATAGTGAGCTTATACCCATCAAGTACTTCAATTAATGGCTAGCTATTGTAATAGATTTCGCGCAGGCCTAATTATAAAAAACATGTGCTGTGGAGACCACATCACTCTGCCTATTCTCGCTCAAAACCTTATCAGTTCCTTCTCCTATTAATCTTCATCTTTAGCTAAAGTTTCATCAAAATTAGTTCATCAAAGAAAGCTGTACAATCCCAACACACAAAAATTCTACTGTACGAAGAGAAAAAGTAAAATAAAATTTTTACCGGAAGTGACAAACCGGAAGTTGAAAAGCAGAATTGTTCATACTCTAAGCGTATTTACCAAGGACTTTAAAAATCGATTATCAGGAACTGTTGTTATTAAAGTTTCATATAAATAGATGCTCGGGCGGCCCCCACCACCTATCCCAATATCGTTCAAAAACTAATCAGTTATTTGATATTAAAATCTCCCGCTTTGGTCAAAGTCTTATCAAAATTGATTAATCAACGAAGTCTGTAACCCTACAAACTTTAAAAACAAAGTGAGACAAGTTGGCAGTTGTGTTGTGGAATTCGATTATCAGTTACAGATGTTATTGATCTTTTTTAAACAAACACAGCTGCTCATACTTCCATCACTTTGTTCAATATCGCTCAAAAACCAGTTGATTGCAATATATATTTCCATCTTTTTTTAATGTGTAAATAAAATTAATTCGCGAACGAATGTTGCATGCTCCCAAAAAAAATATAAAAAACAAAGTGGAAAAAAATTGTTGTATGGTCGATCCCCAACCTATCGCTTCTTGGTTGAAATAATATAATAAAAGTGATTGAGGTGGTATATGTTTTCATTTTATCCATTTTAATTTTAGCTAATTTATATATTTAATATATAAATAAAAATCAGGGTCTGGTCAGGCTACCTCAATCAGGGCCTGCTCTGATTATCCCAATCAGGGTCTTATCCGATTATCCCAATCAGGGTCTGATCTGTTTAGCCGAATTAAGACCTGATAGGGAAAAGGCGTTACACTCATGATTAGGGCCAATCAGGCTGCCTTACCAATACCTGATCCTTCCTAGGGCGAACCTGATTAGGACCCTATTAAAACCCTGACAAATTGCTGCTCGGGTGGTTCTTTATTACAACAACAACATTCGATTTCTGCGGTATTGCATGATTCTAGCGAATATGCAAACCATAGCAATTTTGAGTAGTCCTTCCAAAAAGATATGAAAATGTTTTGCGTTACTAAGGAAAAAACGATAAAAATCAATAACTTATTCAATGCTCTGGCATCAATTCAACCCACTTCAACAGACAGAGAGAAAGTATTTTCGATCGCAGATAATTTCTGAACTAGATTACGTTTATCTGTGAAATTTGACCTGTTGGACGCATCCATTTTTCTTAAATATTATTTTATTAAAAAAAATAATTTATAAGTTAAGTTTCGTGTCTATTTTTGGTTTACATACTGTATAATGAATTTTAAAATGTCATTTTCAATTTTTTTTATAATATATTTAAAGTTTTACTAAAGATAGCTTTGTAAATAACCAAAAAACCGGCTTTTAAAATTAACCTGGTTTTTACATGCCCTAGGCCTGCACCCATATAGACACCTCAAGTCGCTGACATTTACTGGAATAACTTACAAGTAACACAAAACGCATCGTTGCGAAAAGCAACCGGATGTCATTTGATGGCTCACCGAGATCACCTGCACCAAGAATGTAACATATTGCCGGTCGGTCAACATAATGAAATGCTCACCAAACAATATCTATGGGCCTGTCTCAAAGAGCAACATCCCTGCAATGATACCTTATCCACGACTACACCACCTAGGGACATAAGGCGTACTGTGAAATGTTTCTTGAATGATATCAGAAACAACCAAGTAACCGATAACATTGACGAGCTTACGTATAAAACGGGCTTAAAAACGATTCATACGAAAGTTGTTGAAGACACAATAAAGAACTAAGCCCCAAGTCAGGTTCTCAAGAGTAAGACCGCGCGGCATCAGATCCATTCTATCGCAGTTAAGATCCGGCTGGTCACGCATCTTATATAATTACATGAATAAAATTGACCAGAACATTGTTTACAAGTGTCCCGTTTGTGAGGGCATGTCGGGCATGATGCAGACCAACTATTTAATTGTCCAGAAAAACGAACTAACCTAACGAGGGAAGATTAGTGGTATCGCCCAAGAGCAGTAGCAGGGTTCCTAAATCTGGACATGAAGCCGGAAGAGAAGCTCCGCACCGTCGTTACAACAACAACATATGTTCTGGATATATAGTGACCTTATATCCATCAAATACTTCAAATAATGGCTAGCTATTGTAATAGATTTCGCGCAGGCCTAATTATAAAAAACATGTGCTGTGGAGACCACATCACTTTGCCTATTCTCGCTCAAAACCTTATCAGTTCCTTCTCCTATTAATCTTCATCTTTAGCTAAAGTTTCATCAAAATTAGTTCATCAAAGAGAGCTGTACAATCCCAACAGACAAAAATTCTACTGTACGAAGAGAAAAAGTAAAATAAAATTTTTACCGGAAGTGACAAACCGGAAGTTGAAAAGCAGAATTGTTCATACTCTAAGCGTATTTACCAAGGACTTTAAAAATCGATTATCAGGAACTGTTGTTATTAAAGTTTCATATAAATAGATGCTCGGGCGGCCCCCACCACCTATCCCAATATCGTCCAAAAACTAATCAGTTATTTGATATTAAAATCTCCCGCTTTGGTCAAAGTCTTATCAAAATTGATTAATCAACGAAGTCTGTAACCCTACAAACTTTAAAAACAAAGTGAGACAAGTTGGCAGTTGTGTTGTGGAATTCGATTATCAGTTACAGATGTTATTGATCTTTTTTAAACAAACACAGCTGCTCATACTTCCATCACTTTGTTCAATATCGCTCAAAAACCAGTTGATTGCAATATATATTTCCATCTTTTTTTAATGTGTAAATAAAATTAATTCGCGAACGAATGTTGCATGCTCCCAAAAAAATTATAAAAAACAAAGTGGAAAAAAATTGTTGTATGGTCGATCCCCAACCCTTTGTCCAATGTAACCCAAAAGCTAATGCAATCTTTTTTATTTATATTGATTGAAACTTTCGGGATAAAGACTTAAAAAAAAGTTTTTAACCGGAAGTAACAAACGGAAGTTGAAAGTTGGTATCCAGAAATATGGGAAAATGTGCTAAAACCTTATGTTTATACCAAGCCTCAATAAGATTGAAAGTTAGGATTAGAAGTTATTGAAGATTCAAACTCAAAGGTGTCCCAAAGACCCCCCCCCGCAATTTTGTACAAGTTGGAAATGAATCCAGATCTTCCATTTTCGAGTGAACCTGGATCATATACCAAAGTTTTTTGTCAACCAACCACCCACTCAGCCACAGATAACAGACACACCTTTTTTGGCTATTTAGATAGAGGATGGTCGGGTCCAAAACACAAGATAAAATAAAATTTGGGGTATGTAACTTTTTTTTGATAGATTGCTTTACTGACGGTAAAATTTTTCCATATGTAGCAAAGTTAAAATAGAAATATTTATTACCCGTTTATGTCAATGAGGGTTTATTTTCGACAAATACTGCAGCCAATTGATATGTTTTTGGGTGAAATTAGTTCAAGCTCTGCAGCAAAATGTTTGAAATCATCAAATTTTCGATCTTCGATAATTTATCATTAAAATCGATGATTTGGTAATTGGTATGTTGGACAGTTAAAAAAAGTTAAATTTCAAAGAAATTATTTTTTCTATTCGATGGTGAAAGTGATGTGATGAGGTAGTGATACCCAACATTTTGCTGCTGAATTGTTTATACGATTATTTAATACGATTTATTAGCTCCTTTTACTTCTCACGAATAGAGATTACACTTTAAGCAATATTTAATTCAATTTTCAAGAATCTAAGACGTTCGTGGTATGATTTCCAATAATTCTGCAACAGAACTTTAAGTGCATCACTTACGGTCTTATTTTGATTTAAGTTTTTTGTAAAAACTGTTTCTTAAATGACTATTAAGAAAAAGTTCGGCGACAGCAGACAAAATGTTTGCCTGATGTTGATTTTCTACGTACATCAAAATTTTTGCTGTAAAATCAATGATCTGAACTCTGAAGGAAACAATTGTTTTGATTTTATTATTTGGTTCTCATTCATTCGTCGTCATTAGATATTTTATTTGAAATAATAAATTGACAATAATAATATTTAACGTTATAACATATTTTTAATTAATACAATAAAAATGTGTTTGCATAATGTTTAAGATAATATAATAATTAAATTTGTATTTTTTGCGTATTTGTTGTGAGATTGTTTTTTTAAATGAAATCATTTTGTGGATAATTTCAATAACAATTAATTTGTATTGAAAAAAATCCATTAACACTGGCATGATAGACGAGCGTTTAGCATTTTTTTTTTGTTTGTTCAGATCAGAATTTGTTGTTTAAATATATTACTGTACTATAACTATAAATAAAATGTAGAAAAATACCTTTCGTAAATTAATTTTATATTAGACTTATTAAGCATAGTTAATGTAGTTTAGTATTTTTTTAAGTTATTCTTGATTTGGTTTTGTTCTATAGTAAAATATTGATATTAATAAAAATTTGATTATTTTAAGTTTTCAAGAAATCAGAGTATATAAATCATTTTTTTCGGTTTCGCTTCGTTCCAAAATTCGGTGTTAAAAATTGTTTATCAGGAATTGTCTCATGGACACCGGGTATGTTTTGATACCTCAACGAATTACAGAATGCGATTATATAAGTAACTGATTTAGCAGCTGGAGTAGCATGTAACAAAAAAGAAGAGAACTTCAGACAACTAATTGTGACTTTTTGTGTGAAATTTATATGATAGATATCACTAGCTTGTTATGAGCTTTGCCGAAGCCCATAACGATGCAACAAATAATAGAATAAAGGTCATCTTAAAGGTAACCGAAATTACTACGCGACATCTGAGGAAACTTTTCAGCATAATAGTAATACGGACAAATCTGTTTCTTTAAAAAACAAATCAAATAAATTATCATTTCTAGATGCAAAAGCGAAACATTTAGGAACTGCCGTAGTGTACTCATAGCATTTGGTACAACGAATTAGAACTCACTCCTATACGGTAAGAGAAAGAGCGACAATTGAACAATCGAATTTTGAAAACTCACTTTTAAACAGATTTTTGATTTATATTAATTTAATTTACAGATATATTTATTTATACAAAAAATAAAATAATTAATTTATCTTAATCATTGGAGTTAAATAATATCATTTTTAATTTAAATATAAATCTGCTAACATTATCATTTGCATTAAAAGCGATAAATATTCGGGAATTAATATAAATAGATAAGTTTAGTCAATGAATGTATTTTTATATTATTCTAAGCAAATATTAGTTAAATTTTTTGTTTGATTCATCATCATATAAGTAATTTTTATAAAATTTATATAAATTTCTTTGAATTTTTTTGTCTAGTAATATAAAAATAAAATAAATAATTAAAACAGAAAAATTAATAATGGTATAATAATATAATAACAGGTATCGGTTTGTATTTGTAGTTTCCTCTTCAAAAATATTCGAGACAGAGGTAAAAAATAAAAATTTAATTTAATAAAATTTTAATTTTATTAAACAAATTAACAAAAAAAAATTAATATTTTTTTATAAAACTAATCAAAATTAAATTAAAACAAATTAAAATTTTCGATCACATATTGTAGCAGCTCAAATATTACTGGATAACTTTTCAAACGGTCCCATAGTTTCACGTCGTCTTGGTAAAGTTCCCGTTGATGTTATTGTTACAGGATCTGGACAACCTAAACTTACTAATAATTCAACGAGAATATTTGCTGATTCAGCAGGAACAATGTGTGATGGTATGTTGGAGACTTTTGATATTGCTAATGCTGCAGCACCCTTTGCATGCGTTAAACATGATCTTCCTTCATGGTCTAATTTTTGTATATTTGCTTTATGCTGAAATTTAAAAAAAGAAAGTTAATAATTGGTTGGTTGCTTTTAAAAAAAATATATTTCCGGTCTGGTGGTGATTTGACGTAATAGTCTTTTAGTTAAAGTTAGGTTTATGTTTACCTGCTTACAAAAGATATATTTGACCCGTTAAATTAAAAGTAGCAACATTAAGCGTTTGAATCTTCTCGACATTCTTTAGTTGTTGTGATACTTTATAGAACTCGATTTATCTCACAGCGGACAATATTTGCGTTTATTAAAGCAGTGCGAAACTCTTTGTAACCAGAGAATAACAGCCAAACTTACCATCAATGTACATCAGGAATACTAGTGTAAGCAGTACAGAAGTAACATATAAAAGCATCGATCACCTACATAGGAACACTTTATCGTTTACGGATTTTGTCATGCAACAACAACGCTCTGCATTTGGTCAGTAAGATAACTTTTGATCGCGTTAATAAAACTATTTGCCCCTTTCGACTAACAAGGATTAGAATATGTTATAACTTTGACGAATTCGATTTAAGCACTGTTGATGACGATATTTATCAGAAATGACGAGAATCGCGAAAACGAGTTATTTAAAAACAGTTCATGAAAACATCCTTTTGTGTCAATAATTGAATAAAAAATAAGGCATTATTGCTAATTTTATTTCAAAAGTAAATTCACATTTGGGACAGTGCCATCATAATTTTAATATACAGCACTCTCGAAAATCGAAAACATATTCTGCTTATAATTTAGGAAAACCTTTACCAAACATAAAATAAATGGCACTGCCTGCATATATTTCCCCATAAAATTCAAGTGCGTCAATTAATCTGAAGAAACCAACAGAACAACAAAAAGCAAATTAAGTAAACAAAACTCACCCATATTAATAGCTGCGATAAAGCTAAATTACCAATAGCACAGCTTAAATGCAACGGTGTCCGTAAATCTCTTGAACTTACGGTTGAGTTAACTTCATCAGCATTAGCATATGCTAGCAACAAGATTGTTTGTTTTACATCTTTTCGTATCACAGCCTCAACTAATTGTTGTCCAATTGGTTGTTGTCCAATTGTATTGCACGATAGTAAAAACTCTTTAGCTTCATATTTACTTCTAACCCACGATTCTTTTTCTTCTCGTGATGATGTAGGTGTTGGTTTTATTCGTCCTCGAGTACACCCTTCCCACACTGAATTTGCTAGCTTATTGCCTATAATTAACATTACACTTAAATGTGAGAGGCTAAAATTAAAATAGAATCAGTTTAACTTGTAACTATATAATAAACCAAAAAATGTCTTACGGCCAGTCATCTAGTCCCAGCGATCTCACTTTACTAATATGTGAACCTAAATTTCTATGTATCCCCGAGCATTCTATACACATAAGTACTCCCAAATTCAAACTCGCCCATTCAGGATTTGGTGCATCACAATCAACACAATAGTCATTTCCAGGTACATTTTCACGTATTGTTTGTAATGATTGTAATGATTCAGTTGAATGTTGCTTTGATTTACTTGTTTCATTGCCCTGCAACGATTTAAAAATTTCCTGTTCAATAACAGTTACCCATTCATCACGTTCTTCACAGCTTGCAGCTTCGAAATGCCATTGTTTGTTATCCAATGAGACTATAATAAATTCATACACTTCAGAATCTAAAAGAAAAAAAATTGATGAATGATTGAAAAATTTAAATAAAATCACCTTCGCACCATCATCTCCATTCTTCACCCCACTACTTTTCATCCTTCGATGTCGTTTTTTGACGTTCGGTGTTTGAGATTCAATTTTTGATGCATTTATTTCATTCGTTAAAAATGTTTGTGAATTACTATTACTCATACTCATAATTCCTTCGTCACCGCTTGTTTGCGAGTTGGATTTCGATGGTTCTCGAAGAGTATCAAAACCAGTCAACAAAACTTTTTCAGCACATTTTTTTTCTTTATCTTTGGCCAACGATAATACACCAATACTCTCACTCAAACCGTTTGTATGTTGTTGATGATTATTCGTAAATGTTGTTCGATTTGTTGTTAGAGCGCTATTCGTGATAATCGACTTAGAGCCTCTCGGTTTTTGTCCAGGAACTTTCACAGTAACATATTGTAATGGTATCTCTTTTCCATGTGCGTCATCCATGTAATCATGTAATGACGAATGATATGTTAATCTACCATCGTCACAAAGCGTAACATATTTTTTCTTCCATTCCTTATTCAACGATTTACTACTACGTTTGTACAGGTATCCTTGTTTAATTGGAATGGATCTACCACTCCCTAATTCACTGTTTTTGAGCTTGTCATCACTTTTCTTTGATGATGGTATGAATAGATTAGATCTTCTCCGACTTTTACGCGAAGTGGTTGGAGTTGATGTAGGAGTTGGTAGCTCTTTATCCTTTGAGGATGACGATAAATTATCTTTATTTCTTATTATATCTAATGATTGTATATTATCGAGTGTAATTGGTGGCTGGTGTGGTGGTGAGAATTTTGGTATATTATTATTTTCATGACTTGACACAGTTATAAGAGTTTGTTGAGATGTTGCATGTGATATTGTTCCCCATTTTTGATTATGATGATTATTACTATTATGTGTTGCACGATCAAGGTCAGGGTCGATACGTATTGGAATATGATGACTTGATGCAGATAACGCATGATGACGAGGAAACAATATTGACATCTTTTCTGGTGGTTGTGATTGATTATGTAGATGATGATGCTGATGACTTGGGGATGCATTATTTAAGTTAGTGTTATGATTATTTGAAGATTTAAAGCCATTTGTTGGCGATGGTATACTTGGATATTGAAAACTTGAAATACCAAGACGAGTTCCTTGAGGTGTCGTTGGTCGAGAATTTGTAGGCGTTAAACATTGGGTTGATTGTAGACGTTGTTGTACTATTTTCTGACAAGCTAAAACAAACAATTTGTATAGCAATAAATTTGCATATGAATTAATGAATATCTGATTACTTACCATCTTGAAAAACACGTTCGACATTTAAACCATAAGTAGCACAAGTTTCATAATATGAACATCGTTTTAAATCGCCCGCTAATTGTCGAGCTCGAGAATCATCAATAACCCTAGGATTTCGCTCACTTATTGCATCTGAAAAATATTATAATAAAAAAATTATTATATTCTCCTACGCTAACTAATAATCGTATTGCTGTATGACATTCGTAAGACCACTAATTTTTTAAGTTATTTATTCTAAAGCAAACACAAACTAATTTATACATTCATTGATATTCACCGAATATGATTTTGTTATTTTGCAATTTATTTTTATGGTTGTCCAAAGACTAAAACGCATTTAAAAAATGTATGGCAATTATGACTAATCAATATGTCTTTCACCTTTAAATTTAAAGTAACAGTATTTTTGTAGCTATAATTATAAAAATTACATAATGTGCATAAAATACATGTACTATGAGGCAATTATACAATGTTTAGTATCATCTAATTGTGATGGAGTAAAAAACCATTATCTTGTTCCTATACCCAGAGGTAATGTTGACTTAGCAAAAGTGCTTTAGACTAAAACTATCTACCCACAACTATGATGCTTGTTTCTGATCAGCAAATATGGCTCAGATATCTTCTCATTAGCAAACTTGATGTTACCTACTAACCCCAAAAAATTATGCTTATCAACAGTAAATGTGACGCGAAATAAAAAAGGTGGACTAAACCTCCAAAAGCAATCGTTTGCATTGAACCAGTTGGTCAGGAAGAGTTGCTCAGATGATTAACAACAACAACAGATTGAAGCTTCCCAACAGTAGAGCTGATACAAACTTTCAGGGATGTTTGCTCAGGATGTGCCTTAGCATAGCTGGATCAGATCGATTCCAAGCAAAGCGAACTGAAGCTCATCATCCATAAAAATATTCACACTTTATAGAAAAGTACTTATTCCAAAATTAAAAACAACAATAAACCTATAAATTTAAAATAAATATGTAATTAAAACTAAAAACTATTTACCTTGCGTGCCAACCAAAATAATTGGTATTTCAGAACTGTTACGAAAATGTGACATTTTTACATAATAATTGTAAGCAGCATTAAAACTAGCCTCGTTTTCTAAACTAAAAACATAAATTATTGCATCCACCCAGGCAGCAAACTGTAATTGTAATTTAACAAAAAAATTATTAAAATTTATGTTTTTTCACTGTTATCGCGGCGATAACATGTGCAAAATATTATGTTAATTTTAATTTCAACGAAAAAAAAATTAATAATATAATTCATTTAACGTTTAAACTTTAAAGTAAAATTAATTGTTAGCTTGTTTTTTTTTATTTTCGACAAAAGAATTTAATTAAGATTATGAAAAAACTTTTATAATTAAAAAATATTTGATTAAATTTGAAATAAAATTAAGTATTTTCACTTCTTTATTATTTATGCGACTGATTGACCTCAATAAAACGGAAAGAATAGAAAATGCAATTATGATGGAAAATTTATCTGGTTTTGTCTATTGCAACGCTTGCGCTTATGAGATAATGCATGAAGTTTCCTTATTTCTTTTATGCGAATGTAGATCATAATTGCAATTTATACTCCTAGGCATTGCATTTTTATTGTTCTTCACTGATGTAGGAAAATTAAGGAAAATGATTTCGGTGTTAGTTCTATGAGGAAATTTATAATGTAAGAGTTTTGTGTTTTGTTGAGTTATAATTATTTCCGTCAAAGTGAGTAGAAAAAAATAATAGCACAAGGATAGGGAAATTCTTTAGAAATGAAATCAGAAAGAGAATTAAAAAAAGTCCAAGCGGCACGTATATCCGCTAGAAGTAGGTAGATTTCGAGATCAAATAGTTTTGTGTGCCAGTAGAATCTGATGTATCAGATTAGTTTAAACAAAACAAACTAATTACAAACAGATATCGAACAAATTTAAAAACTACAAATTGTAGTTGGGGATTGTTGCAAACTTTTTTGTTGAAGCCAACAAGTCAAAAACCTCTTACTGCAGAGGTTTATATGTATAAGAAACGGATTAAAATGTTACCACAGATTCTAAATTTATGAAGTTTTTAAAAATATTAGTATCCAAACGGCCGTTATAACGGATTTAAAAAACCAATTTTTTTCCTAGTATAAAGCCTCTAGTTCCTTAACCATGTGTCAGATTTGTCTGATTTACGAACTTGTTCAAGATATTAATAAAACACACATTTTAAAGAAAGGTTTTTTGATCTGGCTCCACAAAGGCGAGTGTGAGAGTGCCGGTTGATTCAAACCCTTTTTTTGTTGGAGCCGCTCACTCAGAATCCTCCAGCTGCAGAAGCCCATTTTTTGAAAGAAATTGATTAAAAAGGTTTCAAAGATTCTAAATTTATGAAGTTTTTTGAAAAATATTAATATTTAAACGGCCGTTATAACGGATCTAAAAAACAGACTTTTTTCTAGTATAATCTAGTTTCTTAACCTCTAGCTTCTTAACCATGTGTCGGATTTGGTTGATTTACGAACTTGTCTAAGATATTAACAAAACACACATTTTTAAAATAGGTTTTTTGATCTGGCTTTACAAATACGACCGTGAGAGGTTGTTTCAAAAAAAAATTTTTTTTTGCAAACTTTTTTGTTGGTTCCGCGCACTCAGGAACTGCTCTATTTTTAAAACAAATTGATAAAAAAGATTCCAAAAATTTTAAATTTGTTAATTTTTTAAAAATATTATTATCCAAACGGCCGTTATAACGGTTTTAAAAAATCAATTTTTTTTAGAAAAAAGCCTCTAGTTTCTTAACCCCGTGTCGGATTTTGCAGATTCACGAACTTGTCAAAGATATTAATAGAACACACATGTACAGAATTTTTTTTGATCTACCTCAACAAATACGACCGTGAGAGTGCCGGTCGTTTTCGTTATATCTCATATCGTTTATATATATACATATTGTTACGATTCAGAAAAATCTAGACGATTACGGTCACTTCCAGGAAAATAAAATCAACAAAACACAACAGACAAATTAATGAAATGAATATTGTTGTTGTTGTCTATTCTTAGAAATAGGGTCCACATAAACGATTTTATGAATCAAATCAACATAACGTAAAATAATCGAATATTCTAATATTTTCTCAGGGTTTCTGGAAAGTGATGTCGAATTATCTAGAAGTATTGCAGAAGGTATATAAGAAAATTGTTTCTTGTAGTTTTGAATTAGTGTTATTTTAGACCTGCGACAGTAAAGTGAAATTGAATGTAAAATTAGTTTTATTTTAAACCTGCGATAGTGAAGTTAAAATTATAAAAGTGATCTTTAAATTAGTTTTTGTGTAAAGTTATAAGTGTAATAAAGTTATAAGTGTTATTGAGTAGAAATATTTTGTGTATTATTTTGAACGTGGTGTACTGGAAATTTCTACAATAAACCGTTGGAGTTTCTGAAGCTGTTGAAAGAATATTCTAGTTAGGAATATTGTTTGCTGTATTGTTTTCCTATTGTTGTGAAACAATTAAGGTATTGAATACTTAATAAAACCTGGTGTTTGTGCTTACTAATCAGTGATCGAACTCAGAAAGAGATTGGGAATTACGTTTATCGAATTGTGAGTAAGGCCAATTCGAAGTAAGGTTGGAAAAACGTAACATTGGTGACATCGGCGGATTAGTTAGCTGTTAATAATGGTTTTATTAAGTGAATTGAAGGTTCTTGAGTTAAAGAAAGAACTAGAACAACGTGGATTGTCAACAACCGAAAACAAAACTGAATTGACGATACGGCTTCGAGAAGCTATGGAAGCTAGTGGAGTAGTTGTGGAAAGTTACCAGTTTGGAGTGATTAGTACAAATGCTGATTCAATAGCAGCTGATGAGGAGAAAAGTTCTGTTGCGGAAACAACAACCTCATTGCCACCTGCAAATTGTGATTTTACGCAGTTAATGGCTATGATGCAGCAAATGAATTTGAATATAAGCCAGACAAAACAAGAAATTAATTCCAACATGAATCAAAAACTGGATGATGTAAATACAAATATGGCTGCTACCAAGGAAGAGATTAGTTGTAACATCAATCAACAAATGGCTGCTACTAAGGAAGAAATCAGTAGCAACATCAATCAACAGCTGGAAATAGTCAACAATAACATGGCTGTTAGTAAGGAAGAGATTACTGCAACACTTGCTGCAAATAAAGATGAGATGAACCAGCAAATAAATGAGTTGAATATTAGCATAAATCAACACTTGGACGAGAAACTTCTACAAATGTCAACGGCATTCGATGTTAAAGTCGAGAAAATTCAAACAGAAATGCTGGAATTTGAGCGTGATTTAAAAAAGGTCGTAACTAAAGTTGACGATTTTGAGAAAAGGTTACAGGATGTTGAAACAGCTAAAGTTACTTCACAGGTGGTACAACAGATAGCAAATATTAAATTGAAACCACCATCGTATGACGGTACCACATCTTTCGGCATCTTCAAGTTCCAGTTCGAGACCGCAGCAGATCAAAATGTTTGGAACGCCGAAAATCGTCTTGCTGCATTGATAGTTGCTCTTAAGGGGGAAGCAGCTGAAGCATTACAGGCAGTGCCGGAAAATGATCGGAAAAGTTATGCTGAAGTGATGAATGCATTGGAACGTAAATATGGCAGCGACCATAAAAAGGAGTTATACAGAATCGAGTTAAAAGGTCGCTTGCAGCGGAGTGGAGAAAGCTTGCAGAACTATTCTTCAGCAGTGGAACGCCTTGTTCATTTGGCACACGCGAACACTCCACCATATTTTATGGAGAAGATGAAGATCGAGGCCTTCATTGATGGTATCCAAGATCCAGAAACCAGGATCAAAGTAATGACTACACCTAAGGCGACTTTCCATGAAACTGTCGCATACGCAATGCAATATGAGATGGTACAGAGGATGTGTATGCCCTCTGGTGGATGCAGAAAAAGGAATGTAGACGGGAACATCAACGGAGAAGTTTTGGCACACAGAGATAGAAGCGACATCAGATGCTGGGTATGTGATGAAGAGGGTCACATGGCACGGGAGTGCAAGAAAAACGGGGAAGCAGACAGATTGTCGTCTTCTGTGAAGAACAGAAGAGCCGAAGAAATTGAGCACGTAGGGTTCAGGAACAGCAGTAGAAAACTCCTGTGCTGGATATGTAGGAAATCGGGCCATATTTCACAGGACTGCTGGAACAGGAAGCGTGATAGATCTACGTCGCCTATTCAACGGAAGTCTGTTGAAGGTGCAACTGTTAAGCCAAAAAGTGAGGAGAATGCAGCTTACATTCCAATTTCAAGAATTGCGGTAAATGGTGAAAGCTTGGATATCAACGGACAACTTGAAGGCAAAGGTTGCTTCATGACACTGGATACAGGTTCAGCTCGAACATTCGTTCGCAAAGGTTTAATTGACGGTGTTTTGGAACCATCAGATGGATTGAAACTCCAAACAGTAACTGGAGAATGCGCTGAAATAGAAGGTAAAAGAATCGCTGAAATAAAATTGGGAAATAACTGCTATCAACAAGAGGTGCTAGTGGCAGACATTATGGATGAAGTCATTTTGGGGATGGACTTCATGAAGGCGAAGGGATTAGTCTTCGATTTTGGGTGTGGAATCCTAAAGGTTAATAATGTTGAGATGCCACTACTTGTGAATGAGGCAGAGTCAACAAATATTGGCAGCGATGAGGAACTACGCAGTGCAGAGGAAAATCCAGCACCATCCAAACAGATGAGGGAGAGAAACGTCAACCGACGCAGACGATTAAACAAACGCCGAACGTTAAAAAGGAAACAGGTCCAAGCCCATAACGAAGTGAGCAATGTAACTGAAGTGGTTCAAATAGCTTCAAACGGTGACGAATCGCAGCTGAAAATGAGAATGGTTCAGAGACATGGCAGTGTGAAACACTCAAAGGGAAGAGATAAGGAGCACTTTAGAGATAATGATTATCCATACTCATCACGGTGCGCTGACATAGAACAAAGTAATTGCCAAGGACTTAGAAAGGGACCGGAAGTAGTTCTAAACAGCATGGGAAATAGAAAAAAAAAAAGAAAAAAAAAAATGTTTGGATTCAACAATTGGAGGAGAGATCTAGATCCTGTTCGGGACGAACAGGCTTAAGTGGAGGGTAATGTTACGATTCAGAAAAATCTAGACGATTACGGTCACTTCCAGGAAAATAAAATCAACAAAACACAACAGACAAATTAATGAAATGAATATTGTTGTTGTTGTCTATTCTTAGAAATAGGGTCCACATAAACGATTTTATGAATCAAATCAACATAACGTAAAATAATCGAATATTCTAATATTTTCTCAGGGTTTCTGGAAAGTGATGTCGAATTATCTAGAAGTATTGCAGAAGGTATATAAGAAAATTGTTTCTTGTAGTTTTGAATTAGTGTTATTTTAGACCTGCGACAGTAAAGTGAAATTGAATGTAAAATTAGTTTTATTTTAAACCTGCGATAGTGAAGTTAAAATTATAAAAGTGATCTTTAAATTAGTTTTTGTGTAAAGTTATAAGTGTAATAAAGTTATAAGTGTTATTGAGTAGAAATATTTTGTGTATTATTTTGAACGTGGTGTACTGGAAATTTCTACAATAAACCGTTGGAGTTTCTGAAGCTGTTGAAAGAATATTCTAGTTAGGAATATTGTTTGCTGTATTGTTTTCCTATTGTTGTGAAACAATTAAGGTATTGAATACTTAATAAAACCTGATGTTTGTGCTTACTAATCAGTGATCGAACTCAGAAAGAGATTGGGAATTACGTTTATCGAATTGTGAGTAAGGCCAATTCGAAGTAAGGTTGGAAAAACGTAACAATATTATATAAAGACCGGATGTTTATGCAAATGCATATTTTTTTCTTCAGAGATGTTTCAATTATGTTGAGCAGAAATTCGATTCATGATTTGTTAAGAAAAATGGCATCATTTTTATTTTACATACAAATGCATATTTTACATTAAAATGTATATTGCTGCATATTTTCCTTTTTTAAAAAAATCTGCTTGTTTTTGCATATTTTGCGTATTTTTTGAAATTTCAAGTACGCGCAAATTACATCTTGTGAAGGGGAAGAAGTTTTACTGGTACAATAATATTGTAACCGACAAAAGAACAAATTTTATGCAAGAAAATTTAAAATTCTACAATATTTGTAGTTGTAATTCAAAAATTTACATACAAAAAAAATTTAAAAATTCAAATGTATGTGTTTTATTTATTTTTTTTAATTGTGATATTTTTTTCATTATTTTATATATTTTTTTCTCAGAAATTGAATGAATTGTACTAAAGAATGAATTGTACTCAAGGATTGTACTGAATAATGATATTATTTAAATTGTGATAATTTTAATTTTTTTAATAAATAAAATGAAATTTCTAAAAACTTAATTTTTTTAAAATTCTTTTAAATAATAAACATTTTATTGCATTTTTAAGTGCATAATTCAGGCATTTTAAAAGCATATAATACTGCATATTTCGGCCATTTTTAGTGCACAAACATCCGCTCCTTATACATATATATGATATTTATATAATGTTTTTTTTGTATTTAGTCGTTTGGCACAAAAATTTTTCCGAAATTCCGAGATGAGACACACTACAATAGTAAATTTTTATATGAAATCTACATAAAAACAAAAGGACAAACTGACTTTTTTTCTAAATGATTGCAAATTGATATTTTTATCAATATCGGCAAACTTAATCACATAAATTTAAATTAAAATTGAGTGATTTTTTTCAATCAAATTTAGATTCAACAATTTAGTAGCTAAGTGCACCTACCGTTAGTTTTTCGGGATGGGCATACCATAGATATATTTATATGAAAATTAAACAAATTTAAAACGATTTATTTGTCTGAAATTAATTTTTTGATGAGGAGGCTGACATTTTGTAAATTTATGAATATTTTAAAAAAGACAATAAGAAATGTGTTGAAGTGTGCTTTTGTTATAGGTTTGTTTTTTTAAGGGGTTCGATGTCAGGCGACATGTTGTTGTAACACATTCGTCGTGTTTCCGCCGATGTCTTTAAACCATGGAAAGCAGACGTCTCTTTGTGGATATAGTGGATATAGTACACAGGTTAAAGGCTGGTAAAACTCTTTGGAAATTTGAAATAAATACCACCTAAATTACAACTAGAACAGGGATCAATCAGAAAATAATTCTAGAAACCTAATATTAAATTAGGATTATATATTCAGAATAGAGAAGATTTTAGGATTAGGATAGTCAGAATATTTTCGTGTTAACAGAAAACATCGGTCTATAAATACATACATCGGTCTATAAATTATTATTAATTTCTTTTGATATGAGTTTTTTGAGAATAATCGGTGAAATACCATCAGAGTTAGGGGATTTTTGCCGTTCCTTGACAGAAGCATTTTTTCGGACAATTTTTTCCCTGACTTCGTTTTAGATTCAACTGAGAAATGAATGTAGAAATACTGGGCGGTCTAACTAGGTTCAATCTTTCTTCGAAATTTCATGAATGGTTATTTTAGAAGTTGTTTAAAGTTAAAATAATCGTAATTAGTGTTATATCCAATAATAAATAGATTCTAAAATATGATAAATAATATATGATAACTCAATAAGAGGACCAACAAATCAAAAAAAAAAACAATTATACTTTTAGGGTGAGTCCACCAAAAATTTTCTATATAAGTATCAAAGTTTTGTTAAAAAATAATAATTTATAATGACGTCAAGTAGGCGCCAGTATCAAAGTTTTGTTAAAAAATAATAATTTATAATGACGTCAAGTAGGCGCCACATGAATATTTAAAAAAAAAATTATATTGCGGATCACGCATTCGTCTAACTTAAAATAAAATCCCCAAAAATATGTTTTAGTTTTGTTTTAATAAAGTTTTGTTTAATCAGCTATTAAATCAATCAACTACACTAACAACCCCTCTTGTAAATAAATCCTAATGCATTTTACTTTAACGTTATTATATTATATTTTATTTACTTGCAGACATAATGTCTCAGAGGGTGGTTTTTTGTGTATGTTTTTTATGAAAAGTCTATCGAAAATAAATAAATCTTTTGTTTGTTTCGTTTATGTAAATATTACAAACCTGCATTTCAGGTGGCCCCCCTTCATCCCGAATTAATAATAAATAACTTTGATTGTCTATGACGATTTCCTTTTTAAAACGTCCACCCTCAGGAGATTCTTCTTGCATATATGAACCGGTTAAATAACGATGAACCAATGCTGATTTGCCTGAACTTAATGAACCAACAATACCTAAACGTAAGTCTGGAACTGATCTTGATATCGTCCATTCTTGACTGTTTACAAATGAATCTGAAAAGAGATAAAAAAATTTGGTTAAATTTCTCTTACATTATTTTTGCGTTACTTTCATTAGCTAAATTTCTAAATACCTTTTAAAAGTTTCTACAAATGCCTATTAAATTTATTTTAATATTTCTTGTTTAAATAAACAAAGGAAATATTGTTAACAATAAAAGAACATTTCGAAATTTTGTTATTCTTAAAGAAACAAGTTTATTTGTGGTTCGTTTTCTTTGAATGTCAATCAAAATTAAAACATAAATTGAATTTTATAACTTTTCATATTTGTTGTCAAAAAAAAGTCACGAATTGAGGTGTGAAAATTGGAATAATAAAGGAATAATACGTGAAAAAGGATTAAATAAATAATGAATAATTACAAAAGTAAATTGAATGTGATAATAGTGTTGCTATATTTGTCCCTTGTTAGAGATTTGATCGTGATTTGTTTACATTGTTAAACTTAAATTTTATTTGACAATTTTTTTAAAACTGAGGCCGAAGTTTTATGTACATGTTTTTGGTCGTAATCCGAATTAATAGTATTATAGAATATGTTGGACAATTACCGTTTTTCGTACGCGTCTGGTTAGGACGAAACAACAGCTTGTTCGGTGTTCAGGTTTTTTCAATCACCATCATTTTTACAAAATATTATTATTAGAAAATATAAAATTCATTTTATAGATGGGAGCTATGTCAACCTGCTGAATTGCTGATAATAAACTAGTAATAACTGTAGCCCGTGTCAAAATGATATTTGTCCTCATGGTAAAACATATCCTATAAATGCACGTTCCTTTGCATTTTATCACAGTGAGTGAGATCGACAGTTTGGCTGCTTGCACACACCGATTGACGAGTGAAACGGGGAAACGAATATGACTGAAACATAATGGATCTGATTTCATTCGAGCTCTGATGGTGAAAATATTTATAAAAAACAACGATATCAGCAACAATGCGACGATGTTGTAGGGCAAAAAGAATTGATGTTAAATTTCGATCACAAATGTATATGGCACGTGTTTCAACAGAGTACAAAAGAACCAGGTTGGAAATAGATGCAGCGCTTCAAACATGACAATAATACTCCATACTTACAAATGTGTAGTAATTGATACAGAGTGAAATATTTTTTACATCTATTGAGGCCGAGTTTTCTTGACGCGCTCTGAATCATTGCCATAATAGGATCGTTTTATCCAGAGTCATTAATTGAAACTTTTGATTTTCAATAAACGAATGCTTTCATATAGGTCTATTTGTTGGTCACAATTCGTCTTAATTTTTGTCACCCCAATCGGCGACTTTTTTGGACCTTGTTTAACATTATGACGGTGTCTCTCAGGTTAAGATTTATTCGTTCATGCATTTTTCCTTTTGAAGATAACTGTAATTGTTCGTTATGTTTCACCAGATGAAAGCAGTAAACTTTCTGTTAATGTTAAAGCCAACTGGTATTCTAACCATGTTTCTGAGAACCAATATTTGTTACATATTGTCAAATGTAATAACACAAATTGTTGTGCTTCACCGTGAGGTACTTTGTTTTAAGTGCTAGCTCATCGTTTTCGTCCGATGATCCGTGAAAATGGAGTTTTTTAAATTTGAGTCTACGTCTAGTACTTAAAATAAATTTAGAATGTAAAGAATTTTCTCAATTCCATATGATTACATTTCGTGGTCTTTACCATGCCTAACAAAAATCTGCAACTTATCATTTGAAAAATGTACATAAGAAGCAGGAATCTAGAGTCGAATAAGTTAACCCGTATAGCTGCTCTATGAGGCGCGAGAATTAATGGGCATAATAAGAGATGTAGATGGAAACGCCGACCCCGAATGGTTAAACGAAGATGACAATAATTCAACCAATTCAACGAATTTTCGCCTGATTTTTTAAAATGAGCTACCAATTTTTATTTGTTAATGATGTAAAAACATGGTTGGATACGAAGCCCGTGGACAATAAATAATTTTTAGTTTTATTGAAACACTTTAATTTGAAAAATAATTGAGTCTTTTAAATTTAAACTTTAATAATAATAGCTATTTATGTACCTAGGGCGTTATGTAGGTTATTACGCCCGGAAAGCGACGTAATCTAGCCCGAGGGCCTCTGGCCCGAGGGATGGATGTCGCTTGATGGGCGTAATACCCAGTAACGCCAGTGGTGCATACAAGATTTTATGCTTCACTTAATAAGCTAAAAACTAAGAAAGAATTTAATTTGTTAATCTATATTGATATGCAAACAAATACAAATGTATCGTAGTATGCCAAGAAAATAACTATTTTGAAGTTTAAAATAAATATTTTTTGTTTGAACGTTGCTACGTAAACAAATTCTCCTAAATTTTGTAGCGTATGACAAAAACATTGTATGACGTTTAAAATAATTTGATAGTTTTGGAAATCTATATGAACAATTAATAACTAAAATGTTGCTAAACATTTTTAAGCAAATGTCAAAATCTTTTACTAGCTTAAATTCAATAAGAATTATTTACATTGTGTAGACAAAACCACAGTAAAAATAATTTTATTTAGTTTTTTAGCGTCTTAATAGCGGGCGTTATGAATTCATAATGCCCTCTCATAACGCCCCGGTTTTTATGAATGTGTTTATATATCGCGTATCCTAGACATTATAACAACTTTATATTATTGTGAAGCATAATAGCTATTTATGTACCTAGGGCGTTATGTAGGTTATTACGCCCGGAAAGCGACGTAATCTAGCCCGAGGGCCTCTGGCCCGAGGGATGGATGTCGCTTGATGGGCGTAATACCCAGTAACGCCAGTGGTGCATACAAGATTTTATGCTTCACTTAATAAGCTAAAAACTAAGAAAGAATTTAATTTGTTAATCTATATTGATATGCAAACAAATACAAATGTATCGTAGTATGCCAAGAAAATAACTATTTTGAAGTTTAAAATAAATATTTTTTGTTTGAACGTTGCTACGTAAACAAATTCTCCTAAATTTTGTAGCGTATGACAAAAACATTGTATGACGTTTAAAATAATTTGATAGTTTTGGAAATCTATATGAACAATTAATAACTAAAATGTTGCTAAACATTTTTAAGCAAATGTCAAAATCTTTTACTAGCTTAAATTCAATAAGAATTATTTACATTGTGTAGACAAAACCACAGTAAAAATAATTTTATTTAGTTTTTTAGCGTCTTAATAGCGGGCGTTATGAATTCATAATGCCCTCTCATAACGCCCCGGTTTTTATGAATGTGTTTATATATCGCGTATCCTAGACATTATAACAACTTTATATTATTGTGAAGCATAAAAGTTTTTAAAAAACTCTTACTTCTTAGTTCTTATCATTAAGGATAGGGCAGAGTTTCTTTTACAACCCGAACACCTTTCTGACCGACACTTTTTTGATTTGGTTGAAATCTTTTTTATAGGTTTTATATCGAAAGAAAAATATATGTGTTTGAGGAGTTTTTTCTTTCTTTTGAAAATATGGTTCTAAATTTCGAAAGTTTCGTGATTTTTGGCTTGACGAGTTATTATCAAAAATTCATAACTTCGGTTTTATTAAAGATAAAAAGAAACCTTTAGTTTTAGTACGAGATCCGGCTGCAGGATTAGTGCGCTCATCGATTTTTTGCTAAAACTAAATTTTTATGTATATTTATCATTAGGAGAATATATATCTACCAGGTTGCCTATCAAAATTTGGCCGCCAGTATTTTTAATTAAATTATTTTTAATTGATTTTTGGGAAAAAATTTCGTTCACTTGTTTTTTAAATAAAATGTCGTCTACATCGCGGCAATTTATATAAAGATTCTAAAAATTCACGGTTGCCGTTGCGCACCTGGCCGCACCTCTTCGCAGCCAGGTGTAAACAGGTATGATTTCGATACATTTATACGTTCATAACGTACATTGATTAATTATATATCAAATTAAAGCTAATTTTTTTCTATTTATTATCATATATGGTTGCCTAATTAAATCCGGCCGCAAATAAGGGTTGCTGGCTGTTAAAGATGATAAATATTTAAGGTAGAGTAAAAGAGAGTTAAATCAAAATTTTTTGGGAACATTCCCAGTTTATCCTCCCAAATAAATTTACGTTTTTTTTCAGATAAATAGAAAGATTAGGTGCTCTGCATCCTAATTATGAAAAAAAAATTTGCGGAAATGAGGGGGGGGGGGATCAAAAGTTATAAAGGATCAAACTTTCAATTTTACCTTGGTCTCCCTGCGGTGCAGGGGAGGTGGAGGCGAATCAAGTTACTTCTAAAAACTCAAAGGGTGGACCAAGATATTTTTTTAAATTTTAATATTTTAGTGTGTGATAAAATATAAATAAATAATAAATAAAAATAAGGAAAAAAAGAAAAAAAAACCAAAGGGGGGACCAAGGTAAAATTGAAAGTTTGATCCTTTATAACTTTTGCCCCCCTCATTTCCGCAAATTTTTTTTTTCATAATTAGGATGCAGAGGACCTAATCTTTCTATTTATCTGAAAAAAAAACGCTAATTTATTTGGGGGGATAAACTAGGATTCTACCATTTTTTGTTGTAATTTTTAAATTTGTCATTTTGAAAAGGAAGACAATTTTTTTGGAGTATTTATTAAGTCGTCTCTATTACTCCCCGGTGAGAACACTAACATTCGACGCATGCGCAATGGCTTAAGAGCGTCGCACAGCTGGCAATCGCTATCCTCGTCTGACAAATGATGTTACGCGCTAGCTCTCTTTCACTCTACCTTAAATATTTATCATCTTTAACAGCCAGCAACCCTTATTTGCGGCCGGATTTAATTAGGCAATTATATATGATAATAAATAGAAAAAAGTTAGCTTTAATTTGATATATAATTAATCAATGTACGTTATGAACGTATAAATGTATCGAAATCACACCTGTTTACGCCTGGCTGCGAAGAGGTGCGGCCAGGTGCGCAACGGCAACCGTGAATTTTTAGAATCTTTATATAAATTGCCGCGATGTAGACGACATTTTATTTAAAAAACAAATGAACGAAATTTTTTCCCAAAAATCAATTAAAAATAATTTAATTAAAAGTACTGGCGGCCAAATTTTGATAGGCAACCTGGTAGATATATATTCTCCTAATGATAAATATACATAAAAATTTGGTTTTAGCAAAAAATCGATGAGCGCACTAATCCTGCAGCCGGATCTTAGACCATTTGTTTTGTTTTAAAGTTAAAAGATGGTAGTTTACAAAAAAATTAAAATTAATAAAAGTTATTAACAATTTGCTATTGTTATAAACAAATAAAATGTTCAAATCGATCTGTAGTCATTGCCCCACCCACGAAATGAGTTTTTAGTATGACCATCGTTCAATTTTCAATAAGAAACGTATATTTAATTAATGGAGAAATGAGTTTTACTGTTACAAATAATTTAATGTTTCCAGCGCCGGACGACAAAAATTTATAAAATTTTTTATCGTCTCGCGCTCGGTATGTAAAAGAATGACCCATATATCTAACTTTTTGTCGTCCCGCGCTCGATAAATTTATTTATTTCTAACAGTAAAAATCATTTCTCCATTAGTTAAAAATACTTTTTTTATAGGAAATGAAACGTAGAATACGATGGTCATATTAAAAACTCATTTCGTGTATGGGGCAATGACTACAGATCGATTTGAACATTTTATTTGTTTATAACAATAGCAAATTGTTAATAACTTTTATTAATTTTACTTTTTTTTGGTAAACTACCATCTTTTAACTTTAAAATAAAACAAACTAGAGGTTTCTATCTTTAATAGAACCGAAGTTATGTATATTTGAAAATAACTCGTCAATCCAAAAATCACGAAATTCTCGAAATTTAGAACTGCTATATTTCCCAAAAAAAAAAAATCTTCGAGCACGTATATCGTTTTTTCGATATAAAACCTGTATTTTGTCCAAATCTGTTCGGTTTGTAAAAGAATTACCCATATAGGAAACGTAGCCTCTGCCGGGAATCGAACTCGGCACCCTTTAACAATTAAGCTAAAACGGCAACAAATGTTTAAAAACTAAAGAAACATAATTTATTTAAACTAAATCCTAATTCCTAAATGGCATGGTATCTTCGAATATTCGGCGACCTTAATTTATAGTTTATTACAATTAACACTAAACTTGCCTAATTTTGAATAAGAAGAAATGGAGACGTCAAAAATAAACACGTAACAATTAAACTTAAATCTCAAATTTTTGGAATACCAAAAATAAAATGCAAATAGAAAATAAATAAATTTATTTCTAAGTTCTAGAAACAGCATACAGTGTGCATAGCAACGCATTCGCGTTTTAAACAGATATTTTAGCTAGTCTCATTGCAGGAAACCAAGATTACACAGCAAGGGTAATCTAAACCTACCATTTTTTAACTTAATAGTTTGCGTAATATTTTTATCATCTTTGATTCTCAGCATCAACATGAGATGGGATGCTAGCGTGCGGAACGATCTTTAAAGAATTGAGTTCTTGATAAATATTTAAACAAATGTTAAGATTCGTTCCTGTTACAAGAAGCCATGCCCCATGAAGCATAGCAGCTGTCAAAAAAATGATGACATTCACGCATTCTACTTTTGCTTGCTGAAAAAAGATCGTTTCACTGTTGACTTGCTTAATTTGCTTCTTTTTGGATTTTTTCAACCAGAAATAATCTTTACTACGATTGTTGCGGTAAAATTCTATTCATTAACTATGATTTGAACTTTTTTGTTTGCGTTATAAGAACGTTATGTTATTATTATATAAATTAACACTGTAATATTTTGCCTGTTATATAGAAACCTTGCAACAAAAAAATCAAATAGTCTAATTTATGTTTTTTAATAAAATTGCACTGAAAGAAAAAATTTAAATAATGTCAACTTCATCCCGAAGTTAGCAGTTTATTATCAAACAAAGAAAAAATGCTTTCAAACAATTTCACGGTATGATTGGGACAAGTACAAGTAAACATTTTTCTAATAACTGAATGAGGTGAATTTAAGATATGTATATATAAAGTGTTACCTACAATATAACAGAAGTTGAATGAAGTTAATAACTATTTCCATCGAAAAACTTGAGTTTGGCCATATATCATGAATTTTTTATTTCGAAACACAAAAATGTGCGCAAAATTGGTTGAACTATATTTAATTTTTTCATAAATATAATGTGTGGTTGCATTAACTACACAGTTTTGTACCTGTACAGCTGTTGGATCAATTTTGGGGTGCGATTCGCCATATTCGCTCCCGCGACGAAGTTAAAACAACCTCATTCTCATTGTGTACAAACCAAATAAATGTTGACAATAATAGTGTGTTCTTTTCGGCTGTACCGAACAAATTTCAGTACAGTTCCAACATCGAATTATTTTTTTTGTATTGAAATTCATTCCAAAAGAATATAAAATTCGATAATTCGGTGTTGGAACTTGTTCGGTACAGCCGAAAAGAATACACTATAAGTTTGACTAATAATTAAGATTCCACTTTGTCATTTTTTTAAAATGTTTCATGTAGAAGTATCACTTCTTGTAAAAACTCAAAACCAACATTTTAAAATAATGAACATGGTAAAGTTATGATATATGTTTACAATTTACGCGAAAGGGTTTAGTATGAATATTTAGTGTTTATAAACAAAGAACCAGGTGTAAGTATGGAGTTTTAATAAGATTCAAAAAATTTCCTATATCAGTTCCATGTGCAAAAACATATATATGAAAAACAAATTACTTTTTTTCTTAAACTTAGTAAAAAAAATTTATTCTTAGAAAAAGAAAACAATTCTCCTTAAACGTAATTACTCTATATTTCATGTTAAACAATATATTTACAAAAAAAAAAATCGTTATTGATTTGAAAAAAATCTGAAAAGAAAAGAGATTACAACTGAAATTTACTGAGCCATCTGCTCCTACAATATTATCTTATGTAAGATATAGAAGAAAGACTTTTAATTTATTTTATTTTAAATAATTTATTTACTTTTTTATAGATTGTACAAACATTTTGTAATTTTTTTGAGGTCCTTACACAAAAAAAGACACACGGATAAAAAAATTTAACCGGCAAAGTACATATGCTTTAAACCGGTGCAGAAGACTTAAAAGCTGTGGAAGAAATTTGAATGAAAAATAGGCAAAATAAGCAAGTAGGTTTTCACATATACATAGTTTTTAATTCTAGCTATTATATCTACCTTTATTAGCTAAGAATAGATATAGGAGTTCTGCTTCCAATTATATCTTGAAAGAAATAAAATACAATTGTTAATTACTTAAATAAGTAACACAAACTTCAGTTTATTAGCCTCAAAAAAAATTTTAAAACAAATTTGCATTAAACAAAAATGTAGGTACATATTTGCTTCAAAACTAACAGTAATATTAGAGACATTTAGCTTAAAACTTTAAATTTTTTCGTAACAAAACCATATTATGGCCCACTTTGAACAAGCTAAAAAATTTCAAAATGTATTGAAATGTAATAAAGAAAATCACAAAAACATATTAATTATGTAATTCACGTCTAAAATCAATAACCCACCTTCTTCTACACACAAACAAAAAAAAAAAATAATGACTATATGAACGGGAAAGCATGATATGATTATAACTTAACTAATTTGGTTATACAATTTTTTTGTACAAAGTTTATTTGGCTTCCGGTTATTGATACTTTTTTAATTTTTTTTATCACCCGGTCAATATTGTTTTTTACTTGTTATTACTTATCAATATTGTTATTATTTTGGCTTAATTTAATATTACCATCGAAATTTATACTAATTAGTAGTAACTGTTGTTAATTATTACTATATATTGATATGATAATAACTGAGTGACGAAATCTAAAACTGATGATGTCTTGGAATGCAATAAAGAAAGAAAAATAATGACTCAACTAATGTAATGATTAAACAATTACGTTATATACATTTTTTTTTTAAAACTGTCTGCTCTAAAAAAATTAATGATTAGTCGTTTAAAAACTTAATAGTAAATATAAATTTTGAAAAAAATTATGAGTCGAATTTTTTGGCAATCAAATTCTTTTACGAGCTTAATAGCTATGATTATTATTATATTTATATTTTTAATCAGAACATTAGAATTCTGTCATTATTTGTACTGACAACCAAATATAAATATTACCATACGCTCCACATTCATTTAGTTTAATGAACATTATATATAGCGACGAGTGTGGGATTTTGGGTCTTGGGAGAAATTCACAAAATCGCTATAAATGTATGAAAAACTATGACGAACCCTCCCGTTTTATTTTGTGAACTCATCGTTATGACAAACTGTAAACTGGACGTATTTTAATAAAAACTTTCTGATTAAAATTAAATCACTTTCTATTGCTATTTTTTGTTAAATAATTTTCACGTTAGTTTTTTACGAGTTTTTAAATTAAATATCTTAAATATAAAATAAAACTCTTTTGGCTATACTTCTTAGTTAATATTATTGCCCGGGGCGGTAAATTCAAATGTAGTATTTGTTTCAAGTTGACAAATTATGTTTATAGCTCGTACACGTAACGCTTTTAATGTATGTATTTTCAGATTTTTGGATTAGTTTGTGTTGTTATATATTCCTGAATCTATTGAAGGACTCGGATTTCAGTAAGAAAGGTGCCAATGTGTTGTTATAATACGTACTGTAGTATTTACTGCAAAATACTATTTTAATTTATTTAAAAAAAACTCTTGTTAGAGTTTTATTAATTTCATCTTGTTTTTTTATTTTTGTTTTTATTTGAATTTATAAGTGTTTAAATCCCTTGCTAATCTCTTTAGTATTAGTATTATATATTTATTTGTTTTCTATAATCGCTGTTTTTTTTATAATCGCTGTTTTTTGTATTATCGCTGTTTCTCAAAGTTCAACATATGATTTTTGGCTAAAAGAATAGTATGCCTTTTATATTACCGTTTTAAAAAGATTGAGATTCAGTATCTCGATATTTGTTTTAGGTTCAAGTTACCACACACCTTTGCGGATTGTTGATACGTTTGTATTCAAAGTTATAAATATCTTCGGTGATCGAGTTTTATTTAAGGAGCAAACAGCTCCTTTTTGATTACAAGGTTCATAAACTCGATGTCGATGAAAAACTTCGTATCAGTCATTAAATAATTCATAGCTTTAAATTTAATCATTATGCCATGTTTCAGATGAACCAAATATATCACTGTACATTTAAAGGTACATTTTAACAATATTTCTGCATTTAATTCTAAGTCCCCGAGAAGTTTGGTAATATATTCAAACAATCTTTCTGCTGTAAGTATAGATTTCATTAATTGTATGATGTATTATGATGGTATTATTAAAAACAACCAAAACTTATATTTGTAGCTGTTTTTTTATTATTGGAATTAATTTTGCCAATGTTGTTTACTTTATAAATTATGGATTAATCACCCTGGCATTAAAACAATACTATTGTTTGTCCAAATCTATTTAATTTCATGTTGTTTACCAAGTTTTTTGATAATATAAATAACGTATTATTTGCGATAGTTAAATCTTCATTTATAAATATTTGTTTATTGGGTTGGTGATAATCAGTTGTATTAAAATATATTTGTCCTAATGTAAGTGATAAAATTTTTCTAACCGATCGAAAAAATTTATAACGGTAAAATTTGTTTGTGAATTTTATTAAAAAGTTATGATTTGCATTATCAATATTCACACACTGGTCGCATTCGATAGTATTGACATTCACCTCGCAGTTAATAACGGTTGACCAAATTTTTACAATTTCAACTTCCACACTTCTAAATTATATAGACTGTATTTCTTTTCAAAATCGAAAACATTTACTTACGACTATTAAAGAGATGGTTGATGTATCAGGAGGTCTTTGATTTTGGTTTATATTACATAATTTAACGCTGCACATAGAAATACTAAAAATTTCCTGTACCACACTTGTGGCAATATTTGGTCGACAATTTTGGGATTTTGGTTGACTCTATCAAACCTATTTATTCAAAAAAGTTTTTGGCATTTAGTTGTTTCACTAAAACTCCATCTGATTGTTCATAAAGTAATATTTACACATAAAATGCAATATCAGTACTTTATATGAAGAAAGTTTCACCTCTTTGGAGTTTTTTTATTCACCGTTCCTTTTGTCAGAACAATCAGAACCACAAACATGTTTTAAAAGATTTATTAACTCCAATAACTTATCTATGCTTCTTAATTATATTGTATTAGTTATTTCATTTAAAAACACATTAAAGTGGTCAACTGTATCTTTTGGCCAGCTAAAAGAGCAAAACCAGAAAAGCAGAGGAACAAACAATATGGGACACTTGTCAATAATGTTCTGGTCAATTCTGTTCAAATAGTTATTTAAGATTTGTGATCTTAAGTGCGCTAAAATGGATCTGGTGCTTCGCGGTAGTTTGACCACTGCTGCAGCGACTTATGTCGGCTTACTCTTGAAAACTCGATTTGGAACGTAGTTCTTTATTGTGTCTTCAACAACTTTCGTGTGAATCGTTTTTAAGCCCGTTTTATACGTAAGCTCGTCAATGTTATCTGTTACTTGGTTGTTTCTGACATCACTTAAGAAACATTTCACAGTACGCCCTTTGTCTCTAGGTGGTGTGGTTGTGAATAAGGTGTCATTGCAGGGATGTTGCTCTTTGTGACAGGCCCATGCACCATAGATATTGTTTGGTGAGCATTTCATTGTGTTGACGGACTTCCTATTGCTTTGAATGTTGTTATGATTGTTTCTTTGTATTTCCCCAATGAACTGCCAGTGCCAGCCAGTGCTTACAAAGCATTGTTCCTGTTTTTCCCTTTCGAATTTTTGACCTTGGGAAAGAGTACGTTGTTAATGGAGATGTTGAGTGTTGTGTTCACCTCCTTTGTCCATGTGGTGAAAAGTATAGAGGTGGACTTTTCGGTGGAAAGTTTCAGTTTTCTGGTCTTAAACCCTTCGTTTAGGATCTTAAGGTAGGTGTTCAGAGCATTAGTGAGTTATTCCAGGTCGTGAAGTCGTCTGCATATGACGTGATGGCTATTCCTTCTGGTGGTGTAGGTAAGCTGCTTAGGTACAGATTGAATAGTGAAGGTGATAGAACTCCAATTTGTGGAACTCCTTGTCTGAGCACTCTCATCTTAGATTTGGAGTTACGGAACTCAACGTATGTTTGTCGGCCTCTTAGGTAGTTGCACAATCGGCGCTTTATTAAACCTGTCAGATTGGTGTTAAATATATCATTCGATAGTGCAGTGTGCGACACTGCGTCGAATGCTTTTGATAGGTCGAGTACAACTAATATTCTTCTGGCACAGGGTTGTTTTTGGTTTAATCCATCAGTGATTTGGTTTAATCTATCACAGAATTGTGGTGATTATGAATAAAGAAATGTATAGAAACATTCTAGAAACCCAGGTTGTGCCATCTGCTAAGAAACTATTTCGGAATCAATAAGTCTTTATACAGGATAATTACCCCAAACATAAAAGAAAGATATGCACGCAATTTTTAAAGAATTTGGAAAAGAAAAGAGTGCTCACAGTATTGGAGTGGCCACCACAAACTTCTGATTGCAACCACATCGAATTACTATGGGAAGAAATGGATTGGAAGGTTCGAAAAACAAATATTGCATCTGTTATTAATCTCTGGGAGATACTCCAGTCAGTGTGGGATAATTTGGATGCAGAATGTCTTGACAAATTAGACGGTAGAATGCCAAGAATTTATGCAGCAATTATTAAAAAAATGGGTGGTTATTTCGATAAGTCCAATATTGGGCTAATTAAACGTAAATGTGGGCTAAATTACTTTTAATTCGGTGTTAAAAAGTTAAAGTTTTATATTTCAATATTATTATAACACAATAAAATGAAGTGCATATTTAATTTTTGCTTTTTCACTAAAAACTAAAGGGTGCCACATACTTTCTGCCTCTACTGTAAGTTCTATATTCGTGCCTGAGTATTGACGTCAGTTTCCATTTTGGCTCTCTTGGAATTTAAAATGAAACACCGTTGCACCTTTTTTCATTTCGTTGTTTTTATTAATATCATCGACAACGCTTAGATGAAATCAGATGTATCGTGATATCTTTATTGCTATCCGTTTTACATGAAAGCTGGTTAGTGGGAATCGTTAAATTGTAGAAACCGCACGCTGTCATACATACATACATAAAGCAAAAGGACTTCTTTGTTCGAACTACATATAAATGTAATTATTTTTCCCAAATCAATCGCGAAACTAATCGCTCTACCGCCAATTATGTGTGTCTTTTGTTCGCGGTGGTATTCAAGTTAGCGCATTAAATTAAATAGTGTATAATGGGTGCAATTTGAAGAATTTTTACCGGCAAATATCTACATATCGTAGCACTATAACTAGGTAACTAAAAATTATCGAATTAGAGTTATCTACATTAGCAGATGTTTTTAGAGGGTTAAATTGTGGAATTCTAATAAAAAATGAGAATGAATTTACTCATAAGAACCCTAACGGCGAATTTACTAGACAAGTAGCGGTTCCTGTTTTTATGTTTTCTATTTATAGTATTAGGCACACGATATGCTTTAATTTTATTATTTTGAAAATATAAATTAATATATTATTTATTATCAACAAACTAAATTATGGACATGGTAAAACTAATATATAATACAGTTCCTATCCATTTACGGAATACGCGAGCGAAATAAATTCAAACTTGACAGACTTTTTTTTCCTAATACATATAAAGAATGTTTGTAGCGTTGTTTTGCATACTGAAAAATTTGAATATTTTAGATTTCTATCTGAACATCAATTTTATTTGGAAAAGTTAACTAGCTATGACGTCCTACAATTCCTTGGCTCTTTTTTGTGCCGCTTTCACTAAACATATTAAAGAAACATTGTCGAGTGATTGTCACCCCGCGAACTCCAGTTCCTGCTATTGACATACGAGTTAACGTGAGATATCATATAAAACTGACAATAGCAGTGAGATTTCACTAATCAAGGTGATATTTTAGCGGTGCTGGCAGATGAACTGTATTCAGTCAACAATCAATAGGTATAGCACTATCAATATTTGTTATGGAATATTCCTTGACGGTATTGCTTGTTCGAAGAAACAAGCCTTCATATAACTCAAGGTCTGGAGTTTGATCATCGAGGAAGACAGTACATAAGTACAACCCAATTGTAGTTTGGTTCGTATAAATTTGTCTAAAACTTTGTTTTTTCCCATTTTATTTTATTTTAACTGTCTTTCACAATCACATCATGAAATATTAGCCTATGCCATATTTTAATATGTAATAAGATTTTATATTTGGTAAACCATTTCTTAAAAACACATTATAAAGAAAAAATAAAAAAAAATTGCCATCCATCAACCCCTTAGATTTTAGAACGAATGTTGTTGTGGAACCTTGGTCTTAAAAAGTGTTTATGTGTTGTTGTGACACATTGTGATTCCTACAAGACAACACAACACACTTAATTCAAAAAAAAAAAAAAATAGAGTAAATTGCACTTCACTTAAAAAGAAGAACTTTTAGATTATTTTCTGATCTTCATCTTCTTTTAGATCACCCTTCTAGGCAGCTAAAGAATTTAATTTTTTTTTTTGTGGCTTTGCCAGCTGCACAAATCACATTGTGGACTGCCTAAAAAGACGGCATATCATCTTTGAACTCCGTCCATGTCATAAATTTAACTTACAATAAAAATAGTTTTTGAATTTTATTTCTACATTTAACATGAAAATCCAATATCCATTTCTAAAAGTTCACAAAATATACGAAAATATAACATTAAATTACCCCAATATAAAACCAGAATTAAAACTTTTAATGTCATACATTTGATATGGTCAATTTAATTTAACCAAAAAAAACCACTGCTGACAGTTATGAGTTAATTAAATTTTTTTATGTTTACAACCCAATATTGAACTTTTATTTTATCCCAAGCTATACATATAATATGTGTATTGATCAGTGTGTTTAACAATCCATAAATTTAAAATTACATAGACAATAAAAATATGAAAAAGGTATACATATGGTATACTGTATGAGAATTATATATAAAAAATGCAAAATATTAATTATTGCCTAAGCTTGATAAGATAATATCAACATATTTGTTTAACACGAATCGACAATATTTATAAACTTGCAATTTTCATATTTTATTAGTATAACTAACTGAATTAACCAAAATAACTTGTATGTTTCAGTATAAAGTAAATAATTTATATTTAATTTCAAATCAACAGGTTTGTTATTTCTAATGTATTTATAGAGAGACATACGTTGGACAATATCCATTTAGTAGTGAAGCCAAAAACATCTGAAATAAGTACATATGTTTCACATATACTATTTCTATATATCAATGCGAAATAAAATTAATTTGTGATAATGCAAATTTCAAGGGTGTGTGAAGAAATGAATATTCAAATTGCGCATTTAGATAAAATAAAAATTGAAAGCTTTTTAAGATTATTAATTGTGTCATATGTACAAGATTATCATTTGTTTTTTCTTAACGATTATACAAATAAAATAAATGACTTTGACTGTTGAGCATGGTCGTCGGCGCAATTTTTATACTGGTTTTGATAATACAGTTTGTTATTATTTGAGATAAAATGACAGAATTTTAATTTCTTAATAAAATGGTTTAGATCTTACATTTTAGTAATAAATTAAAATACACCCTTTTGATGGATTCAAACAACAAGAGTTTTTGCAATAAAACTGTATTCTCAGTTATGGTATCAAAAACTGTAGAATTAAATAATGCTTTCATTTAGTTTCGAATAGGCAATGAAAGTCGACTAAAGGTCTGCAAACACATTTTAAAACATCATTAGGAAGTTTGTGATTTGAAAGGAAAGATATATTTAAGAAATATTGTTAGTTGTAGGAGCACATATAGTTAGCATTGTGGTTTTTATTTTCTATACGAATTTTCTTAAACTAAATTGATGAGATCATTACATTGGTGACAGCGGTGAAATTATTCGAAAGTATACAAACGGACGTAAGTGAAGCGGCATTACCTAATCAAAACTGTTACTCAGAGAATACACTGAACGGGGCTCGAGCTAAATAAATTATACACAAATTGATCACCCGTGAGGTTTTATAGCAATAGTTTAACAAAATCAACAAACTAAAAAATTACATAAATCTTGGGTGGAAAAGTGCTAGATGATTTTGAAGAAAGAGGCATTCATTGTTGCAGATAAGTACAAGCCTAGAACACTATTGACGATGCCTTGCATATGCAAAAAGGTGTCACATTTTGCAATTGATAACCTTAATTTTTATCTAAAAATTGAGAAACAAACGTATATTCTATTTTCATCTACTCAAATGGATACGTTAGTTAACAAAAGGCAATTCTGGGCAGAAAAAATCATCAAACTATTTTCAGTAAAAATCTTCAAATTAAACAAGAAAACAGTTTTTTCCATACTCCGTCGATCTGAAAAGTTTTTGAGTCAAATCACTGGATTTTAGTATAGCCAAAACTTTATTCTCATACATTTTTGCTTATAGATCATGCTATTGTAACCTAATTTAATGATCTATATAATTCTATTCCCTAAATAATTTCAAGCTTTATTACAAATCGAATCGATTACAATAAATCAATCAGTAAATTTAAGCAATTAAAAACCGGAACTGAAGATTAATAGAATTAACCGATGTTAATCGCCATGGCAATACTGGTCATACCAAAATACTATTAAGTATTTAGTAAATTTCAAAGAATAAATCTATAAAATTATAAACCAAAATAAAATTTACAAAGTGAATTATTATCCATGTATGACACAAATTACCTATATTTACTGGGCAAATTTCGCGAATAACAAATCATTTTTGCATTTTTCTTTTATCTTATTGTTACTGTTTATGATTAATAGGTACAGGTTACTTAGGGAAAAAATCATATGTAAGAGAAAAAATTATAATAAAAAAATATTCAAATTTGATATGGTTTCCTAACGCAATAAATCAAAAGATACGAATAAAACGATAAGATAAAATAATCGTTAGTAGAAAACAAAGAATTACATATACATATATATATCTCAATGAAATTGTAATTACTATAGGTTAAATAAAAATTTTATCTTACAATACAACCCTTTACTGATCTTAGGAACTGCCACACTTTTTCTATTAATCTGATCAAAAACGTTCGATAAAATTTGCTCAACGGTTTTATGCATATTTTTTCACTTCCTTAATTTTAAAAATAATGATTAATAAGAATATAAATAACAATAAATAGTAATTTATTTCTATATTCAAAGTTATTCAGAAAAAAAAACATCCTAGCAACCCTTTTATTTATTGTTTCTTACATCAGCCATCCTCTTAGAATTGTTTCGCAGCAATTGAAATAGATACAAAAATTAAATTAATTCAAATTTTATTATTGTTCTTTTCCTATTTTATTATAATTCAAATATGTAGAAGAAAACGATTTATATACAAACAATAATTTATACTTTTATGATTTTATTCTTATAATTTTTGGCGAATATTTTCATTTTCTTTTTTTTGTTATTTAATTTTGATTGTTATGGAATTACAAAAAAAAACGCGAAAAATAAATCTTATTCGAACAACGAAATTTATAACTTGAATGTTGGTTCCTAAAATTAAAACTACTAATTCGATGAAATATTCTAACACGACAAAGAACCAAAGTGGGTTGGGAGAATGATAACTGTTTTTACATGTATGTACATATTTCTAAACTCTATGCTCCATTCTTAAAAGTAAATTATTCGAATTCCTTACCAGCAAAATTTTTGTTACTTGTGAGTTTTTTTTTTTTTCAAGAAAAGATTTGAAAAAAAAAGACGTAGTATAAATGACCAATTGAAATTTATACAATTCGCAAAAAAAGAAAATAAATGTAATACCCTCTTTTTTTGTATGATACTTGACGACTGGTTTGTCGGAAAATTGTAAGGATATAACAGATATCAGTAGGAAACAATGCATGTTAAACAAATAGTAACAAATTATTTGTTTTGATTTATTTTAAAATGCCGCCACTTCATGGTTTGCATAAAGCTGTTTTAAATTATACTTATATCAATATCCTATTATTTTTATTTAAAGCGATGATTGACAGTTGGTTTTCAAAAATTGTTAAAGGTGCAAACAAATTATTACTACATATATACTTCAGTGTTATATGGTTTTTTTTACTTTCAAAGTTTTATTATACAAATCTGTTTTTTTAAACAATTTGCAAAAGTATCTTCCAATTGTGTAAGAAGAAATTGGTGTCCAAGTGGGTTAAATATTTAAATTAGATTCAATTTTTATTTCAATAGATCATCATCACTCAACTCACTGAAATTTAAAAACTTATAAGATTTATTTTTATCTATTTTTTATGAGCTCAGATAAGGAGTTTATTTGTGTGTTGAGATAGATGTTATATGAAAGATAAAATCCGTATGATTTCAAAACTAATTTAAATTCAATTATTAACTGCTTATGTTTTTTTGACTTAGGCCTGGTTTAAATTAGCTACTAAATTATACTAAATTTAAATTTGATTTAACAAAATCGCCCAATTTCAATTTATGTGGTTAAGTCAAAACCTCCTATATTCTTCAGCCAATTTTTTGCATATGGCAATGTTCATTGTTTTTTAATATGGCGTCAATGCATTAGGCTATGAAGAATATCGCAGGTTTTGTTCCTACCCAAAAAAGAAAATCAGATTAATTTGTTGCAAGATGGCGGATAATAAACTTCGTTATGAACATTCTTGGTAAAAGAGTGCTACTTCTCATACTGGAAGTTCGTTAGAAAATGTTTGGTAAAAAAGGGTGCCACTTTCGTGCCGGACAGTTTATTGTAAAGACTGCTGAACACCGCCACTTTAGTTTAGAACTAAACCTAGATTTTAGTTAATACACAAACAGCTCATGGGGGGAGATCTTGCTGCTAATATCGATTAGTTGTGGCACAAACTCACACCTCAGTGCTTAATAATTTTAGTTGAGGTCCCAAATCTCACGCCAAGTTCTCACACCCAAATCTCACGCCAAGTTCTCTATTAAAATGCCAGCCCAAAACGCTCTCTATGAAATCGCTTTTATACTGAACATTTGACGTCCACCATCTTGCACACAATGCAACACGTCCTCTTTTACCAAACATTTTCGTGCTGAAAGTAGCGCTTAGATATTTTCTAAAATGTGTTGTTACAAAATCTGTTTTAACTTGGTTGAGGGAGGTGTCGGTGGTCGCATGAAAGCCGTTTTTTCCAATCTCCAACAGTTTTAATTTAGTTTATTTTTAATGTGCTGATATTGATAAATTCTTAACTCTGGATGTTATGAGCTGAAAATTAAAGAAAGCACACGACACGAAGGATTAAACGAAAACTATAACGGTTTGCTGAAATATCAAAATATTATTTCTAGAAGTTTGTAAACAAATTATTTTCCACACAGACAAGTTTTATAATGTAAGTAAGGTGGTTTGTCATTCTATAGCAATTTTTATTTTAGCGTTTGATTGCTTTTTTCTAGTTATCAATTATCATACGTGCATTAGGAATAATTTTAGTTTGTAGAATATTTATAATGATGTAGAATATAATTAAAATGAAATTGAATTTAAAAAGATTAAATTTTTTTTTAGAAAATAATAACAATTAGTGCGGTTAGTGGCAAACTTTTAAAGCCAGGCTTTTATATTAAGACTTCTAAGGAATGATGTCACAAGAATCGTTTAATTATGTTAGAATTATTTTAAGCTTTAAATTAAAAATGCTGCGTTTTAAAATGTCTCAAGCTTAACGAATCAGGAATTTTAAAACCATTTTGATTTTTGATACGACAAAAAGTGTAAACGAAATATTCGAATGAGCGTACATGAATGGACGGTGACATAATTCTTATTGAAGTCTCGCTCCTTAACGAAGTATTGTATATTCTTCTTAGTAGATGAGTCACTTAAAAAAGAGTCACAATAGACATTTTGAAGCCGATCAAATTAGATGTTAAATAAATGGTTTAGATTTTGAGTTCCATCAGGTGTTAAATGATCTTAACAGTCAATGCGTGGTTGACGCTAATATTGGTGAACAATCATTTAACAACTAATTTAACTGGTTTAAAGTGTTTATTACTTGCTTATTGCCTACTCAAATGTGCGTGTAATCAATACCATACATTTTGTTTGGAAATATAATTAAAGTTGAGCATCTTTTTTTATAAATCGTAGTAAATAATTTTAGGTAAAACAATCCAAGGAAATCGATCCTTAGGAAATCGAATATATCAAATCGAATTCGCACTGTCGCAACTGGTGCATATCACAAGTCCCTTAATAATTCCATCTAAAAGTTATTAGCCTCGACTAAGAAACGTAAGCCTAAAACTTAACTAAACGTAAAATAAAAATGAGCTTTTATGAACTATCAACTATCTAAATGACTATCGCTTATGCACGTGTCAATATTCGCTTTTGTAATATTTTCTCAGTCGGTGATTAAAAGCAATAAAATGCATGTCATCGCATCTGCAAGAAGTTGAGTAGGTTGAGAACAGCACATCCTTCGGAAACTATTCTCTGTTATAAAGTCATCATCCTTGTCGAAGAGAAATTAATTAAAGGATATGTTATCTAGGTTTACGTGGTAAATACAAGAATATAGCCATCATAATCATGTCAACTATTTTTTTCCATTCAATTCGATTCATTTTAAAGTTTCGCCAAGGAGAATAGTTATGGTAAAGGATAGTATTATTGGTTCTTAAAACATGGTATATAGTAATGCTACACACTAAATTTTGGACAAAGTGCTAAAGCTAATTGCTGTGACTCGATTGTAAATAAGACTACAAAGAGTTTAAGTTTTTTGCCGCAACCGTTTGCTTATATCGTGGTCAACCTAACTATTAGCCGCAGTTTTCGTTGATTTCTAATTTTTTTATTTTTGATCTCACAACTGTTGTGACAACTCCGCGTACTCTAGTCCCTGCCCTTGACATACGAACTAACGCTAACGTGCGATATCACATACCAAGAATAATAGCAGTGAGATATTACTAGTGAAGGTGATATTCTTATGGATGCTGGCGGCTCAACTGTATTCAGTCAACGGTATCTTAGTTATGGAATATTTGTTGATGATGGCACGCTGCTTGACGAAAGTAGCTTTTCTATAACGCTATATCTGGGCTTTATTCATTGAGGGAAGACTGTTCGTCACATTATCAAAGAATATGCAACTAACTGGATTATCAGCATTGAAACCCAATTTTAGTTCTGTTCGTTCAAATTTTTCTATAAAGAATTTGCTTTTTAATTACTTTTATTTTATTTCCTTTATCCTATCATAAAATATTGACCTATGCCATATTTTATTATGTGATAGGATTTATTGTTTAGTTACTCATTCATTTAAAAAAATATAAAAAAACACATAATTGAGTTCATCAATACCCTGTAGTGTGTAGTTGTGGGTCCGTGGTCTTAAACGATTTTTATGTGTTGTGACATACATTGTAATTCCTACTACAAAATACATTTTATTAAAAAAAATGGAAAAGCAATGTCGTTTTTCTGATTTAAATTTCAGTTGGCAATTTAGTAGGTTCTTCAATACACGTGTTACGCGTAAATTGTCATCAGACTATGTTGCCAATGGCAGAATAGGTGTATAAGCTAGTAATATGCTCCCGCGTAAAACAAATTCACATTCACAAATTCGCACAAATCGTAAGAAATAATTACATTTTGGATAAACAATTTTCTAACAATCCCTATGTCGTATATTTAAACGTGTGAAATCGTTACCGCAAAAATCGAGGGATACTGGTGTACAACACCAGTAGTAAAATTGTTTGTATCAGTAAATCTTTCTCCTACTCCTTATTATTAATAACGTTTGTTGTCATTATTATTTAAAACAAAATGATTTCATTTGATTAATTATATTTCTATTTGTTATAATACAAAATTTATTAATTTTTTGTCGACATAATTCGTGATTAATTTTTAAATGACTAAGCACAATTATTAATTCAAATGTCATTATGAATATATGATGATCAATTTTCTATAATACATTGTGTGGTATAGATAGAACATTGAGCATCAACTACTAGTTTAACTTTGCCTGTATCGCAGATTTGAACTTGAACATGAAAGGACAGCAACAAACTGCTGTTTGACCATGTGACACAATCTCTCTCTCTAAATAATTAATGCCCAGATATATAGAGTAAACTGTTTTAAAAATGTATGAAAAGATTTTTGGTTTTCGATTTCCGCTCCACATTGAGTGTTTGAATTGTGATAATGAAAAAATATTTCCTGCAAAATTTCAAGGTCGAAACTCATTCCATGACTTGGTTTTTGAAAATGCAGCGTTTTTCAACATTTTTTTTTATTTGGGTACACAAAATTTATATGACAGTAATACGACGAAATGAACTGAAACAAATTTTTCTTTTAAGACTCTATTTTATTGAGAACATTACATATAATTTAAAAATATAAACTTTAGAAATTTTAAATCAAAGTCTATTTTCTAGAAACACGAAATTTTAAGTTAAAATTTTCCCACTAAACTAGTTCAATTAACATTTTTGTGTCCTAGAAAATTTAGTTATGTACTTTTAAAAACCAAATTGACATGATTTCGTTATCTAGATCTCGAGATACTTTAATTTTAGTAAAGCAATGTTTTTCAAAGTTTGACTCCAACCAAGCTAACTTTTTCATTATTTTATAAAATCGATTAAATAAAATTTAGTATATTAATATTTTTTCAAATTTTGTATAAGTTTTGTTTTATTTCTCGTCGTTAAAAGCTGGCGATGTTGTTATCTCGTTTAAAATATAAATTGCCTTTGCTCTTCATTCCCGGTTAACACAGAATGATATACTGCTTTAATAACCAAAAAGCTCTTACGGCAAAGTCGTTTAATTCCAAAAAAGATTTGACGAACTCTTTTGCTTTTAAATATTCGTCATGTTCCAACCATAGATATGGATCGATCTTCAAAAAGTTGGTTTTAATCTTGATAACATCAGCATCAAACAGAATTGCCATATATACTGAATGAATTTGTATTGGATGTAACAAAATTTGAAATTTGTGCATTTTCCATATTGTATAACGAACAAATGCTTTTTTGCGGGGGATCCTGGCTTCCTTAAATTTGACACCATTAATCGTTTTGCTTCCACAGGTATTATTCGATCACAAAAGCAAATCCAACAAGTCTTTCGGATAAATACTACAAATGATTACTGAATGTTTTTGTTGTATAGTGGAGAAACAATATCATTAATATTTTTTTATGCATAAAGTTCCTTCAGCATTTCAAAGTCATTTTGTGGTCATAGGCATTTTGGCTTCAAACCAATATTTCAAATAAACTATAACACCACAAACGCAAAATTTAAACAGTCCAACAGTCCAAACTTTTATATTTGTAGAAAATACAACATGTTAATTGTACGATAGCACCGGGAACCTCTATAACGGTATTTCTCGCCATACTTGTCAAATGGAAGTGCTACTTAAAAAGATAAATTCTTTTTTCAATAAATCAGTTTTGCCATGAAACTTGCCTTGTGCTTGTGCATTCCTTCTGGGCTCTTATTGAATAATTTTGTCCTTTAAAAAAGTTATTTACGTCACGGAATAATAGTCAAAGTTCTAAAGGAATAGTCGACCTTAGTTTGATTAATTGATTATTGGTCATTAATAAATTTTATCAACTCGTCTGTAGTGTTTTTTAGATAAAAAACTAGATAAACTAAGATAAATTAATATTTTTTCAATATTTTACAAAACGTTTAAAGAGGAGTATTTCAGGTGCGGATGGTGTTTTTTTAACTAAAACTTTAGTTCCAAAATATGGAGACGACCAGTTGCTGCAATGCTTATTGGCAAAACAAATACAACCTCGTTGAGAAGCATGTGTACAAAACTTGCCTTCATTTAGGGTTACGATCAATGGTTACTATGTTCACAAGCATATCAGTTTGAAAAAAATCCTTTAGATTATAAAATTAGAATTAAACATGATTAGAAACATAAAAAAGTATGCAGCAATTAGTTTGAAGCTCAATTTTTAAAAACATTACTTTACTAATATTAAAGTATCTCGAGATCTACATAACGAAATCACGCCAATTTTTTTTTATTTTAAAGGTTTAGGACATAAAAATGTTAAATGAACTAGTTTAGTGGAAAAATTTTAAAATAAAATTCCGTGTTTCTAGAATAGCAGGAATTTGATTTTTTTTTTATTTTGATCTAAAATTTCTATAGTTTCACCTAAACAAATCCCCTCATATTATCATATTTTTAAATTCTACGGAATGTTCTCAATAAGATAGTCTTAAAAAAAAATTGTTTCAGTTAATTTCGTCGTATTGCCGTCATATAAATTTTGTGTACCCAAATTTAAAAAAATGTCAAAAAACACTGCATTTTCAAAAACCGTCAAGCCATGGAATGAATTACGACCTTGAAAATTTGCAGGAAATATTTTTTCATTATCACAATTTAAAAACTCAATGTGGAGATAAAGATTTTGAAAGTCAAATTTTTTGAAACAGTCTAATATAGAGTTATATGAAGGTTTGTTTCTTCGAGCCGAAATGGGGCATCATCAAGGATTATTCCATCACTAACATTCGCAATGAGATACTTTTGTAGAACGATGGTGCTAGTTGGTTGTGTAGTTATTCTTGCTAGTTTATATAAACATACTCTGCTTCTCAGCAAAAGTCAGTTTGATCTACTAGCCAAGCAAACAAACATGTTATGATGGCGATATCTGCTTGTTTTAGAGGATATTTGAATCACTATATTTATATCTTTTTTACCTCTGTTATAAGACAGCAATAAAAACCATTTTAGATTTTTTGTTGATTTTGTTGTGTGATATTGCTTAAAGTTGTTACAAAATCTGATCATAATGACAAGACATTGAAAGAGCTAAAAAGTTAACTATACTATTTTAATAAATTATAATATTATCTAATTTACTATTTCAAGTTTTTAATTTTACACGCATGTGGAAAAACTATCAATTCAAATCGTTTGCACTTTCGCCAATTTAAATCAAAAGAAATCGAAGTATTTCTTCTTATTTATATGATTTACAAGTAATAAAATAATTCTCACATTAACGTATAATATAATATAATATAATTAAAAGTATATATTATACTATAATATGCAAAGCAAAAACAAAACAAACGAGGAATAGTTTTATTTTCCTATGAATGAAAATGAAAGGAAATTATTATAGTTTGATCCGATTTTTATTTCTTTTGATTATGTGTGTTTATGCTAATTTATTCATAATTACTATAATTGATTTTGTTTATAATTTAATGATTATGTCATATTTATTATGTTAATTAAAGAAATAATAACTTCGTTAGTTATTGTTTGCCGTTGTAACCAAATCCGAATTCATAACTTCCTTTGAAAACTTCTTTTATGTATTATTAATATAAGTTGATATCATTATGAACCAATCCTTAATTGAAATATGACATAATATTATTCAAAGGTCAGAATAACATACTGGCACAACACATGCTAAACTCAAGCAACAAATTTTAATTCAAAATATATAATATTCACGCAATTTATAAAATTTGCGGAACAAATTGAAGGTTGGTTTCGAAATCAAAAAAAAATTGTTCACTTACCAGATTTCCGTTTTTCACGATCGACAACAACAAGCGATTTTGTACGTTTGACACGAAGGGAACGTCTTCGAATTGAACGTAAAAATGATTCTGACATACGATTACATTTTTCACTCGGCGTTATTGACACTTTTCGATCCGGAAGAAAAAAATTTTTGACCGCCAACATATTTTTGTTGTGTATTTTAAAAATCGTTTTTTTTATTTAATATTAATCACAACACGATTTTTATATTATAAATATAACAACACATATTTTGACTATAAACAAATAAAAAATTGATTAATTTTTACAAATAGAGTAACAATAATAACTCAATTTATTTTTAACACAAAACCTCCCGTGGTTCAAACAATACTAAACAGAAGATACCATCGCAACATATGCCGACAAAACAACCAATACACCACTACACCAAGTGGTGTTATTTCTTCATCATATGTTTTATTCAATGAACTCTCTTTTAAATATTAAGGGGAAATTCGCTAAAATTTTTGTTTAATGAAAAATGAGAGAAAAAGATATATAAATAAATTTAATGTTGAATAGAGAATCAATCAATGAATGAAATCATTTATTTCTCTCTCAAATTAATTTTACTACATGCTGTGGTTTTTAAATGACAAACATTGAAGTGGTAAAAAGTCGATGTTTTACAAGTGATGAACAAATTCTGAACAGAGCATTGAACTATAGTTGAATTTGTTTTTTGTCTAGGACTTTCATGACAGTTTGATAAGTGGTGATGAATTTTTAAAAACTTGGCTTGATCAATTACGATTAATTTACGAATGCGTTTCAGTATGTATGGCCTTCTTTACGAGCTTAAAGCTATTATTCTAGTTTATTTTTAATTTATTTAACAACACAGCTAGGTTAGTGCAATCGCGTTTGAATTATTTTTTAAATTGCTGAAGAGGAGGAATGAGGTTTTCCCTTTTGAAAACTTACTATAAACGTTCCTATTAAGGTTTACAATTATCCCTTGACTCTTCCGATTATATGTTTTTTGTTTTTATGGACGACTGTAGTCTTTAATTTTTATGCAATATTTTAAACAAAATGCAATATTTAACAAAGAAGTCGGTGTTTGAGGAACAAACAATCAACACTATATCCTACATGATACATCTATAAAACGATGTTGATCAAACTTTGTTAAAGGTGTTGAGTTTATACGAGATAGAACTTATTAAGGGGATAGCTGTGAGATTTCACTAACCAAGATAATATTTTAGGCCTTTAGGTAGTTTTGGCGGATAAACTCTATTCTTTGTTATGTAGTATTTGTTATGTAGTATTTTGCTTGGTCAAAGAAATGAACCTCCACATAACTCTATATGTGAAGGTCGTGGGACCCCGGTCATCTATTTCGACGACGACAAGCATGGAATTAGATGGCTTGGCAGTACTACTAAAAGTGGAAGTAGAAACTCATTTACTTGTGGCGAGAATATAACATGTCACGATCATTCACAAAGTTACCGTCATCCTCCTAAGAAATGCTTGGTTAAACCAGCAAGAAAATTCTCACGTTGCTAGAAGCAAACAACTCTGAAATAAAGGTAAAATATTGGACGACTTTTGGAGGTCAGGATCAAGGCACAGAGCTACTTCTTAGCGATCGAAGATAGGTAAAAAGTAGCACTATTGGTGGTAGAGGTTATCTTCTACTTTACCGATATGGAGAACAGAAGAAGTGTGATTGGAATTTCAAGAGAGTGACCTTCTATTAGGGTTGCACCGATAAGCAATCTTGCCGATTACCGAATAATCGGCTTTCTTTATCGGCCGATACCGATTAATCGACTGCCGATTATTATGTATGAGAAAATTGATTTGAAATTGTGATTTTTACCACGGCATTTTAGTGGGGGGGAGGGAAGGTTTGCTGAAAAATTAATGTAAACACATCGGCACAAGGAATTTTTTAATTGTACTATTATTAAGAACGTGGAACTTTTCTTTACAAGTCGAAAATTCTACCATAATCGGGACGCTTAATTTAAAATGTTATGCAAGTGTCACTTTTTTTAAATACATATATTCGGCATTATTTAAATAAAAAATTATACAACTGTTGAAAGTGGTTTTTTGCATTTTTCTGGCAAATTTTTCTATCTGTAGTCCTCAGCTTATTTTTTACCCTTATTTAATATCTAGGTCGACTGTGGTGGCACATTTGGTGGCATCATGTATTTGGGAATGACTTCGATTTCATTATTTTAAGCAAGGTAACTCTCGAATGGGAATAATAAAAACTTACGTATGTATAAGACAGAAGTCACGAATGCCAAAATTTAAGAACCAGAATGCCATTGCTGGCAGAACGAGACACTTTGCACCTAATTTTTGAACACAAATCGAGGTATTCGAAACTGAAAGAAACTGTACTTCCTTTAACGTATTCAACTTAGCGCTTAAACGTCCAAACAAAATAGCCTTGGTGAATGTTTCATTGAATGTTGGATTGAAATTTGAATTGTTGGAATGTTGGATTGAAATTTAAGATGCGTGTAAAACTCCACACAAAACGACGTGGTTATTAATAAATAAAAATTGTCTTCGTTTGTTTGGCAGGGATGCGATGTAAGGATATAAAGAATATATAATTTTTTACCGCGTCAACGACCGTATCAAATAAAAGGGCTGTACATCAGTATTTTTACATATATTTTCGAAATTTACACCGCACAGTTTTTGTTTGGATTAATGGCACTCTTTCCAATTTCCATGGTGATTTTCGCTTGGCTCTGAAAATAATTGATTGAAAAACTTAAAGTTCAAAATGATAGAAACATTTATAATGTAATGATGTCTCAAATGAGAATTTGTGCCCATAATTATGAAAGTGGTCTAAGTCATATATTTCTTGTTTTGAGATATTTAAAGGTTTGCAAATGATTAAATTAAAAAACATTCCTCTATTATGAAAAAATTTGTTATAGGGCTTTGTTAGTCTTCAATAATGAAAGTTTATTATGCATGTGAAATTTTGTATGAATCTCATTCCGAAATATGCTTTTTACAGTTTGAATTGACTTAGACCATTTTCAAAATTAACTGAACGTCGTATAAATGACTTGACGAAAAAGCAAACTTCGAAATTCTAGTGATATTTATTAATAATTTTCCGAACTCATTGTTTTGTCACCATTAACTTTCACTTAAAAATAAGCAATTTTGACATTTAGGAGGAACAGCTCATTTTTATGGGCCTATGGTCCGACAATATAAAAATTTTGCAACACAACGTTTTGGGAATTATTTTTGACATTTTGTTCGACTTTTTTGTTTTTTTTTCTTCAAATTTTATCTTAGATTACTATCATAATTAACCCTAGATGAATTACATTTTTGTTGAAATAACAAGTTCTCTATAACGGAACTTTTTTGACAATATCGTACAAATTACATTGGACTAATTTAGTTTGAAGTAATTTGATGCGATATAACGAATAAACTCATTTTTTCAAATCTTGACTTAGACCACTTTCATAATTATGGACACATTTAAGAATAGGCAAAACCAATATTCATGTTTATTGGGATGTCATTTGAAAGAGATTTTAATTTAAGTAACATCGCAATTTTTTGTATAATTTTGCACTGTTCTCAAATTAGTGTCAAAAAAGTGCAATTTGTAAATATATGTATGAGCCTCTACTTGTTTCAAACTTGATGTATAAAACAATTTGAACAAATTTACAGAAGCAAGAAGTTTAGTAAATTTAAAAAAAAACTCAATAGCAGTGAGTTAAAAAACGGTAAAGTTATCAAAAAAATGCAGAGATACATAAACATATTCGTCATATTTTTAAACCACCCTTAATCTTATAATGTTTTAAAAAGGTTTCAACTATGGCTGGATACGGTGTTTTAGAAATTGGAATTTGTTGTGTTTAAAAGGCAATAAACAATTAAAATTGCATATGTTGATAATCGGCCGATTAATCGGACAATAAAACCGATACCGATTAATCGTCAAAATGGCCGATATGACCGATTACCGATTAATCGGTGCAACCATACATTGTATACCACCACCGCCGCAAGTGGTAGCTCAAACACTATTTATAGCCGCTTATATGAAGAAAATTGTTACGGAAGAGGCCGTGTAAACTACAAATGAAGATCGTAGCATTAAAGATGCAACCGAGAAGAAGGAGATATTTTTATTAAAGGAAGACGCACAGATGCTCTCCCAAACATTTCATAAAAGCACAATAAAAAAACTAAGTAAATTTTACAATTTTTTTATAAATATACAACTCACAAAATTTTTGTAATTTTTATCAAAAATATTGTAAATTATAAAAAAAATTATTCGAAAAAACCAAAAATTTATTTGATTTACAAATTATTTTCGGATTAGTTCACACGTGTAATTTTCTAATAAAAATTTTAACATTGATAACTCTTAAAAATTTTTTTTTGCAAACTGCCAATAAATATAAGTTATTTAGTAACCATAATAAATTACTGATTCACACTATCATATAGACATTTCGTTTCAAATAACTTATAAATTTTGTGCCCATCCAATTACTGTTTATTATGATATAAGCCAAAAAATTTAATTCTAAAATTTCTATTATAATTGAAATTTATCACCCATTTCTCCTCGAAGAAATCGTTTTTGGTTCAAAAGAAATTGTCAGAAAAACGAAATGAAATGAAAAAAAAAATTATTTCATTTCCATCCCTATATGATGATCTCTAACAGTTCGATTGAAAGAAAAACTTAAGAAAAAGAATCAATTTTTGTTTTATTTTCTTTACATGAAAATACAAAAATCGGATTATGTCAATGTTGTTTATGTATAACAAAAATATCAGTTGCCCTTCGGAATTACATATTTCTATCATTGTTGCTATTATTATTTTTACTATTTTTCCCTACCCTTAAACAATTTTTGTTGTTATTATTTTTTTATTATAATAAATAAATTTATATTTTCTTTAAAAGATCATTTTATATAATATGATAAGGGTTGCGGAAGGTAATATAATAGAAAGTAAGTAAGTACACTACATTCCTCAAAATCCCAAAATCATAAACAACAATGGACCAAAAAATAAAATAAGGAAACAAATCAAGAAAAACTGTTATTAAAAAATTAAATCAATAATCGATCAATAATTTTACGTTTTTTGATTGATTTGTATTTAAAAATGAATTAACCGCTAAAACATTGAAATTAATACGATTTAAAAGAAATATTTTATGAACTTCGATTATTATCTTGAAAAATTTAACAACCAAAATCACAGATGCTCAACTTTGAGAGATTATTGTGACATTTTTTGATTGAAAAGAAAACAAAAATTATTTTCGTAAGTACATAGTTACAGTTATAGATAAAGTTGGAAGATAAAGTTGCGTTGGAAATAATTTTTTTACACTCAATTCGAAAGGCGAGAAATCAAAAACTTGCCTGTGGCAAAATCTGTTGTTCAGAAAAATAAAATATCGTTTTCACTTTGGTTTGCCATCAGTGCTCGAGAAACTATAATTTATTGACCTGCATTAGCATGGATATTATCCGTGCCATGCCAAACAATCCAATTGTAACTTTTTTGTTTAAATACTACAAATAGACTTAGAACTCGTCTTTCGGATTCCTACAAAACTCTATTTTGTAAAAAACAGTACTGATTTAATCGGGAAATTCCGGACATAATCTTGTCGAACATTCGCAATGTTACTTAAACCATACAAACAGAGTTCAGTCGTTAAAAACTCAAGACATAAACATATTTTAAATGAAATTTTTTCAAATATCTTATGTGTAATCTTATTCTTGCATTGCAAGGCGAAATTCGGTCACTACACTACATCTCTTTTGTACCAACCGAATGTTTTCTCTCACATTAACCTCCAATTCGGCCGTCTCAAAAACAAAATACATATGAAGAAACAACAACCGAATGAGATGTCAACGTGCAGTACAAGGAGGATTAAGTTGCCATGGAAGAGGTTGTTGTAAACAATTTTTTTAACTGAATACACTTTCTCGAAACTTTTAAGGGACTCAACGTATTCAAATATTGGGTCTCAAACTGTAGCTTTAACACAGATTCAATGACGTTGATTTACCCAGTAGATTATTCATATAAAGAGATCGTGAAGAACAAAAACCAGTATATGTACACACGTAATTAATTATTACAAGAGGCGACTTGCCAGACGATGTACAGAAAAACTTTATAGAAGCCATTAATGCACTGAATAAACTGTGATTTTTCTTTCGAATCTGAAAACCAAGAAGCGAACAGTGGTGCGCTGAGAATCACACTCACACACTGGAAAAATTGTAGGTAAAATACAACAAACAATGGTCTATTGAATTTATTTAAAGGACACATTGTTTCATTTTGTATTGTTTTTTTAGTAAACATATCTGTTAATTGCTAGTTTTTAACAAACATGTTAAATATTTTTAACTATCTTCACAGAGAATTACGCTTCATAATACAAAGTGTTCTGCAAATACAAAGTGGCTCAGAAGTAGTAGCCAAAAAGAATTATAACTGTGTCTTTATCGTTAATAAATTAGAAAAATTAGACTTTATATGACTGATATTATATGCATTTTTACCTATTCCTTGCTAGAACTACCAAACTGGCGGTAAATCAAAAAAAAAAAGTTTGGATTTAATTGTTCTAACTCTAACGCCTGGTACCTTTAGATGGTACAGCAAGGTGTCCACTATTTTTCCCAAACAAAATTTCCTGACTTTCCACTCCAGAAAAAAAGAGAAAAACTCCATGACGTTTTAGAAATAAAACTAATATTTTGTAGCAAAAAAACAGCCTAAAATGTATACTTTGTGAGACATGTTACAATTACAAAGGTATAAAAGTATTACAAAGCATTGCAAATTCTGACTAACATTTAAATACATCAGTGGAGTACACTCGTTAAACAAGAACTTCAGAGCTATCCTATCCGTTAACTGTCCAAATGCCTCGTTGTAGAGTTATGCTTTCCGCAGAGCGATCATTTTAGTAGAGTGGCTAAATTTTTGTGCTCAATGCCCTCCGTTTTTTTTCCAGAAATTTAAAAAATATGTCCGATTACATATATTTAAAACAATTAGAATAGTTGATAATTATCCCCGTTTCGTCATTCCTTTTATTTTTAATCCATTCCTAGTTCAAATAATGAATATTTCATGTTTGGTGTACAAACATGTTTAACAAATTAAAAAAAAATACTTATCAAAAACAAGTTACTAAAACCAAGAGTTTCCAAGTTTGATCAAATGTTTTAATTTTCTAAAATAGATACCAATGGTCTTCGATGTTTAATTGCCTGATTCCCATGTCGATCGCCATTGTTTTATACTGACGTATAAACATTTCGGCTCAAAAATTTACTTAAACTATTCAATTCAGGATTAATAAACTCGTTCCCTTTTGCATAATGAAACCTTAATAGCAAATGTTTTCGAAGGCATTTGAATTGGTTTTAGAATCTAACATAATTATTTAACATTTGCATCCAGAACAAAAATATCGTAAATCGATCCTATAGTGTTCTGACAGCAGATTAAACCACAAAACTTAAACCAAATTAGCCAAAATTGATAGAGCGGAAGACTGAAAAACACTTCATTCGGGAAACGCTTTCGGGAAAACTCAAAGTCAGCCTTCAGGAGTTAATATAAAAGAACTTCAGTTCAAACCAAAGATTGTCAAAAAAACATATAAGGACAGATTAAACATCAACGAAGCATGATAAACAAGCTCGTTATGTACGATTTTAGGTAGATTTCATATACAAATCTACCTATTGCAATGTGCCTCATCTCGGAATTTCGGAAAAACTTTGGTACCAAACTACTATATATGATAAGCGGAGACAGAAAAACAAAAAAAATATGTATATATGTAAACGATATGAGATATAACGGAATTTAGTGGCACTCTCACGGTCGCAATTTTTGACCTACACCAAAAAAACTTTGTGTATGTTGCGACCCTTTAAAATTAAATTATCTAAGGCGTTATAACGGCCGTTTGAACCATAATGTTTTAAATAAAGTTTATAAATATTGAATATTTGAACCTTTTTTTATCACTTTTTTTCGAATGACAACCTTGGCATTTAGGGTTCCTGAAAAATTAGCTGTTTTAAAAATTTAGTAAACTTTGTTGTCCTGGATCTAGATGAAATTGACCAAGCTCACATTTGAAAACTTTTGCACACATAGATAGATACAACATAAATCTTTCCAAAATTAAAAAAATGATCCTAGTCTAGAGGTTGAGACCCTAGGTCTGTTGAAACCAATACAAACGCAAACGGCAATGCTTTCATCATTTTTGAGTTTATGTTGTTTAAACTCCTACTTTATTTTAGATAGACTTTTCATTTATAACCTCAGAGACCTTTAGCTTTCTAACTCAAGAGGTTCTGATGTAAGTAGCGTTATACTAATCTAATGCATGCCACTCTCACGCCATACAATTACAACAACAAATCCCATAAGAAATATGTATTCAAAAATTTCTTTTGTTTCTGTTTCATTTATTTGAGTTTTTATTTTTTTTCGCAAAAATTTAAATAAGAAAAAAACAAAGTTGAGTCATTATTTTTTCGAAGTTTTATTCTTTAAGTAGTTTTTACCAAATTAAACAAAACTGTTTCGAAATTGCATTGATAAAGTAGTATCCGTTATTGTATTTAGTTTGGTATGATAAATTTTTTGGAATATTCTGTTTCTACTTATAAATTTTTAAATTTAAACTAATCTGACAGATCCAATTCTATTTGCACACAAAACTATCTGATCCCGAAATCTACCTATTTCTAGCGGATATACCTGCCGTTTGGACTTTTTATCCCGCAACCCAAAAGTTGATTTAAAATTGTCTGATTGACCGATACATTTCGGTTTTTTTATCGATAGTCATGGTTGGTGTAAATTATAATAAATTATAAATTAACGTCTCTGAATATTCGAAAGTAACATATATACCCTCTGGTACAAGTTTTAAAGTCTATGATGGGACAGGGAAAACTCTGATTTGTTCTACACGGAAAATTAAGATTAAAAAAATATTTATAAATCTCAATTGCCACCAAAAACTTAAAAGTACAAAATAATTTTAAGCTAACCAATTTTTTGTTGCTCTACTAAATATAAAATTAACAAATTTGGAATTAGTGCTTTACGCACAAACAAATTATCAATTATTGTTATTTTTTCGTTTTTTATGTTCACTAAATCTTACAAAAATGTTGTACAATTGTTGTTTTGTATTGAAACATGATTGATGACAAATAATTTAAAAAATTGGCTTAAAACTAACAAAATTGTTTGTTGCAATAATTAAAACATTTTGTATTTAAAAATATTTATGATTTGTTTCTTGTTAAAGCCGATCTCCAAAAACAGTTGTTTAAATACTAACATATTTCTTTTTAAATTGATAAGCAAACAAACACATTTTACAAAATTTATGAAATTTACAAAAATATTTTGATAAAATAATTTTATCACAAAAAATGCAAAATGTTCTGTACATAAAGAGGCGTATGCACTTGAAAATAAATTTTATTTTCGAAAAGGTGTATTTATTTCCGAACGAAATTTAAAATCTACAAAATGGAAAAAAAATCTACATACATTTAAAAAAAATCTACGTAAATGAAGAACATTTGTAATACACACTTAAAAAATCAACGCTATCAACAAATATAACAGTGTCAAATTGTCAAACATTCAATTTATTTTCATTTTCCGTACGAAATAAATGGAACTACATTTATTTCGCTTCGTAATTTGAAAATAAGAAGTCTCCACGGGTAGTCAATGACATCTATTGACAGGCCCGTTTTTCACTTTTTCTTATTTTCAACTGCATACTACTTACAAAATGCAAACCGAAAATTTTTTCGTTTCCTTTTATTTTGTTTTTTTTTTACATAGATTTTGTATGGGGGAAATAATTTATTTTCAGCAGCATATCGTCCTTAACCAAGAGAATGGTATCAGAAAAATTGTCTTGTGTTGTCTTCAGTTGTCTGATGTTTCTAAGAAAAATCGTAGGCTTACCAACAAAAAACTTTTATTGGCGTCTGATGCAATATTCTACGTGTATACTATTGTATAAAGTATAAACTAAACTAACGGTTTTATTTTTGTGAGTTTGTGTAGCTATTTATGAAGTATTTAATGGATGAAAAATGATTTAAGGGAAGGTAGAATTATATTATTTAGTAATAAGTTTAGTAATAAGACTAAGCGTTGAGTTAAGAGCGTAAAAGCTCTTAACTCAACGCTTAGTTTATTGTTGTAAAATTATAGGCAAAGGTGATATAAAATCTTGTGATATAAAACATTTTTTTTATTCGCTTATATATTAAAGTGTTACTTTATTACTGTGATTTGCGGCTTTAAAGTATCACTTTTCAACTATTTATTTTGTCGTCATAGCTACGTCCAAAAAAGTAAAAAGCATTTGTATTTGTTTAAATTCTATGAAAAATAAATTTTTTTATCAAAGCAACCCGCAAATTCAAAATTTCATTATCCAATTAAAATAGTTGTTATCATTTGTTGTCATAGAATTTGGAAAAAATAATAAATATTTTTTCAAAGGTTACTTGTTCCACATATTTTTATTTTAAAATTTATGAAAATTTATAATTTTAATTTAGAATAAACAACTTTTCTTAAAATATTTTGCTTGCGGCGAATAAAAAATAGTATATGATGCACGGACGTAAGCTATTTTGGACTTAATGTGGGTGCAAATCTCGGCTAGCGCCTCGATTTGCAAACTCCACATCCGTCCAAAATCTTTAGCTTTACGTCCTAGCATCATAATGTACTATTATAGTTCCTATGAGTAATGAACTATTTTACGCTTACTTAGATTTGCGCAAAACATAACTTTTTCGGCCTCTATTACTTTACACCCTCTTGTTATTACTTTACGCCCTCTTAATATTACTTTACGCCCTCTTATGTTACTTTACACCCTACTTTTTTACTTTACGCCCTCGTGCAGGAAGTGTAAAAAATGTTGTATGTACCACAGGTGTACAGGTAATTTCAGTCCTAGCGAGTTTTGAACAAATTCTCACTCGAGCTGAAATGTATAACTTTCCATCCTTGGCACATAAATAACTATTACGATGTACAATGTATTCCGTAGAATACTTTTCGAGAACAAATAATATGCATAGTAGTCCAGAAATTACTTTATATAACCCGAAAATAGGATTACTCTACTCTACTTATGCTTTCTTCCACTGCGTTTAAAATTTTCAAAAAGGCTGAGATGGATAAGACTCAACCATCATTGTCTAAAAAATACTGTTACTTTTTGTTCCATATTACAATTACATAATATGAACAAACTATTCAGTTCTTTCTTTTTTTTTTCTAAATTTCAATAACTACATAACCACAAGGTAATAAAAAGATAAACCATTGGCATGAGTGATTTCTAGAAAATTTTAAATCCTTTTTCATGGATTAAAGTTAATAAACAAACAAATAAGTAAAAAAAAATTAATCTTTATCTAGATTTTTAACAAAAATTGAACAACGAGCCCAAAGGGTTTAAAACTTTTTGATACAAAATAGTTTAAATTAAAACTCAACGAACAAAAAATCCGTTTCATTTCGTTGAAGAAACTGTAAACATAAACGATAAGAAAATTACATCAAAAGAGCAAAACAGCACATGTATCAACACAAAAAATTCACCATAAAAAAGGTTGTTCCCGATAGAACCATTTAAATTTATTTGTTAAGTTAAAAGAGGGTTGCTCTCTCTCATTTTATTATATTATATGATTAAGTAATAGTAATAAATATAATTTTTAAGATTATTGTTAAAAAGCTACGCCCAAAATTATTTTTATTTGTCAGGAAATTAAATTAAATTGGTTTTGATAGAAAATCAATTATAATAGAAAATAATTCTATAATTATTATTTTAAGAATGAAATTTTGATTGGGTTTGGTTGAAATCTTTGTTAATTTTTTCTTATACCATGTTATTTTGCAAAGTATATAAATAAAAAAATGAATCAGTGGTTCAATTCATTTGTAAATTAAACAAGAAGAAACCTAGAATTATATTTTTGAATTATTGATAGTAATTTATCAACAAATTAACCATTAAACCCGATGCTAATAACAAACAATACAAAATGCCCCATAAATATTCGATTCCCTAAACTTCATACGAAGACAAATTGAAATTCAATTTTTGTTTTCGATTAAAATATGAACTCATGCGTACGTAATCTTTAATTTTCCCACTTTTTCCCAACGGTTTGATTATTTTCTTAACACTGAACAAAAACAAATCTATTTCCGAATAATATAAATAAAAATAGAAATTGACAATTATTTTTGCTCCAGATACAAATGCTACTTACAATATCCGACCAGCTGGTTTGAAATAAATTTGACAATTTCTTTTGGTTAAACAAATTGATTTATAGATTTTTTTCTTTATTATGAAACTGCAAAAGAAATTACAATTAATATTGATTTGATTTTGTTTGTTTTTGTTAACATAAGTACCAACAGTTTTAGTTTTTTATTAAAGGTTTGGTAAAACGAATATCCAGAAGAAGGAACAAAGCTCATTTCAGGGTTTGAACTCTGTTGCAGTTGTATTATTATTTATCATTGCAGTTTCCAACCTCACGTTTCTTCCCGGTTTTTATCATCTTAGGGTAAAAAAACATTGCTTGCCTCTGTTTAAGTTCTAAATCTATTGAACTTTTCAGCCGTGAATATTTCTATGTATGTTGGTATAGAGCAGTTTGATTTTAGTAATTATTAAATGGAAGTCATTTTTACGAGCTGATTTCGATATGATTCCTTTAACCTCAGGAGAAGGATCATGTAATAAAAACTACTCCAGAAGTTTTTTAATATCTTTAGCATTTTCTTTTCTCGTGAATCACTTGGATACACTCATACACATACTGATCTATTATATTTATTCTAATATCAGCGAGATCTTCCAATCCTTCACAAACAGTATTCAAGCTATAAACCCATTTTCTTATGACACCCTCTTCTCCATCTGACTTCATCATTGATTGCTCGATTACTAACTAATAAAACTAACCGTTTACGAAAAAAATCACAAGATGCCCTTTACTCCAGTCCAGGATAAATTCAAGATTTAAATCCAAGAATTTAACCATTTTTCTACGATGCAAATTAGAAGATAGACTAGATGGCTGTTTTTGAAATAATAGAATGGAAGATAGTGCTGGCGTCGGCAAAGATATATATTGGGTTTGTGGTGAAAGATAACAAATCGTTTATAAAGATCAGACAAAGGGTTAGTAATAGAACTGAATCCTGAGGAACACCAGCTTGAATTGGGAATTTATACGACGTAGCACTATTCAACAATATACTATGTTAGATCTCTGGGATAAAAAATCTTCTAACCAACAGATCAAGGTCTTACAGACTCCAAATGAAATTAATTTATGGTTAAGAGTCCGATGCCAAACTCTGTTAAACGCTTTTGATATGTCAAGACTCAAGAGAAATGATATGAGACTCAATAAAGTCATGAATTTTGCTTTACCCCGTTTATCCGCCGTGAGGACTGACGTGATATGACCAGTAGACTGTGTTTTACGAAAGCCATATGGGCGGTCGTGGAGAAGATTGTTGTTTTCAAGATATGCCAATAGTTTATAATTGACAATTTTTTGCATAACTTTAGCAAGTATCGACGTTATTGCAATGGGACGATAGTTTGATGGGTCAGACTTATTGCCCTTTTTCGGGACTGGTTGAACATTAGTCAGTTTCCAAATCGATGGATAAAGACCAGTTGTTATATGGATAAATAAAAGATACTAATTAGTGGATAAACCAAGGTATCAGCGCAACGTTTTATTACAATAGGTGGTATACTGCCCGGAACAGCAGATTTGCTAAGATCTAGATTAAGCAGTGTTGACCGCACAGTTCTTGAACGAAAGTAAATTTTGTTCATTGATGATTGGAAAGGTGGAATGATCGACGGATATATGTCGGCATCATCAACGACAGAGTTAGCAGCATTTGCGGAAAGTAGATGCCTGCCTTCGCTATGGTTTCGGTTACAGGGTTGCCTTGCTTATAAAATTGTGGAATAGAAGATTCGATAAAGTTGTTGCCAACCTCTCGGATAAAGTTAAAATATGAACGGCTGCCTTAAGTGACACGTAAAATTTTTCGCTTTGTATTGGAGGTAAAAAGAAATTTAGCTGTTTTAAATATATACCATGACAGTTGTTGCCCTGATATAAAGAGATTTGCTGCTAGGAGATTTATCACTCTGGTATTTGTCAAACGCTAACAACTTTTAAAAGAAAATATTTTTACGAGTATCAGGGTTGCATTGATTTAAATCATTTGACTCAAATCAGTGATTTAAATCAACATGATTTTTCTAAAAAAATCAATTGAAAAAATTTTTAAAAATTTTTAAAAAATTTCAAAAAAATGAAAATAGAAATGGCGTAAATTCTGAATAGTCCCTAGGCCCACGCCAATTTCATTTGATGATTACCACATATTTTATACTTCGTGAGGCGCCTGTCCTTGACGAGCCCGAAAACTTTTGTTATCCCCTTTTTATCGATTCGGCCGCTTTTTCGTTCGGCAAGCGCCGAAAAATGCCGATTGGCCGCGATCTTGCAAATTTGCTACCACAATTTTTTTTAAGTTATGGGTGGTGGAAATTTGTTTTAGAACATGAGGGTAAGCTTGTCCGACAAAAATGTGTCTGCTGTTGTCGAGTCTGACAATTGACATTTTGGTATGTTTGGGTTGTCGGACTAGACAATAGCAAAAAAATTTTGGTCGGACAAGGTTACCCTCGTGTTCTAAAACAAATTCCCAACCTCCATAGTTAAAAAAAAAATTTAGAAGATCCCGGGCAATCGGTATTTTCCGGAGCTTGCCGAATGAAAAAGCGGCTGAACCGAGGAAAATGACAGAATAAAAGTTTTCGGACTCATCAAGGACAGGCGCCTGACGAAGTATAAAATATGTGGTAATCATCAAATGAAATTGGCGTGGACCCAGGGACTAGATGTACGAGATGCTGTAAAATAATGCACAGAATATCAATTTAAACTATATGAATAAATGTGATGTTCTATGATTAAATCGAACAGTTTGATTAACTACAGCAATATCAATCAATACTAAAATACAATAGAAAATCTAAATGTTATCATAAATCAACATAGTCGAGGAAAGCGTTCATTGTGAAACTGCGTTTTCAAATTAAGAAAGTTAGTTACTGCCTTACAATGGTCTCAGAGTTATCGATTTCTTCAGGTCCCTAAAGTTCCTCGGAACTTTACGTTTCTAAGGTCGCTAGAACAACAATCAGTATTTTAATGTAAAATTGAGGAACTAGAACTCACACACATATATTTATCTGTGTAGAAACTCTTCCTTTATCTCTGCCTTACCTTGCCCCTCAAATTAATATAACCAATCTAATGACTTACATAGAGGAGTGAACATAGCTTTGGAAGCTTCAATGCAATTCTGAATATATTTTAGAATTTAAAAACTGGAATAATATGCTTTTTGATATCAAAGGAATCAAAGGCATTTCAAAACTGTTTAATAAATTTGACATTTATGCGGGATATAATTCTTCAGAAAATAGCATAAAAAATATATTTAACAAGAGGCTTTATGATTATTTTCCAATATATATTCGAAAGCATTAAAATATATGTTACCATATATATTACAAAAAAACTTCATATGGCGCAGCTAGTTTCAAACGCGTTTGGTAAACTCATTCTCATTCGTTCGGTTAACTCTATCTACCGATCACATTATTTCTATAGATTTATTTTCTGTGTATGAACAAATGTAAAAGTGTTTATTCCGCAGAACGAACTATATTTAAAGATCCAACGCCATTGCACAGAAGTTTTAGAAGACCTAATTGAAAATGTATTTAATTAATAAAAATAATGGTAAGTGCGTAAGTTTGTTTTAATGTGGTATTGGCATTACGGTACGCAGAACAAATCTTTTTCTTTTATGTCGTAGATGTTCCATATAGGAACGTCGGCTTGTCAACAAGTGTCCCTCATTCGTATTAATTTCAACAATTCACTTAATTTTATAGTCGAGTTTCACTTGAAAACTTAATTTAATCTATATGTTTTTATATGGGGGATTAACCCATAGTTTTTACAATTTATTAACTCTATTTGCGGTTAGCTCGGTTAACTGGAAAACTGGTGTTGATGGTTATTAATGTTTTCCTTTTAAACACTTTGACCTAAATGGGATTCGAATTCGGGTCCTCCGAGTGTGAAGTCCAGGTTGCTGCCACTAAGCCACTAAACACACATGCGGAACAAATCTAAAGGACATAAAACCAGATCGTGCAGCATTTCTTTACTCTGGTATTCAGGCCTCACGAAGGTTAACCTGAAGCAATCAGATGGAGGGAACTGTCGATAGAGCTCTGATGGATCCTTTCATGTATACTATCAGATTTAATTTATATTACATAACGTTACGTTATGTTATTATGTTATGTATAATGTCAAGTTATGTCATGTCATGTTATATTAAGTATGTCATGTTATATTATGTTATATTATTATATTATGTTATGTGAAGCAGAAAAATTGAACCTAATCTGAATTTACAGCGTTCAAACTTCGATGTCTTGCGAAAAGACTATTAAATGGGCGGCTATCAAAGGCTGCTCAATCCTAGCAGCGAAGATTAGAAAAAAGACAGTGTTACATACTGACCTTGTAGGTCTCTGATTATGGTGCCCAGAGACATGGTATATAATGTTAGATCTCAATATTTTTCAACAATTTTTAATGACGAATGCCAATTCTCAACGACAGATGATTATGCAAATTACTTACTAACAATGAAAAAGTTTCGTAAGTTTGCTTAATAAATCCATTTTACTCCGTTTAAACGATGGTCATTTTTGAACTGTTTTCGAGCTCCCGACGTTCTGTATTTAGACGTTCCGACGTTCTGTAATTTCGTTCAATTAGTAGTACCACTGAATACATAATTTTTATTGATTTCAAAGATTTTATAGTTATTTTATCTGCTATCGTTTACAATATTTTGATATTTTCAATATCAGCATGAATACCAAAATATATAGGAGAATCGTTATAATATTTTTTCCCACACTTGCGATAATATTTAAATAGAATTGTATTGTAATTTCAAACTTATTTAAAACCCTTAAAAAATCATAATTACAAATAGGATTAGAGAGACATGCAAAATTTGTTTACTACTTTGTTACAGGTAAATACTTTTAAAGAATTTTGTTAAATTGAATTAAAATTTTGAGTATTTGAAATGAAAAAAAAACTCATCGTATTGTTTAAATAGCGTCGATATGAATTGCTAATTTTACCATAAAATAAATATTTTAGAAGCAAGGATTTAGTATTTTAAAGTAGAAAAAAGATCAATGATTTATTTCCTATTACACTTAAAAATAGCAACGCAAGTTTTCCCACGCGTTTCTTAACATGTACGGGGAATTGAAGGTTTTCTTTTTTTTGCAAATGACTAAGAAAGAATAAACAAAATGAAAGTTTTACAAAGTGCTCGTTGTGAAGGTTTACTACTTTGTTTTTAATAACTTTATGGAAAATGAAAATAAGATTGTTGAATTCCTTTGCTGTATTGTATTTTTGAGTTATCAATGGCAGCTGAAAGTAAATGTCTCATAAATGCGTGTTCATTTTAAATGTTTTTCTTAAGTTGGTCAAGTGTTTTTGGTTTATTAGCATAAACTAATTTCCGACTGTTTGCGGCGTTTTTCAACATCAACGTCGATCTTTTAATATTAACATTGAAATATCGGTTCTGTGTGCAGTTGCCCCATCCTATTGGAATTACAAATTAACTAAGCTCAAAACATCCAATTTGATGCAAGAAAGTTTCAATTAGTTTTGCGGTCGTAAAAACAGAATTGCAACCATAGATATAATTCGAGACTGTTCTCTTCACATGTCCTACCTTTTGCTTTAATTTGGCAGTTTTTATGGACCTGATTCTACCTGTTTTCCAGATGCTCAGTATCTTGGGAGTTTTCAGACTAGTGTTAAGTATATTGACGAGAAGTTATTCGCGTGTCATCAGGTCCACCAGCTTTTGAAGGCTTAATTTTTTTCTTTTCCAATTTCGTAAATGATTCGTAAGTGTGTGAAAACGTCTCTACATCAATTTGAAGTCTTTTGATAAATTAGCAATGCACACTATTGTCCGATCAACTATATAAATAATAATCGTATGAGTTCTTCAAATGAAACTCGACCTTAGCATTGAATTGTTGAATTAATACGGTGACACTTGTAGACAGCCTTCGTTTCTCTATGAAACATGAATGGAACAAAAATGGAGTAGTTTGCTCTCCTTTTAACATTTGTACCATCGTATCAGTTTACCTGTGAGATATTCAAACCTAGTCAAAGTTTTTTTTCACCAACCAAACATCACATAACTACTTTTGAATTACTTACCCTTGTCAAAAATTACTATTCATCTATGTATCTACAAATATGTAAAATAAACAATCTGACTTATTCAAGTTAAGGAAAACATTTCTCATGTAATAAAAAGTAAATTATTAACCCTTATTTACCCCATCTTTGAAATTAAAAAAAAAGTTAAATGTTAAAGATTTACTCTCAATTTATTTCCTGTTCATTACAATTTGCATATAGAAAACAGAATCGTTTTTATAAGAAACAATTTTTTTTAATCTTCGTAATTAGTTTTGACAACAAACAATAATCATAAGAAAATATTACAATTGTGAAATTATGTAAGAAAACGTATGATGAGCACGAGGGATGAAAGGGTTGAGTTTATTTATTATTATTTTGTTAACAATATTTTTTTTTGGAACTTTGAATTTATTCTTAGAATTTGTTTGATAACAATAAAGGAGATGTAGATTGGATTTCCATAAGGAAGAACAACACATCAAACAAGGATTTGTTCAGTGAATTGGAATTAAACTAAATAGCAACATGATTTTTTTTTAATATATAACTGCAAGTAATATAATTTAATGATATGATAAAGTATAACAATTGGTTTTTAATGAGAAGTTTGTTTTTATATGCAGTATGATATTCATTTTTTATAATGAACACAAAAATTGCATTTTGATTTATTGGCAAGGAAACTTATTTTTTCTATTGATGTTTTATGAATAATGGAGATGATTATTGTCTTTTTTAAAAACCTCGTTATTAGATTAAAAGGTTTGAATTATTACTTAGTGTAGATTACTGTAGATGTACATTACTAGATTGATGATAATGATTTTCTACTCATCTCAATATTTTATTGGTGCAATAATAAAGATTCTGGGAGTGTATGATATTTAGAGAATGTACTGTCTGTCATTACAAAAGATGACGGTTTGGAGCGTAACCCACGTTCACATAAGGTTTATCGTAGAGGGGTTTTAGTACAGACATAGAGTTAGGTCATGAAGAACATATACGACAACCTTTGTTTCACACGAAGCTATCATCTCGACCTATGAGACCGGCAGCTTTCAGAAGCACAAAAAGGAAAACTAAGACGAAACTTATACTAAGTTTATACCACCGATAGTTTAATAGAATAATAGTTTTTTGCTATTAAACTGTCGATACATTGGGCGTTTATACCACAAAATAGTATTATTCTATCTGTGGTATAAACGCTCAGAACAATATTGACAGATAGAATACGGCTACCGTATTTCAAATTTGAATATAAAATCTTATCAATCTAAAAGTATTTCAACAAAAAATTATAATACTAATATTAATTTAAAATAAAAACTAAGTTTTAAGTGATTTTGGTGTTGCACATTTTTTACAATCGCCTGAAATTGTCTATTACATTTAACGTTTTGACCGTTACATTTTTATTGAATATACTATTATACTATCGATCAAAAGCAAAATATCATATAACTATCTGTCAAAGTAAAAAGGTATTATTCTATCCGTTTACACCGTAATAGTTTAATAGCTATTTGCTATTATTCTATTATACTACCATGGTGTAAACTTAGTGTTAATGAAATAAGTAACTCCAACGTTTATCTCAAAAGTCTTGAAACGGATTCTGTAAGTGTGTCGAACAACTGGCTATAACTGTGTGCTTCTGGAAGCTCCTATCAAAAGTATATTTCTATGAGCATTCAAAATTCGACGGAAGAAACGAATTGGCATCATGATTAAAAAGTTAAAAATTTACAAATCAACAAAAACTGCAGTTTTTGTTGATTTGTAAATTTTTAATTTTTGTACCATGTGAAAAGTCTGCGTACTCCAGTCCCTATTAACATCCAAGTCAACGTGAGATATTACATACAACTGACAATAGCAGTGATATTTCATTTGTCAAGGTGATATTTTAGGGTTGCTTGCCGATGAACTCCATTTAGTCAACGGTAGAACTCTCAATCTTAGTTATGGAATATTCCTTGATGATACCACGCTATGCTTGCTCGAAAAAATGATCAGCCATATAGCTCTATATGTAAGCTTTAGCCATTTAGGAAGACGGTGTGTTACATGATTAATAGTAATTAATATTTTGGGATTCATTATATAGTTGTAATGTTGCATAACAGGTAAGCTATTAATAGTTGAAAAAAACTAAATAAAAGAATTGGTTCACTAAAAAAATAAAATTATAAAAAATTAAATAGAGATCAAATAATTTAAAAGTTACAACAGAACTTCGTCCATTTGTGCAAGATTTTGATGTTTTCGACTATAAACATTCAATTTTTTTTATACAAATTTCAAACAAAATAGGAAAAACAAAACGTATAATCTGCATTTTTCAATGGTGGAGAAAAGTGATTTGCATAAAATGTTTAATTCTCTAAAATGTAATGACATCATTCAATTTCGCCAACAACATTTGAATTATACTAATAACAAATAGTTATACGTCTGGCCTACGGAATGTAGATATATTTGATAATTCAAATAATTTTTGAAATAATTAACTGATATCGCAGTAGGCCAACGTATAATTCATAAAAAATATATAAAGAAATGAAAAATGTCAAAAAAATTTCAGTGATAATTCGAAATAATTTTTTGCCAAAAATTTCGAAAGCAAGTATATTGATAAAAGCACGAAGCCAGGCCGATAAAGCACCACTTGCTTGAAAAATTATGAGAGTTTATCAACGAACGAGGGGAATTCGTTTAGAAAATTTTTTGCCATTTTTCATTTTTTTATATATTTTTTGTGAATTATACGGCCTACGCTGTACTGTGATATCAGTTAATTATTTCAAAATTAGACTGATAATTTTTAATATCCCAATAGGCCAGACGTATAAATATTTGTTATTAGTATAATTCAAATGTTATTGGTGAAATTGAATGATGTCATTACATTTTAGAGAATTTCATTGGTTTAAATTAAAATAAAACTAGGCAAAAATTTTTCTAAACGAATTCCCCTCGTTCGGTGATAAATTCTCATAATTTTTTGGAAAATTCCTCAAGCAAGTGGTATTGATAATAGCCTTCAACCTACGGCCGCGTGCTTTTATCAATATTCCTTGGGAATCAATTTCCTTGGGAAATTACTTCTGAAAAAATACTAAAAAAAAATTGTTTGCGAGAAAAACTAAAACCAACTAAGTCACACATTCACACATGATATTCTTATTTGATTTAAACTTTCCTACGTCATTTTAACTAATAAACAAGAGTGAATATAAACATTATTTTTAGCTATCTTTATTTAATATCTTTTTTACTGAAAATCTTTTCATACTGACCTGACCCACCTTTTATTAAAAATAATTTGGAAACCGTGATTTAGAGTTGAATCCAAAACATTTCCTATTGCTTCATATTCCTATTCCACTTCCAATTGCTAAGCCATTAGCTTAATCATTGTCGGTTTTACGGATCATAAATCGACGAAATGTGATATTATTTAACGGTTTCTCAAAAGGCCTTGAGAAAGCATTGCTCTACCTGATTTGGTTATTTTGATAAGCTTTGTTTAACATTAATACCCACGACGTGGTGCTGTTATGTGACGTCTCATCTCTGAGTGAGGAACTACAATAAGATAATCTAGATACAGTACTATGCAGATATATATTGGAAAACAGCGTTTCAGACCGCCCAAAAAAAGGAAGTCGTCAATCAGGGTTGCATAAAAATCTGATTTTTTTAAAAAAATCAAAAAAATCCGATTTATTTGATTTAAATCAGTTGTTTTGATTTAAATCGGGTTTTTTGGAATTTTAAAAATATTTGTATAATTATTGAAGAAATGGTCCTATATTTTTTTTTTTGTAAAATGTGTTGTGTAGTAGGAATTACAATATGTGTCACAATAACACATAAACCCCTCTAAGGTCCCACAACAACATACGTTCAAAGGTGTTGATGGACGTTTTCCTTTTTTTTTTGTTTTTTTATATTTTAGTTAACGAATAACTGAACAAAAAATCCTATCACTGACAAAATAAGACATAGGCCAATATTTTAAGATAGAATAGAGAAAATAAAAGTAAATTAAAAAGCAAACAGCAAATTTTTACAAAACTTTGCTGAAACAAAACAAAAATGTAGTTGCCAATAATCCAGCCGGTTGCATATTCCTTGATCCTGTGACGCACTGTCTTTCTTGAGGATTAAAGCCCACACATAGTTATATGAAGGTTCGTTTCCTCAAGGAAGCAATAGCGTCTCATCATCAAGGATTTTTTCACAGCTAAGATTGAGGGTGCTACCGTTGACTGAATACAGTTTATCCGCCACCACCCCTAAGATGTCACCTTGGCTAGTGATATCTCACTGCTATTGCCAGTGGCATGTGATATTTCACGTTAACTCGTATGTCAATAGCAGGGACTGGAGTACGCGGGATTGTCACACCCGTAGATCAAAAATAAAAAAAATTTCAAAACAATAAAAACTGATCCCTCCATGCGGATGCATGGAATTGTTTTTTTTTTTACAAAACTCAGTTTTATTTTGCATATAATTATAATGCCATATTGTTATTAATTCAACAAGGTGTAAATTATAATCTATGGTAGATTACGAAGTTTATAAATAGAATAGTGTGTTGTGATGGCTATAGTAAGACTGGCTCCTCTTTATAAAAGTTTTTCATTTTTTTCAAATAATACTACTTAATTATTTTCCTTTTTGCAACCATACGGTTTTTATTAAAACTCGAATTTTGTGTTTCCATTTTTAGTTAGTGTGTCAAATACCAAGAACAACCAAACTGTATTAATGTTTTTTATGCTTTTTCTGAACAGTCTAGTCGATTCTAATAATAATTTTCAAACTTTTTTCATTTCCATCCCACACATAATACCTTGTGTTTGAAACAATTATCGGTTCAGTGAACCCCATGCGGAGAATTGACTCTTTTGAAGCAGTAATCCTAACTACTTGATATAAATCATTAGGTTTGGTTGTATTCTTTTGAGAGGCAAGCAAAGATAAAAGTAAAGTAACAGTTTTTAGTTGATAGATTTTTACACTATTCTAGCGACATGAAAATCGTGTCTTGTCGAACGCCGTTGCCAAACTGAGATACTTTGTGGCTGCTTTTGAGTGATGTCATCCGTCATGAATAGTGAGCGCATTTCGACAATCCTTGCCTGAGTACTTTAAAGTTTGAAGAAAAATCAAAGAACATTTGATAGTGCCTGTGGTAGCTGTACAACCAGGACTTGCATATATCCGGAACTATGATATCTGGGGACTAGGATAATGACAAAAAGTAGCTTATCACATTCAATGTTTTCTGTACTATTCAAAAGTTATGTATGATCACTGAGAGTTAACGATCTCGAGAACCATGGTAGCAGATTTGAAAATATTTTTGTATTAAATTGAATTTTTAATTTTCCCAAATTTTCTAGCTCTCACATGGAGGGATCAATTTTTGTTGATTTGTAAATCTTTTTATTCTTGGTCTATGGACGGACATCCTTAAGTACTCCAGTCCCTGGTATTGACATAAGAGTTAACGTGATCTATTACATACCCGACTGGAAATTAGTTCAGGGAACCCGAATTATGATCAGATCCGGATCAGATTTTCCGTAATACGGCCATCTGATCAGTTCCTGATCAGCGTACAGTACCGTTTCCCTTGATCCGGCCATCTGATCAGTTCCTGATCAGCGTACAGTGCCGTTTCCCTTGATCCGGCTATCTGATCAGTTACTGATCAGCGTGCAGTTCCGTTCCGTTGATCCGGCTATCTGATCAGTTACTGATCAGCGTGCAGTACTTTATCCGTTGATCCAGTCATGCGATCAGTTTCTGATCGAGAAAACTCATCTTATCCGATGTCCTGAACTGGATAATAATACAAAATTTAGTTTTTTACCTGATCCATTCTGTATATAATATTGCTCATTAAACAATAAATTCGTTATTAATGGTATAACTGAATTATTATTTTGATTATATTATCGACGTCATAATAGTACATTTACTTAACTTAAAATTTTTTTGTGCAAAAAATTTTCTCATTCTTCACGAATTTTTAATAACCTTTTTAAAAGTTAATTATAATATAATACTTAACTGTAATAATTAACTGTAGGCTGAATCTATTTAATTGTTTAATATTTTGAACTTATAAGTACAAATTTATTGTAGAATCGAAAACAGCATTGTCAAACTTACAGTTGTGAGGGATCCTGCTTAACCTGACATAATGCGTGCAGATCTAAAAGAACAGGGAATCAGATTCAAAGACAAAGAGTTTTATGATACCATTGGAAAAATCATCAATAATGCCAAAACTTGGACTAAATAAAATAAAAATAAGAAATAATTAACATACTTACTGTTTAAATATATAAGCATTTGAAGTGTACTACACTCAGAAAAAAAATCGATGCGTTTGTTACTTATGCGCAATAGTAACTCCAAAATTGTAAACATAACATACGTTTTTCTAAACTTTACTAGTGCAAAGCATTGATAATTTAAGTAATATTAACTTGTGCCACGTTAATAAAGCAAAATTTAAATTGTAAAATTTTTGAAAATAAATTTACTACTGCAACAGTAAAATCAACATTGATTGCTGTAATTTAAGCTTATACGAAAGTTGATTTTGAAATATGAAAACGTTGATTTTGAAATTACTTAAAAACTCGTTACATTTACTTAACAATTTTTTAAAACATAACCGTCGAAAAATGTTAAATTTACATGGCAAATAGTGTTAAACATACTTATACACACGTATATATAATCCACTATTTACCCGAAGAGATTAACTTAAGTATGCTGGAAATTGCTTATGTGATACGTAGCTTCTACTAAGGCATCTTTAAATTTACGTTTTCATAGTTTGAAAATTACGTATGAATTCGAGTATTAAAGTCATATTAAACGTAAATTTTACTTAAAATAATAGTTAATTGTATTACCGTCCTAAACTTAAACATCAACATGATATTCATAAATAAATTGTTGTAAATAATTATTTAGATAGACGAATGGTTAATGTTGCTGCTTTGTACACAGAGGTCTGGGGATCGAATCCCCGGGTAAGTCCAAACAAATATTTAATAATAAATCGCATTTTATCCTTTACAGGGCTCCCTTCTTAACCGCTGTTATCATTACCGTGTATATAATTCCCCTGAATTGATAAAAAAAACGATTAATAATTGCAAAATAAATTAATTTTTTTTCATTTTTTTGGTGAGACGAAATTACATAACGCTACGTTAGGGCTACATATATTTTTAAATATTTACTTGTGGTCTACGTAAAATTTGCTTTTGCACAAGTTTAATTAAAAACTGACCTTTTTACAATGCTTTTAAGTAGATTTTACTTTGTCAATTTTGTTTACTTTACTTACGCCTCCGCTAGCTCAATTCGTACATCATTTTCAGTTAAATTTACATATACTTTACGTTAAATAAGCTACCTCTTTTTTTTGGGTGTAGAAATTATGAATAAAATTAAGGAAAAATTGTAATATTTTTTTCATTTATTTAATGTCAAATTAATATTTAAGAACAAAATTAATTCTAAACCTTTGAACGGATCTGGTATGGATCTCTTGACCAGACCGGACATGAAACTGTTGAATGGATCCGGCATGGATCGTTAAAATGGATCCGGAATAGATCTTTGAAATGGATCCGGAATGGATCTTTGGAATGGATCCGGAATGGATCTTTGAAATGGATCCGGCATGGATCATTTAAACGGATCCTGTACGGATCATATATGGCGTGACGATTTTTAATCATGTCCGGATCAGGAGGCCTGATTCATCCCTGATCAGTCTTCAGGCAATCCTGATCCGGATCGGACCCTATACTGATCTAATTTCTAGTCGGGTACCTCTGTCAATAGAAGTGAGATATCACTAACCAAGGTGATATCTTACGGGGGCTGGCGGATTAGCTGTATTCAATCAACGGTAGTGTTCTCAATATTAGTTTTTGAAGATTCCTTTAAGATGGCACGGTATTGATTGCTCGAAAAAACGAGCCTATATAGAACTCTATATCTATTCGTTTATTATTAAGGAAGACAGCGCGTCAAATGATCATGAACTATGCCAATGCCACTTACAGGCTTACCCTTTTTATTTTCTTTATCCTTTCATGAAATATTGGCATAAGTCATATTTTATTATGTTATAGGATTTATTGTTTAGTTACCAATTCTTTAAGAAAAACTTAAAAAAAAACAAAAAAAAATGCGTCCATCATCACCTTAGCACGCATGTTATTATGAGACCTTGCTCTTAAAAGATTTCTATATGCTGTTGTGAAACATATTGAAGTTCCTACCACTTTTTTTTTTGAATTTGCTTAAAAATTTTAGAAATTTCTTCAATTGATTTAAATCAATGATTTTTTTAAAAAAATCAAGTTGATATAAATCTGATTTAAATCAATGCATCCCTGTGACGTCAATACATAGTATCAGTAGCCTTTAGTGGTGCTAACTGTAGTAACATAAAAGCATAAAAAGATTGCTAGGCCCATGATAGATTCGTTTTGCTCAAAGAATATTGCTTTATCAGAAACTGCATGGGATGAAATATTTTTTGTGATTAAAAACTTAAAACAAAGTTAAAAATGAAAAAAATCAGAAACCTAATAGAGCCAAAAATAAAAGCAGATTGACTAAGATGATCTAAAATGTAGCAGTTGGAAATGTATTGAAGTCGAAAAATCAGAGATGATAGAACATTATAATAACACGGATAGCTTTTGCACTCTATGGTATAATAATATAACCGGACTTTTGTCTATATGAAGACTTTGATATAAGATAGAGGTGAAAATGGAGAACAAGCTAGTTAGCGATTCATAATGCAAAGATTATGGTGCTAAGCAAGGCCAGGTAAAAGTGTAAAGATCTTTTGAAATAGGATAATTAGTAGGTAAAATCACAAAATAAATACAACTGTACAAGGAACGCGATACAGTGTAAAACGATTAAGTGAAATAATAAGCGGAGAATGTCTACAAACATTTTTGTTTTTAACAAATTATAAATCGTCATCTACATTTAGCACATGTTAAAAAATATATTTCAGAATATATTAGGGCAGGGCGATATTTAAAAAATTATCGAAAATATCGATATCAAAAACCGATATATCGATATATCGATTAATCGATAATATCGATGTATCGGTTTATCGACATATTAATTTATCGATGTTATCGATATTATCAATAATATCGATATATTATCATGCCAATATCATTATTCGATAGATCGATAGCTACCGATATAAATATCGATATAATAAATAAAATAAACGAAAAATCTACTTTTCCGCACATATGACCACAAAATATTTTCTATGCCTGGCACTCACGCCACCTGCATGTAAGATTTGTAGTTAAATCTATCCTAAATAGATTATTTTTAAAGTACTAGAACAGTGATGGCGAACCCGCGACCCGCGGGTCATGGACTGACCCGTGAGACATTTTTAAATACCCGCGAGAATATTCAGATAATTTATCTAAAATTTGAGGTTTAAATATTTTTATAACAAATCATAAATAAATTTAATACTACAATTAATTTGTAAAATATAAAATTATTTTTCATTGTAAATAGAATCTCAAAATATAGCACAGCTTGCAATCCTTGTAAAATATACAAATCTGTAAATAAAGAGTGACCATTTTTTTCTAAGTGAAATCAGTACAACAGTTTAAGAGTTAAAATATGTACTATCCTTAGTCTCACCTAACCTATGTCTCTTCTAAGTCGAAAGGTTAATGTGTAAAGCGAAGTAGAGAAATCTGGTTTTCATTTTTTTAGTAGTTTAAGGAAATTTCGTTGGGACTTGAGACCAACACCAGTAGTTAGTAAAATACAACTTTCCGCCACGATTGCTTGGCAAAACGCAGGGCTAGAATTTTTATATATATTTTCCGTGGGAATCTGCCACAATTTAAAAATAAAAGTATTTTTTTCAAGTAATTTTTATTACAAGTTCATACCAAACAATAACTCGTATAGTTTTATTTCCGTATTTAAATTGGAACTTAAAATAATATTTAACAATTTTCTTAAAAATCAGTATAGTCCGGTCAATTTAGACCAAAATATGAGAGTAAAGTTACATAAAGTCCCAACAAGCTGAATTTCAGTGAAATTGTTCAAAACATAATTATAAACAATGTATAGAAGTTCCCCATCATTCCCGTGTATGGAAAAAATTTTATTCAAGGTCAAAGGTCAAAAAAATGAGTTTTTCGCGATTTTCAGCAAAACGGTAAGTTTTATCATAAAAGTACCTCAGACAAAAATTGTAGATCATAAAATTATCTATAAAAAATGTATCAATACTTTTTTTCTTACAAGCCACCGTTTCTGAGATATAACGATTCAAAAAGTTATAAAAGTTGTTATCGTCATAATATGCATGAGTACGCCACGTATATACATCTAGAGTTGTTATATTTTATATAATATATATAAAACTAACGGTAAAATGAAATCAACTAACTGAGATGAGAAAAAATAAATATAAAAGTTCTATGCGACATACATCATTGACGGAGGATACTTACTACACCGCGTTGTGTGGGATAGCGAAGAAACATTCAACGTTATCTTAGATAAATACGTTCAATATGTACGTAGACATTTTGGTTCCAGAGTTACTGTCGTATTTGATGACTATGATGATTGCACGAGAAATATCAAAGGTGCAGAACAACGTCGTTGAACTTTAGCAACATCTTCATCTTCTGACATTTTATTTGATGAACTTATGACAGTCCCAACCAGTTAACAGAAATTTCTTACAAATACCCACAACAAGTCTCGTTTCATTTCAATGTTGAAAGAAAAGTTTACAGCTGAAAATATATTGGTAAAACAAGCTAATAATGATGCTGATGTATTGATTATTGAAACAGCAATAGAGCGATTTAATTTGACAAATACAACTATTGTTGTTGGTGAAGATGTTGACTTACTTGTATTACTCACTGCTCGAACGCCAACTGAAAAAACTATTTTTTTCTTAAAACCAGGAAAAGCTCAGCATCAATCAGATATATATTCATCAAAAAGTTTATTTACTTTTGTAAAGTGTCAAGATCATGTACTATTTTTACACGCAATAACTGGCTGTGATACGACATCTGCATTTTACAGGAGGGGTAAAACAGCAGTTTTCAAAATGTTTGAAAAACAAGATTTAATTCAATGTGCTGAAGTTTTTAAAAAGAGTAATTCAACTCAACAAGAAGTTATTACCAACGGCATCCGCTTTCTTCTTTCTATGTACGGAGCTCCTAAAAAAACTACCTGTTTAGATAAGCATCGATATGCATGTTTCGTTAAAAATACTAAAAATAAAAAACAAGTTCAATTAGCTTGTCTTCCTCCAACCTAAGTTGCTGCTCACCAACATCTTTTTCGAGTATATTACCAAGTTCAAGTGTGGCTTGGTTATCAGCTAGACCCTACAGACTGGGGTTGGAAGTTGGTCAACAATATATTAGAGCCAGTTCAAACTTTACTTCCACCTGCGCCGGAAAAACTGCTGAACACTATTTTTTGCAACTGCAAAAAGGGATGCAGTGCTAAATGTGGTTGCAAAAAAAACGGACTGTTTTGTTCTTTGGCATGCACAAATTGTCAAGGCCGGTCGTGCTCTAATATTGAATCACAAACAATGGAGGATTCGTTTGACTCCGACGAAGTATCATGCGATACATCGCTATTGACGCAATTTACTTGCATCCAAAATGAAGAAGAAGAAGAAACAGGAGAAGAAGAACAAGAAGAAGATCAAGAAGAAGAACAAGAATTTGAAACTTGCGAATAAGACGAATGAACTTCAACACTTTTTTTTAATTTACATCGCTTTTATCTTTTCCAATCTTTGAAAATTTCCGTTATTTTGCAATAGTTTTACATTAAACAGGATCACAACTGACCCGAGGAGTAGGCCTACTGGGGAAAACGCGCTAAGTACACTACCTCATAGGTGGCGTGGAAACGTGTGCATATTATGACGATAACAACTTTTATAACTTTTTGAATCGTTATATCTCAGAAACGGTGGCTCGTAAGAAAAAAAGTACTGATACATTTTTTATAGATAATTTTATGATCTACAATTTTTGTCTGAGGTACTTTTATGATAAAACTTACCGTTTTGCTGAAAATCGCGAAACTCATTTTTTTGACCTTTGACCTTGAATAAAATTTTTTCCATACACGGGAATGATGGGGAACTTCTAGACATTGTTTATAATTATGTTTTGAACAATTTCACTGAAATTCAGCTTGTTGGGACTTTATGTAACTTCGAATGTCTAAATTGACCGGACTATACTTTCAGTACATAGAAATTAGTAAAAATCAGTACCGCATATGTATATCAGTACATAAGCTAGAAAATCAGTACTGTACTGATAAATTCAGTACGAATGATAACTTTATGTAAATATAATGAGAGAAGAATCCATAAAATTAGTGAATTTAACAGGAAGAACAATAGGTGCACATATTATGCATGGATTTAAAGAAGCATTGGAAACAATGAATATTGATATAAAGAAGATTGTTTCCGTAACTACTGATGGTGCTTCAAGCATGGTTGGCAAAAACGTTGGATTTATTAAACATCTCAAGCAAAACATTGAGTGTCTATTAGTGGAATTTCATTGTATTATTCACCAAGAAGTAGTTTGTGCAAAAGAAGGATTGCAACCATTTTCAAAGGTTATGTCAATAGTGACAAATATCTCAATTTTATTTCTGCACGAGCTCTTAATAAGCGTCAATCTGAAATTGATTCTCTTCTCAGAATTCAGGTCTTTTAATGTATAGCAACGTTCCATGGCTCAGCCGTAGTGTGGTATTAAATCGCTTTGTTACTCTTCTTGAATAAAACTCTTTCTACTTGTGAAGGGTGTAAATTATCCTGAGCTAACAAATTTGCAATGATTAAATGATCTAACGTTCTTTTGTGATATAACACAACACTTTAACCTTAACGAACTTAATAAGAAACTTTAAGGGCGAAATGCATTAACTATATATCAAAACATTAAATCGTTTGTTTTAAAATTAGACAAAATTATAAATGATTTAAATGTGAAAACTATGACATATTTTCCACGTTTCCGTGCACAATTTGAAACAACGGATTTTTTTGGTAATTTGAGGGTGGTTAATGAGCTATTGAGGTTAATGAGCATTCAATCATCAAATATGTATCAATTATAGAAGAAATTAAAGAATCATTTAAAATCAGATTTAATCAATATAAACAACTGGAAACTACTTTACCTCATAAAATTAAATTCAAAAACATGGAACTAGAGTTCTTCAATCGGTTGAATATTAATAATTTAGAAATCGAATTAGTCAAATTTCAATATTATTGTTTATGTATAAAAAAATTCAAAGATTTGACTGCAAAAATAGAATCAAATAGCTCCCAAATGAATTTTAATGAGTCAGCCGTAGAAAATATTAAAAATATTATACTCCAAACTTGAAATTGTTTGCCAAATACATTTATCTGCATAAAAAATTTAGCAAATGCTGGATTAACAATGTTTGGATCATCTTATTTCTGTAAGCAGAAATTTTCATCATTAAATTACATAAAGTCCTCGGAAAGAAATCGGCTCGGGAAAGAAATAACTGACGCATGTGTGAAATTAAGGACAACATCGTATCAACCGGATATACAAAAATTAGCGTCTCAAAAGCAGTAGTAAATTTCACATTAGTATTTTTTTTTTCTAAATAAAAGTTTGAGCAATGAAATAAACATATAAACTACTTTATTTCAATTCTAGTAGTGACCCATGACTCTAAATTGAAAATTTTATAAATTTGTTTTGACCCACCAGCAAAACAGGTTCGCCATCACTGTACTAGAATATCAAAATAATAATTTAAATAACGTACCATATAGTAAAAACAACTTAAACACAACCCGAAATCATCTGACTTGCAAGAAAAACCAAATATTTTGGGTTTTCAAAATAAAAAACAGCTGTCAAAATATTTACAATGCTGTACGGAGATTACTGTTCTTTAAAATTTCGAAATTGTCTGTAGCCGGATTGCTATGTTTATATTTTTAAAATTTATTTATAAATAATATTATTTATTTAAACTATTTGTTGGATTAAATCAAGATTTTGTGACACTTTACATGTTTTATCGATGAAACAAAATAAAATCAAATTTGGAAAATTGGTGGATTTTATGAAATCAAATTTAATGTTAACAGTTTAGTACAATTTAGCAGCGAACTACTATATCGCCCTATAATTTGAATAAAACTATTAAAACGAAGATGGCGCACTTTAATTATTTAAATATTTTAAATTTGTTTATAATTTTGTTAAATAAAATTAATTAACAATTAAATAAATATTTTTAAATTTTGTGCATTTGTAACAAAAACTAGTGTGTATTACTAGTGCGAATGCGTTTTTCAAACGCCAAAAATATTAAAAATTACATTATGGGAACTTTCATCTACCAGAACAATAACTAAAAAAACTTTTTCATAAACGAAAAATTAGCACTTCTAAAAAACTATTTTGTTTTTCGTAATTTTAACGAAAACGTCACATGCTAAATTTGAAAATTTATTAATTGAAATGTTCGCCACATATCCTTTGACCACGATACGACAAATATTGGTATGTTTGAGGTATTATGCAACGGGGTCGTGTCAATTGGTAATCGGTGATTTAATAGGAATAAGTCAGAGTACAGCAGGCAATATAAGACAAAAACAAATATTACTGGAAAAATTTAAAAAAATGACAAGTGTCCCAACAAGCAGTTTTAATGCAAAATTCGATGCCGAAAATCGAAGATTTTAGCTACATTCAAAAATACCACAAAAAACTCCAAAATATATACCATCTTTATAATTACCAAAAATAGCCTTAGTTAAAACAGTGGATTTTCGAAAACTACGGATTAAGCCCACGATTTATCCTCGTTTAAAAATATGGGCCTAAGTGCCGGAAAAAACATCGATATATCGATAAATATCGATAATTATCGATATATAATATATCGATAATATAGATATATCGATACTATCGATATATCGATATTTCGATATATTGATATTTTTTTTGTAAATAAAAAGTGTTGTGTAATAGGGTTTAGAATATGTGTCACAACAACACATAAATACCTTTTAAAACCTAGGTCTCACAACAACTGGCGTTCCAAGGTGTTGATGAACGCTTTTTGTAAACCTCTGCGTGTTGAAGCCACCTGAGACTAAGGGTTCCGGCAAACTATTCCATTTGTATGCAGTTCGGACAAAGAAGTTTTTCTGGATCTGCCAGTATGACAGCGCGGGATCTCGACCGTTTCACTGGTTGCGGTAGCCGATGGCCGGGTGGAACGGGGGTAAGAATAAGTTTGAGGCATGATGCCGCTGATTTCATCTGAGCACTGTTGATGACGATATTTGTAAAAAACAACGAGGTCAGCAACAGTGCGACGATGTTGTAGTGAATCATTTTTTGATGTCAAAGCTCGATCACCCACAATTCGTATAGCCTGCTTTTGGGCAGAGTCCAACAGGGCCAAGATGGAAACAGAAGCAGCACCCCAAACTTGACAACAGTACTCCATACAGTATATCGATATATCGGTTTTATAAATACTTGTTTATGTCGATATTTTTGCTATATACACTTTATTTAAACCATTTTGCGTTACATAATGCCCTCCATTATTTCAATATTATTATTATATAGTACTGTTTGCTTCGATTAAAAAAGTTATTCAAATTAAAAAATTATTTTTAAGCATTTATTTATGTCAATATTTAAAATACTTTCATTAAAAATTAACAAAAATACGAAAAAAGAAAAGAACATAATACAATATAGTAGATTGTATTACTAGTGCGAACGCGTTTTCCAAACAAGAGTGTTTGAGAAACGCGAAACGCGTGAGAAACGCAGTTCGCGCTAGTAATATATACACTAGTTTTTGTAACAAATGCACAAAATTTATTAAATATTTATTTAATTGTTGATTGTATACTTTATTTAAGATATTTAAATATAAACTAAAGTGCGCCATCTTCGATGTAATATTTTTCGCGTGCACAAAATACTTTTCCGAAGAATTAAAAATATTTTGTAGGCATATAATATGCGAAGATCTTTTCCTACATTTTGCTATCCAAAATCAATCCTTTTGCTGAACAACTGTTTGGAGAATATCAGCGTGGTTTCCGGCGGGGCCGAGGTACCACCGATGCATTTTTTTCGATAAGGATGATTTTGGAAAAGTGTCGAGAGTTCAACATACCTGTGCACCAACTTTTCATTGATTTCAGGCAGGCCTATGACTCTCTCGAACGAGAGACTCTATGGTCTGCTCTGGTGTCAATGGGAATTCCTGGTAAACTGGTATCAGTATGCAAAATGACAGTACAGAACTCTCAATGCTGTGTGCGAGTAGAGAACGAAATATCAAAGTTTTTTAAAGTCGACTCCGGATTAAGACAAGGTGATGCTATCTCTCCTATACTTTTTAATCTAGCCTTGGAATATGTGTGCCGTCAAAAGAAAATACCGACTAATAACAATATCTTGTCAATAAACTCAGTACAGATGATTGCTTACGCTGATGATGTTGTCATCCTCGGCCGAAGTGAAGCTGTTATGAGTGAGACTTCCAAGTCGCTTGAGAGTGGTGCTAGGAAAATTGGTCTGCAAATTAACTACAATAAAACCAAACCTATGAATGTTTCAAGAGAGGCTGAGAAGAAAGATTTGATGTGCGGCGATGAACGAATTGAGGGAGTTGAATCTTTCAAATTTTTGGGATCAATACTTGACTCAAACAACAGCATACTTACAGATATTAAAGCTCGAATTGCTGCAGGTAATCGAACTTTCTACTCAATTAAACCTCTCCTTGGATCACCGTATGTATCAACTAACACCAAGCTCAAGTTATACAAGACATTGATTAGACCGGTTGTGATGTATGGGTCACAAACGTGGACCCTTACACAAAATGACGAATCGCATTTATCTGTGTCGCTCGTGCGCTCGCTCGTGCCTCGCTCGAATTTTAAACTTTTGCTTGAGAATAAACTACTTCATTATTCACTCATTGATTAAACTACTATTTAGTTTTTGTTCTGGTAAATGAAAGTTCCCTAAATGTGTTTGATATTTTATTTATTCATTCATAAAAAAAGATATTTGTAAACATTTTAAACTTAAGTTCAAAACCCCCGATATAAAAGCCTTCTTCATTTATTCACATTACTTCACAGTAAAAATCGTGAACTTGTAGCGCCATTTTGAAATTAATATAAAATAAACTCAATATAAAATAAATTCAAAAAATCGCCATAACGCTCATAACGCCATCTGGAAAAATAAAACTCCATATAAAAAAAATTCAAGAATATTTAATAAAAACACTAATCTAATTTTTTACATATGGCAATGTTCATTGTTTATTGCAAATGGCGTGAATGGGTAGGGCTATGATATATCGGGGGTTTTGTTAAGTTACCAAAGAAATGTAAAGTATAGTAGAATTTTTTGCCAGCGAATTTTTGACAGATAGGACGCAGCAAGAGATAAAAGATGAAACAAAAAGTAAAACAGTGATGTATTATTTATTTTGGGATAAATTTGTTTTCAAAACAATTATATTAGTTAAATTTCTACTTCTAGTTCGTACCATTTGTTTATTGTGACATTTGTTTACATAGGCGTCGTTATTAAATTTCAATAGTAATTTATAAATTTTATGCGTTTTTTTTGTCCATTTCAATGGGACCCCAATAGTTTTTTTTAATATTTTAATCGAGACACTGAATGTGCAAACAATATGCGCATAACAAACAAATTTTGTGTTCGCTGGCAAAAAAATTCTACTATACATAAATAAATATGTCCAATATTGAACTGCGTACAAATGGAATAGTTTGCCGGAACACTTAGTCTCAGGTGGCTTCAACCCGCAGATGTTTAAAAAAAGCGTTAATCTACATCTTAAAACGCCAGTTGTTGTGGGATCCAGGTCTAGACCTAGGTCTTAAAAGGTATTTATGTGTTGTTGTGACACATATTCTAAACCCTATAACACAACACATTTTATTAAAAAAAAAAAAAATTATCTAAACATTTTTAATACCCAATAAAAAAATGTTTTTATTCGCCTACATATTAAAGTGTTACTTTATTACTGTGATTTGCGGCCTTAAAGTGTCACTTTTTAACCATATATTTTGTTGTCATAGTTACGTCCAAAAAAGCAAAACGCATTTGCATTTGTTTAAATTCTATAGAAAATAGAATTGTTTATCAAAGCAACCCTTAAATTCAAAATTTCATTATCCAATTAAAATAGTTATCATTTGTTGTCATAGCTATACAATAATTTGGAAAAAATAACAAATATTTTGTCAAAGGTTACTTGATCCACATATTTTTATTTCAAAATTTATGCAATTTATTTTAAATTAGAATAAAGCTTACTCTCCATTAGTCTTTTTCATCTTTTTTTCTAGCCAAAATAGAACAAGAAACCATGACTAATTTTCTAAAGAAAGAGTAAGACGAATATCACAATTTTTCATGGAACAAATATTTTATAGGATTGGAATTGTGACATTTCACCATTATTTTTAATAAACATCTAATTTTATTATATATTTTTAACAATGTTGTATCCAACATAGACTGTATAGTAATTTTAAATATATTTTTTCAGTGCAAAAGTCGTCTTTTTCCATAAAAAAAGTCTTGTTCTATAGACTTTTTTTTATAGTAGAACACTTTTTTATAGTATATCACTTTTTTAAAAAAAAAAGTCATGGAAAATAAAAAAAAGACATGGAATAAATAAAAAGTCTTCATCTTTTTTCCTTTCGCACTTATATGATTTTCATATCTTCTATTTCACAAAATAAAAAGACGAGAAAAAAAGACTAATGGAGAATGAACTTAAACAATTTTTATTAAAATATTTTGCTTGCGGCGAATAAAAAATAGTATATGATGCACGGACGTAAGCTATTTTGGACTTAATGTGGGTGTTTGGATGATACTGCGTTGAGTGGAGGTAAATTTTAATATTGAGATTGGCTGCTAGTGGCGTTGAATTTTGCAGGAAATGAAAATGATAATCGAAATGTTGTTGGAGATGTTGTATCCAATATAAGGAGAATTTGTTGTTTAGCACTATTTGATATCCTGATTCACTAAATGTTGCATTGCCCGGCATTTTTCAATATTATCTTCAACAGTTATCGAATCACTTAATTTATTATCTTTTTCTAAAGTATCTTAAATAATGGCAGAATCTATGTAATGAGAATTGTGTAAAAGAATCTGATGAAATGGTTGAAGTTCAAGATATTGGAGAACGTGAATATTTGACATCATCAATGGTTTTGTTTTCTCATTATAATTAATTAATGACGTGTCTTGATTTGATTTCCATAAATTTATTTTATTACATTTTGACTTAACATGTTAACAGTAAAACATTTATTATAATATTTAAAATTTGGAATAGTGAAAAATAAGATTTAAAACAAATTTATTACACAAACACTTTTTACATTACGAAAATCAAGAATTTTATCAAAACTGTTTGGAAAGAAAACAAAAACCGAATAATAAAAATATATTCTTTTGTTTTTTTCATAAATATTAAGGAAATCATCGCCTGCTAATTTTTTAAAATTTTTAATTATAATGTTCGCCACAACACTCCCCCCCTAGTGCCATCGAAGATGGAACGATATATAGTTGAGAAGGAAAGAAGGAAAGAGTTTTGCTTAAGCAGTTGTAGCGAATAAGAAAAAGTTTTAAGATGTTGTTTAGAAAACGATACCATTTGGTGGAGAAAAAAATAAATTATGGGTCTTACGAACTTGGAGTTCTGCAAAAAAAAGAAACGAAACGAACAATTATGGAGTTATGGTAGCACGAGTGGAGATATAGGTCTGACAGAGCTGCGTTGCCTGAGACCAATATATGTGGAAATGCGTACCATAGGTTAAAAGGTTCGTTTAAAATACGAGAAGCAGAAAAGTAACGTCGGTGATGCTGAATGTCTGACAGATCAAAGTTGACTGAGACAATACTAGCATGTACAAACGTGAATATTAGTTAATTTTTCGAAAAGTAGCTGTTAAAAGCAAGAATAAGCAGAAATTTAGAGTAAGCAAAGGAGTGCATATGATAACACAAGTATGGTAAAGTCTGACAGTACAAAGTTAACTGAGACTAATGTTTACCTTGGAGACGTGTACCATAGAAAAAGATTGCTTTAAGAAGAAATATCTGATTAACGACGAAATGTCGTTTTAAATATCCATAAGAACCATACCTGTTCGTCAACAGATAAATGGTTAACGTCAGAAGATGTTCATGTTGTAAAAACATATGGGTAACGTTGGGGATATTCCTTTAAGATCAGATATTTGGAGCTTCTGCTTAATTATTTGAAATCTGATTTTTATATCCATAAGGACCATATCTGTTTTGTCAACAGATAGATGGTTAACGTTAGGAGATGTTCATGTTCTGGTAACATATGGGTAACGTTAGGGATAGAAATTAAAAATCAGAAAATTCGAAAAGTTTGTTTCAGCCCAAAAGATAAGGAGAGTGGAGTGGGTCTTACATTGGAAAGATATGTTCAACTTCGGCCCATGAGTAACGGAGAATGAAGTGGGTCTTACGAAGGAAAGAGCTCTTAAACTTCGGCCCATGGTATCGATCTAAAAACAAAAAGAAAATTTTAAAACATTAATCGCACTACAAGAAGTTGGCTTCAAAGCCGAAAAATAAGAATTCGGAGAGAAAAAAAAATGTGTCACTAGGACGAAACAAGATTAAACTAAACAGCAGGAATGACTAGCAGGAAGAATATGTGATCACTGTGACTGATCACTACGAGAAGAGTGTTGTGTTGCTGTGAAAAAAGAATATTATAATAAAATTAAATTTTTTACAATAAAATGAGGCAAGCACTAATTTAAATTAAGAAGGAGAAAAAAAAAATTGAATTGAATTATAAAATTGATACTTCTTACAGTTGACTCCATTGGAAGGTTTGTTCATTGTCGGGGTTACCAGTTTTGGATATATCTTTGAGATCAGATATTTTGCAGGAGATGAAAATGATAATCGAAATGTTGTTGGAGATGTTGTATCCAATATAAGGAGAATTTGTTGTTTAGCACTATTTGATATCCTGATTCACTAAATGTTGCATTGCCCGGCATTTTTCAATATTATCTTCAACAGTTATCGAATCACTTAATTTATTATCTTTTTCTAAAGTATCTTAAATAATGGCAGAATCTATGTAATGAGAATTGTGTAAAAGAATCTGATGAAATGGTTGAAGTTCAAGATATTGGAGAACGTGAATATTTGACATCATCAATGGTTTTGTTTTCTCATTATAATTAATTAATGATGTGTCTTGATTTGATTTCCATAAATTTATTTTATTACATTTTGACTTAACATGTTAACAGTAAAACATTTATTATAATATTTAAAATTTGGAATAGTGAAAAATAAGATTTAAAACAAATTTATTACACAAACACTTTTTACATTACGAAAATCAAGAATTTTATCAAAAGTGTTTGGAAAGAAAACAAACACCGAATAATAAAAATATATTCTTTTGTTTTTTTCATAAATATTAAGGAAATCATCGCCTGCTAATTTTTTAAAATTTTTAATTATAATGTTCGCCACAGGTGCAAATCTCGGCTAGCGCCTCGATTTGCAAACTCCACATCCGTCCAAAATCTTTAGCTTTACGTCCTAGCATCATAATGTACTATTTTTGGATTTAAAAGTTACTAGTATTAAATCATTAGGTGTTAGTTTATTAATGTTGCGTAGTAATGTAGTAGCATAGCATAATTAATAGTTACCGATTACCACATCTTGAACGAATGGTTAAAGATAATTAAGAAATGTTATAAACGAATAGGAATGGAACATAATAATTTTGAGATATTGAGATACAACAATGAAATAGCTGGAATACATCCTACTCAACTTCACATCGACTCTGCTCTACTCTATACAAAGCTATACACACGAAATTCTAATGTTTCAATGTCATTTTTTATAATGCTTTCTAAACAATGAACTATTTCTTTAGAAAACCTGAATAATATTCCACATCAATCCTTTCTTGAAATATTTTTGGTTGTTTTATTCGTTGACTTGGTATGATTATTTCATAATCTGAATCATAAAGACTCAAAAGAAAAAGTAGATTAATTAGCAAAATTTTGCATAGCTTTTCTTACAAATTTTACTATACTTACTTGAATATATTTAAAAACTGTTTGACGCAACGTAATGACGTTTTGTATTTTCGAATTTTCTAAAATAATGTAGCCGCGGTTTTAGCCATCGATATTGAGGTATAAATCTGAGGATACAGTTTTAATCCAAGATTGAATCAATGGATTTATCTACGTTTAAAAATACGAAAGAGAAGATAAATCCGCCGATTTATCTCTATCGACGTTCAAAAATACGGGCCTGATGGCGATTCTGAGCATTGATTATATCACAAGCCACATTCCAAGAAACAGTGGCCTGAAACATGAAGCGAGTGAATATGATGAATTTTTGAAACTGATTCGAATATCACGGCTTATAGGGTACAAATTTCAGACTAAATAGTCTAATCTCAGATAAGTTAAACCAACTACCTAAAAATTGAGAACAACATACAAACTATAATCATTTTAATCAGATAACAGTTGAGCCAATTCCTTTTATAGTTTTAAAAACAATAAAAAAATTCGATATCTAAAGGTTCTATGATCACGTTCTTATGGCGTGTGTTCTTATTATGAACAATCATTCGAACAAGAAACCATCGCTCAATGAAATTATAATTTAGTGTAAAGTAAACATAATAATAATTGATAAAGCAAACAACAAAAGTAACACGGAAAAACACATTCAAGTATAATGAAGGAGATTTATGGCAATCATGACCAACTAAAACATTGTTGATCTATTTGATAAACATTCTTCTCTACAAAACAAAATCACGATAAAAATAGCTCAACTATAAACAAAACTAACAAATCTACTTTTCTCTTTCCCTCTCTGTCAAAAATAATATAAACATTTTGTTGTTTATTTATTTATAACTTTTTTTTAAAAAAAACTTTAATGTTATATTTATGTAAATTTAATTACTTTTTTTGTGTCTAGGTCCTAAGATAATTACAATAAATTTTTTTTAATCAAATTAAAAACGCAATAAATTGTATATGATAGAATTACAATTGCGTGCAAGGAGAAAAAGGATTTGCACAATATAACAAGTTTTTACTTGCGAAGGAGTTTTGAATGTAATAAAAGAAAAATAAAGTATTTTAATTCTTACAAAAATAAGAATAAGATACGTGTTACAATACGTTATATTTAAAATTAAATATTTGTTCAAGCTTCTAAGCTAATTATAAAAAACATGACACAAATATTATATAAACAATTTACCTTCTATGCAAACGACATGCTCACGTATTTTTTGTGCGATTTGATGATCTGGTATCGATTTAATTAAATCATATATAACATAGATAGAGGGATGAACACTTTCAAATCTTTGAATCTCTTGTCTTATAGCAAGGGAATTATTTAGATAGGACTGTAAATGTGACCTTGAGTTATTCATCATTTTTTTTTGACACAACACAATTTATTTTAATAAACACTAATTTTATCTACATTTAAAAACAATAATTTATGTTTAAAAAATAAAAGTTAACTTTTAATAACACACAAACAATGTAGGACAAATTTTACTCTACAAAAAATAATATTAAAAACACAATTTGACGTCACTCTTTTATAATAAAAACACAAACTTTCTTACTACTGTCACTTGATTTCTTTATTTTTATAAAACTGAATATAATTTAATAAAATAAAAAACATTGCCATGATTTTGTTACCGACTTATGTATATACATTTCTAAATTTTATATATTAAAATAATAATTGAATATTTAAAAATAAAAATAGATATAGATGTAATTTCTAATTTTAACTATACATGAAAAATGACCACTGACGTTTATTCATAACTAAAACGAAGTTAGCTGAGATCCATAAAATTATCGATAAATATTTTATTAGCATTTTATACGATTTAATAAAATCTTCATTATCGGCATTTTTATTTTAAATAAAATAAGTTGGGTGATAAGATAGATTTTATTTATATGTATAACTTTTACAGGTTACGAGTTGTGGAACATGGTAAGAAAGTTGTTTAAAGTAATTCATAACTCAAGAGTATCTATTGTTGATTTGGTGGAATGGAAGTTAATTTCATAACTACACGGCATTGATTTAAAATGACGAGTTTCGTTTTTCAGCACCGAAACTATTTTACATATTTAACATGACATACATATATTCTTTTTTAAATAGTTCGAATAGAATCAGATCTAGAACGTTCACAGTATTGCATTACTGAATATGTATCAATCTTAAGGTGGTTTACAGGACGCGAGCTACTGGCGAGCCAGTAGACACTAACTCGCCTGTTCACTCTCCTAAAAAAAATATTGGTCAGTAGCTGTACTTGCCTGTACTGTTCACACGATGACATCTACTTGCCAGTTACATGCGAATTGATTTTTTGTTGTTCTTAAAAATATTTGACAAATAAACGAAATGCGAGGTTAATATTTGGGGTTTTATAACATTTATTATTTAAAAAATCAAATATTTTATTAATTTTATTAGTAAATAAAGTAAATAAATAGATTACTCATAATAAATTTAAAAATATTTTGTAAAAAACAATAATCCAAAAATAATTTGAGAAAAAACTTAACTGTACTAAATGACATTTTTTATTTTATTTAATTTTTTTAACCTATTTAAAAAACAATATTGAATAAAGAACTGAAAAAACAAAAGTCTATAAAATCATAAAAAATCTAATGTCTATAAGCTCACAAGATCATATAAAAAATAACACGAAAGATAACAGAAGTGGAAATCAACCGAATACAATACGACCATAATTTTTCAATGTGGAGGGGAGGCAAGTGGCAAGTAAAAACAAAATATGTTGTATTGTAGTAACTCGCCTGACAGTTACTGTCTTACCCGCATATCCAAGTAGCTCGCCTTATTTGTTCACACGATGCCAGTAACTGTAGTACAGCCACCCGCCTGCTCAGCTCGCACGTTTACTCGCCTCGTGTAAACTGGGTATTAGTGTTTGGTCGAGACAACCATGATTTTCCGACACGCAGCCATTCATCACGAAAAAAATCAGATTTTTTGCTGGTTTTAAATGTCAAAATGTTTTAAATTTAGGCGACAATAAAAATATTTTATTATGGTTGTTAACGCCTTTGGTTTTGTTTTGTTTATGCTTACATTGTTGTGATAACTATTCTTGATAAAATTGGTTATGTAACTTTCGGCATAAATTTATCTTTTGTGATAAAATTAATTGAAATAAAAGTGATCTATAAAGTTTGACGTATAAATCCATTTTTTTGTCTTTTGACTGTTCGGTCCGGTTTGACGAAGTGAAGTTAGAATTTTTTATGATATTGCACGACTGAACACTATACCAATGGCTGCAACTTCATTAACCAGTGCACAAATTGAGTGTCGCTGACAGGAGCAGTCAAAAAAAGAATTCCATGATCACAAGTAGCGAGAATATTAGCTTAGAAGTTCCTAAAACTGTCGAATTTGAGGCAAAGCGTTTCGCGAACGCGAAATCTAGTTTTCCTTGCGGAGTCGGTAACGGTTAAGTCGCCATCAATGATCACGATAGGATAGGCAGGCAGGATTGAAGATTTTGTTTGAAGAATTTAAAGAATTAATGACACTGCAAAAACTTTTGTCAGAAATGAACTTAGTTAAAAGTTTTGCTACTATCGGTCTGTTAATTTCTCCTTTTTCGGGCGATATTTACGGGATTTTTGTTATGAATCCAAATATTAACAATTGTCATCTATAAAAACAATTACGATCCAAAGAGAAATCTTGGAAAAACCACGCAGACCACTGGTGTCCATTTTTGACAAGTGAAACGGGATTTGGGAAACTCTAGTTTTTCGTAATCAGTTTTGATGTGATTAAATAGTGGTCAGCACTTTCAATACTATCCTTATTGAAATATCGACACTCGTAATATCTGGCATAGATGTGAGATAAAGACCTGGGAGAAAACTTTATTCAACGTTGTTTTATGTATCAAAATATATATGATAGAAGAGGGTGACAAATGTCCCTCTATATTTATTTATCATAAGTTTTAATTACAGAGGTGTTCAACCTTATTACAATATATAACATCGCCTCTTTTTTATAGATTCTAGTCATGGTATAACGAATATAAGGTATTGTTGACAGCTAATCGAAAATTTTGTGTGACGTCATCCGGCGTAAATATAAAGAAACAAAAAATGTTTTAATTTGAAAATTAGAGAAAACATAATTTTTACGGTATGGTTTTCCTTATTTTTTTCATTAACAATTTGTTTATTAAGTTTTCTAACTCTAAAGAACATTTTGCAGGGTAGGAAATTCGACGTCCACGCCATGCTGCAGGGGTAATGCAGACAGAATTAGGTTGGTGTATCGGAGACAAGCAGAGAAAAACTGCTTAATCTATTACGCTACATCACCGCGAATTGGCGCCTTAAAACTTCTTATAACCTTAACATCATAACAGAACCATTAACGAAAATTTGGGTTGGGACTGAGGTTAATACCATCACTCCGAAAAAAAAGCTTGGTTAAATTTGATAACCAAAAACAGAATACCAGACACTAACAAAACAACAGAAGTTTTACCTGGACGTGAGAAAGAACCAAACTACCGAATCGGAACGTGAAACGTGTGCAGCCTGATCGCTCATGATGCTTTAATAAGCCTAGAAACAGAGACTGAGAGGCATAGGTTGGATATCATTTCTCTGCAAGAAATTAGACAGCCAATAATCGGAAAACAAAACTCGAATAGTCACTCTTTATGCAGTAGTGGTCATTCATCTCGAAATGAATTTAGTACTGGTTTCCTTGTTGGTGCACGCATACAAGAAACCGTGTTGAAATTCATCCTGGTCAATGAGAGGATTTGCTACTTAGGGGTACGCGGTACATAAAACAATATTTCTCTTATTGCCTTGCATGCACCTACTGAAGCTAAGACCGTCAATATTTTCTACATAGCACTAGAGGAGGTTATGAAATCAACACCAACAATGATGATGGTGAGAGAATGACAGAGTTTGCATTATCAAATAATTTGAGAATTGCCAGTACTTTCTTTTCGCATCGATCGATTCATAAGCAGACTTATGTTTTTAAACCGATTTTAAACCGTTCCTTTATATATGCAAATATTGGAATTAACCACTTCCTTGTATGTTCTAAGATACGGTTCCACTTTCAACGATCAATTCAACGATCTTTTACTCATTAGAGTATTTAAAAGTTGGTCTTTTAAAGTCCAATCATTTTCAGTGAAGTCTAAGGAACAAACTATCTTATAATAAATACGAACATTTTCTTTTTCCACATGATTCTATCCACTACAAATTGATTTATTTTTCTGGAAATTAAAAAACCTTATGTTTTGAGTATGATTTTTCACATTTGTTGAAAACTTTTGGTTTCAACGTAGTTCGGCATTTAAATTTGTATATGTTTTAATAGTAAAACAAATACTAAAGTTCATTAATTAATGAATGAATTAATTTCAATCATTTCATTAACTAATAAATTAATTTATAAATCATACTAAGTATGATTTCTAAATATATTTTTAATTTAAAAACAATAGCTTTTCTCATTGATAATAACAACAAACGTATTATATAAAACTCTGAATGACGTCAATCAAAATCAAAATGGCATCGCTGTCACTCTAGTGAGAATACCTTATTTTCATTTTACCATGGATTCTAGTTTAGTTCTAATCATATTACATTTCATTTTTGTTGTTTTTACAGCTAAGTTTAATTTTTAATTCATATTTAAGTTTTATGAATTTACAGATTATTAATTCATTATTAGTTATGTTTAAAATACATGTCATTCTATTTATTATTTTTTAACTAATTTTAATTGTAATTTATATTTAATTTTTGTTCTTATATTAAATTGAATATCTAATATTTAAAATACATTCCATTTAATTCTATTTGTAACTTATTTCAAATTGTAATTTATATCTAATTTTTGTTTTTATATTAAATTGAATATTAATTATTAAAATACATCTCATTTCATTTAATTAAGTATAATAGTCTTTTAATTTTTCAGGTTTTAATTTTCAGGTGTTTGGCGCTTGAGGTTCATCTTCTTCTATGTTAATAATTCCTTGATTATCATTGTAAGTAAGACTTGCTTGATTTGACTCTTCTCTAGCTTCATTTGACTCATTGCTATTAGTTGGTTTCATGAATACTCTATTTCTTTTATACTGCCTTCCATCTATTTCTATTATATACGACGAGTCGTTCAAATTCTCTATAACCTTGGCTGGTTGCCATGTCTTCTCCTCTGGAAATTTTTTTACTAGTACTTCATTTCCAACTTTCAATTTCGGTAGATTTTTTGATGCTTTGTCGTAATGAAATTTTATTCTTCTTCTGTTTGCTTCAATCGATTGTTTTACGTCATCCACATCATTTACTTTTGGAATTAATTGGTTTTTTGTGAATGGTAAGTTGCATTTTAAGGTTCTATTAAATAATTTTCTAGCAGGACTAATATTTATTTTATTTGGTGTATTTCTCCAGTGTTGTAGACTTAGGTAAAAGTCTGAATCTGAATCGATGCTTTTGCGAATCAGCATTTTTGCAATTTTGACTGCTGCTTCGGCTTTTCCATTGCCTTGTTGGTGGTATGGACTTGGACTTATATGGTTGAATTCCCATATACTCGCAAATTTCTCGAATTCATGATTGATGAAGTTTTTCGGATTATCCGTTATACATACTTCAGGAGTTCCATATCTACTAAAATTCTTTTTGCAACATTTAATTATTGTTTTGGTTTTCATATCTTTAAGTTCATCAATTTCGAAAAAGTCTGAGTATTGATCTACTGTTATTAAAAATTTTCCTATTTTATTCTTCATTGTTATTTCCATTATGTCTAAATTCACTCTTTGAAATAGGTATTCTGGAATCTTGTGCGTTATCATTTCTTGTTTAGATTGGTTGAATGAAAATGTTTTACATGTATTACAGTTACTTATCATAGTTTTAATATCGTTACTGATATTGTTCCAATACAGTGTTTGTTTGCTGAATTTACTTGTATTCTCGATTCCTTGATGACTTGTGTGTAATTTGCTTAGGATTTCTTTTTGAAGTATTTGAGGTACAATTACTTGATTGCCTTTGAAAACGATTCCATTGATTGTTGATAGTTCTTCCCTAAAGCAAAAATATTTAATAAGTATTTGATTTTGTTTACCTCGTTTCTTCGGCCATCCTTCTATTATAAACTTTATTAGTTCTTGAAGTTTTTTATCTGCTTTTGTTGCACTTCTTATTTTATCCATTGTGCTGGTTTTTATTTTACTATCATATGTAATATCTATATCATTAATACATTTAAAGGTTTTTTCTATCTTGTATATATCGTAATCTTTTAACAAGTCATTGTTGAATATTGGAGCTCTTGATATACAGTCAGCTATAAGCATTTCTTTTCCTTTGGTATACTTTAGAGTAAAGTTGTATCTCTGTAAGTATAACATTATTTTCTGCATTATCTTTGGAGCTTTCAATATCGATTTTTTGAAGATAGTAATTAGTGGTTGATGATCCGTTTGTATGGTTATATCAGATTTCCCACATACATATTGATCAAACCTTTTTAGTGCGAATAATACTGCTAATGTTTCCTTTTCTAGTGCTGCGTAATTCAATTCTGCACCTTTTAGCACTCTAGAAGCATATGCAATTGGATGGTTATTCTGCATGATTGTACATCCAAGCGCAGTAGATGATGCGTCTGTTTGAATTGTTAGTGGTTCATTGTGATTGTAGTATTTCAGAACTGGTAAGTTAGTTATGTTATCTTTTAACTTATTAAAACTTCTTTGATGTTGTTCTGTCCACTCAAATTCATTATCATCTTTTATAATGTTTCTTAAGGATTGGCATTTTTCTGTAAAATTTTTTATAAATTTCGATAGATATGTACACATCCCAAGAAATCTTAGTAATTCTTCTTTGCTTTTTGGCGCTTCCATATTTTGGATACACGATATTTTGGATGGATCTGGTTTCAATCCCTCACTTGTTATTATATGTCCAAAGTATTGCACTTCTGTTTGGCATATTTTCGTTTTTTGTAAGTTTATTTTCATATTTACCTTACGTAGTCTTAGTAGTAGGTTTTCTAAATTCGTATCGTGATCAATTTTAGCTTCTTCCATTGTTTTTCCTTTACCATATACTAATATATCGTCTGCGATTACCTCAACTCCTTTAAGACCGTATATTATTTCATGTTGACGCTTCTGGTATATCTCCATGGCTGGACTAATTCCGAATGGTAGCCTTAACCATCTGTATCTTCCGAATGGCGTCCAAAAAGTAGTTGCTTTGCTACTTTTCTCGTTTAACACTAATTGCCAGAATCCACTTTTTGCATCTAGTGTTGAAAACACTTTCGCACTATTTAGTTCTGGTAAAATTTCTTCTACCGTTGGCATTACGTAGTTAACGCTTTTTAATGCTTTGTTTAGTTCGGATGGATCTAGACATATTCGTAGTTTATCTTTTCTTTTAACTATTAGAATATTACTGACCCAATCTGTGTGGTTATTTTCTTTTATTATTATTTGCTCTTTTTCCATTTCCTCAATTTTTCGTAAAAGATCAGCTCTCAACTTAATTGGAATTCTTCTTGGTTGTTGTATAGTAGGTTGGTGTTCTGGACCGATTTCTAAATTAATTTTACCTTCCAGTTTCCCGATTCCGGTAAATACATCTTTATATTTCCGTATTAATGGATTATTTTCGTTTGAAATTTGGTTGCATATTTTTATTAAATTTAGTTGCTTGCTTGTTTCAGATGATACTATCGGTTTTGTTTTAATGTCAACTATAATGAAATTTACTGTTACAACTTTTTTGTTTTACCTTACATTTCAATGTTACTTCACCAAGAGGATTTAATTTATTACCACAGAATGATTTTAGTATTACGTTTGTTTTTTTTATTTTGGACTGTACACCTGCAATTTCTTTATATTCTTCTATATTCATTATATTGCATGATGCACCTGTGTCTATTAAACAACGTACTTTCATATATTCATTCGATTTAATAGATGTGAAATATAGGTTTATATTAAGTTCTCCATTTGGGCTTAGTCATATTTCTGATAATTCTGAATCATCTTCTTTTTGATCCATATTATTTTGTATTGTTTTAATATGTTTACTTCTTGTACGACATTTTATTTCTAAGTGATTTTTTTTACCACATTTATTACAAATATGATTCCATGCTGGACATTCTTTTATTTTATGGTTTGTCCCGCATCTATTACAATACCTTATAATATCATGCTCTATATTATTTTTATTTTTATTATAAATTTTCGATCTTGAATGTGATCGAAATCTAACTTCATTTTTGTAATTATTACTTCTATTAAATTTTGTTATTTTATTTACTGCATCCGGTTCTTCTAGTTTTTTTTAATTGGTTTTAAGTTTGCTCTTTTGATTTACATATTTGTTCCGCTTTTGTTAATGTGATATCTTCCATATCCCATAAACTTGATCGTAGTTCTATGTTTTTTATGGATATTATTAATCTATCTAGCAATAATTCTTCCTCCATTATTCCGAATTGACAGTTTTTAATCAAGGATCGCAATCTGTCGATGTAATCTGTTATATTTTCTTCAGATTTTTGAAAGGTTGTATTAAATACAGCTCTTTCGTATCTTTTATTTATTTTTGGTAATACAATTTCTTCTATGCGTTTCATTAATGTATTACAATCATTAATTACTTCGTCTTTCTTTTTATTTGTGTAATATTTTTTCGCACAATCGTCACCAATGGCACCTAACAGAATACATATTTTTTCTTCTTCTTCTGCATGTTTTAGTGAACTTGCAGTTAAGTAATTTTCCCATGCATTTTTGAAGAATTCAATATTTTGTTTTATGTCGCCATTTTTGATATCTATGGGTTTGGGTAATGGTATGTGTACTGAAGAATTGTAATGCTTTCTATTTTCTTTTAAATTGTTTCGCATTTCTTGGTTCGATGCTAGTAGCGTTTTTACTTGTTTTTCCAATTCGGCTACTTTAGCTTCCATTTTTATATTATTTTGTTTTAAAATGTTGTATAAAAGAAAAAATAAATAAATTTTATTTCAATTTTATTTATGTGGTACGCACCAAAATGGCTGCTATATTTTTTTACCAATATTTTATTTTTAATATCACTTTTATTTGATTTTTGGACTTACGGTTTGTTGAAATACTTCCCGTATCTTCAATTGTATGTTTTTCTGCGATACACTTATATTTTTTGTTTATTTTTTATATTTATTATATTTATTTTTGAAGACCAATGCCTGACACCATGTTTTATGTATCAAAATATATATGACAGAAGAGGGTGACAAATGTCCCTCTATATTTATTTATCATAAGTTTTAATTACAGAGGTGTTCAACCTTATTACAATATATAACAAACGTCATTACGAGGAATGAAAGTTGGGCTTTTTACAATTTGAAATATGCCCTGTCACCTGTGATGCGGTAAATATTTCTGCCAACCTTCCAATGTTGTTGTCGTCGGTCATCTTAGAAAATTTTAATCATGATTTGTTGTTGTCGTTGAAGTTACCGTTACCGGTAATAACCTTACAATTAGGAATATTTGCTCAATATAAGTTAGTATATTGAAAAATTATGTTTGTTTGGGCAACGGTATAAAGCTATTGCAAATAAATAAATTTCAGGTAGACAACCCTTTAATACAGTTCTGTGTTGTAGCCATCACCATGTAGCTCAAAATTTGGAAAGCGTTTATATGCAACACTCTCACGAATGTGTGAACATACGAGGACAATTTGAAAATTCCGTGATATTGAAATGAAAGAATTGGTTTTTGGGATAACTGTTATTTTATTTTTCAACGTAGTCACCTTTTAGCTCGATACACCGAGCGCAACGTTTTTCCAACTTTTGCAAGCCGGTCAAAAAATATGATTTCGGGAACTCTTCAAAATAGGTATTTGTTTCGACGATGACCTCCTTATTTAATATGAATCTTTTTTCTCCGAGCCATTTCTTCAAGTTGGGAAAAAGAAAGAAGTCGCAGGGAGCCAGATCTGGAGAATACGGCGGGTGAGGCAGCAATTCGTAACGCAATTCGAGTAATTTTTTGGTTGTAAGAAGACACGAATGAGCTGGTGCATTGTCATGGTGGAACAGGATTTTCTTCTTTTTCAAATGGGGACGTTTCACCTTCAATGCAGCATCAAATTTATCAAACAGAGCACAATAATATTGCCATGTTATTGTTCTTCCCTTTTCTAAATAGTCGATCAGCAATATCCTTTGAGCATCCCAGAAAACGGTGGCCATAACCTTACCGGCCGAAATGACGGTTTTTGCCTTCTTCGGAGCACGTTCGTCTGGAGAATTCCACTGTTTCGACTGTTCTTTCAACTCAGGTGTGTAGTGATTCCCAATTCTTCGTGTAAAATGGAATGTACCCGTTCGGTTGAAACGTTCACCATCTTAGCTATCTCGTCAATCTTTAAGCGGCGGTCGGCCAACACGATATCATGGATTTTATCGATAAAATGTGGAACCACAACCTCTTTTGGACGTCTCGAACGTGTTGCATCATTTGTGTTTGTACGGCCACATCGAAAGTCGTTGAATCACTTTTGCACCATTCCATACGATGGAGCAGAGTCATTGTAATACTTCTGCAACTTTTCTTCAGTTTGTTTGATGGTTTTTCCCCGCAAAAAGTAATGTTTAATAAGAACACAGAATTCACTTTTTTCCATTGTGGCGAAAATTTAGAATCTTTTTCTCTTTCGAAGGCTGTAGAAAATTTGTTTATTGATAGATTCAATTGAAATTTTTTTTGGCTCGCTAAATATCATGACAGATGTCAAAACCATATTCACCTCGCCGATCCGAACGCCTTCTGTTGACAATATCACGGACTAATCAAATTGCCCTCGTACACCTTGATGAAGTTTGAAAATTGAAAGCTGATTCAACTCATTCAAGCCTATATTTGGGATTATGATTATTATTAGATTTCAGAAACTTTTGTTTCTCTAAGAAAAAGAATATGTAGCTTGTCATGCTCGAGATGATCTTGCACGGCGTCACGGTTGGGGCTTAATCAACAAATACTTTGGATTTGGAGGTTAAACTCTGTATCAAATATGCAATGTTTTTTTGGCATAATTTGATCAGATTTAAAAAAAAAAATAATAATTAAACAAGAAATCTTATAAAATAATAAAATACGACATATGACAATATTTCATGATGAAACCAGTGGTGAAAACAAAATTAAAAAGAAAAACAAAATTTAAACTTTGAGAATAGAGTAGGTTCACCAAGTAGCGCCCTGATAACTTCGCAAGGCAAAACTCACTTGGAAGCTGCCTGGTATCCAAATGGTTCCGTTCGGAACTGAACTATTTGAAGGGACCCACAGTCAGGATGATTCTCGTTACGGGTCCTATGACTCAACTGATTTGGCGCAGAACTTAGAACCGAACAACGATGAATAAAACAGAAGAAGTGGAGAAAAGGTATTGTTTTGAAGTGGCTTGAAGTTTGATTATACGTAATGTAACGTAATGATTATACGCATTGTAATGTTTAATACATACATGTAAAAGAAATTTCTCTATGAAGTGATTTAAAACGTAAGTCATTTGAAGGAATTAAAATGCACTAGTAAGAGGTGACGACAAACAATGCAATATCGTAACCAGGAGCTGGTTTACAGACGAAAACATTAATTTCTGACATACTAATTTTGGAACCATATGTCAATATGCCAGTGTCACAGTAATATGTAACATAGACATCTCGGTGAATTGATACAAAAACGATTTTTAAAATTTGTTTTTTTTTTTGTCTTCATTAATTGTAACAATTTGGAAAAACGGCCACTACCAATAGACAAAACTTCTAGTTTAACCAACGAAAAGTTACTAAAATAAATATATTACGTTTATGTTTTGAACGGATGGTCCGGATAAAAAAATCCAACTGAAAAGACACTGGCAACGTTTGGTTTAGAAATGAATCCATACCATCAACCTTATCCTGGCGGCATCTCACCTTCAACCCGAATATATCGTCACAACTCACAGCGGCATGTAGTGAAAATTAAATAATGTTTGTTTAGCTGATAAGAAAAAAAAATACTATTAGGAATATTAGTAAGCCAAGTCCAACTGAATTCCTGTCTGCCCGAGAGCCCGAGAGACTAGGGCTACGCTTTAAAATTTCAACATGTTATACTCTATTCGGAAAAATGAACTTTTCTATGTCCTTCCAAAATAGTTAACTTCTATTTAATCAATAACAACAGTACAATTAACAAAAGTACTCTGCAAACACAGACTGTTTTGCAATAATTCCACATATTATAGCTCCGCTATGCTCTGTCATGGTATTTTAGGAAAAATTGGTAAAATAATACATTTACTGTCATCGACGACAACAACACCACAATTCACAAAATCTGCGATATAAATAGAGGGGGATGTCTTTTATCTTCATTCACCGAAACGATAAAGACAAGGGGTTCGTTCGTAAACACCAAATCGCTAGCTTATTTTCCTATTTTGATGTTTGTGGCTGGAAATGGTCGTTCTTAAACTATTTCTTGCCTATTTAAGCCAGCGATTTGACAGATAAAGTTGTTCGGAAACTCCAGTTCCATTCCAAAATAGGCGATTCGATCGTTTATTTTGGACTCGCTGTTTTTGAGATCCTAAATAAGAACTGAGGTATAAAAGTGACATTTGCGGTTTTTATTTGATTTTAATCAAAGCAAAAACAATATTATTATTAAAAATATAAATTTTATATTTTATTTTGTGTGTCTCATTTATTTACTAGAAATAAGAAAATTGTTTTTTTTAAATCTGCATCAATATTTTAATACAAAAATTAATCAAATAAAAATTCAAAACTTAAATCATTGGTTTTTTTTTTTCATAATTTGAAATCTGCAAATAATAATTTTTTCACAGAAACCAAACATGTTTTGTGTTTAGTTGGTTTTTCCTGTTAAATTATTATAATTATTGTGATAAGTTTTAATACATAATTATTAATTTTTAATTTTAATACTTCATATATATATTTAGGCAACTGGTCGTTCGGAAACAAAATGCCGATTCATGTTCTTGTTGAAGAACTGTTTCCGAACGAAACCCATGACATCAGGTTATATCGTAAAATGTGAAATTTCAGAGTTTAAACGCTCCTTATATCACTCCTTTACTCCGTTCTTTCAGAGCGAGTAACGTAAAATATGTATAACACTCCTAAATACAGGAATGAAAATAATAAAATATCGTTCCTGCTCCTATATTAAAATAAATATTTTCTTTCAAATACTCGAATATTTAATTTTTGCTTGGAATTAATGCTTTCCAACGTAAAAAGTGAATAATTTTTGAGAATGTTTTATTCAACTTTTAATGTATTTTTATAAAAACATATTAAAAGAATGAAGAAAAGTTTTCTTCTTTTGAAAATGGATGCAAGAAAAGATATATAAAATAAATAAAATAAAAAATCTTTTAAAGCGAAATAAAAAAACTAAGGGCCATATCGACAGACGCAACTACAACTTTTAGTTATAGTCACAGTTTTTTCGAAATTGATGTTCAAAACTGGTATTTTTAAACCACATTAAAACTACGAATTTAGTTGAGATTTTGATGGTATTTTTAAACGTAATTTAAAACTATAATTTTTCGAACACAGCAATAATTAGAAATCAGTAATTATGTATTAAAATTTATTGCAATATCAATAATAATGTAACTATAGTAACAAAAACTTAAATACAACACAAAACAATATTGATTTGCAAGATTAACAATTATTTAGAGTTTTCAATTATTTAAAATTTTTATAAAGAACACAGTTGAAATACATATTTATGTTAATGTTTCAAAACATTTTATTATAAAATATTATTTGACAACGTATTGATTTAAAAAAATCTATCATCGAATTTTAACCGTCAATTGTAAGTGTAAATTTAATCACCGATATCCATGACTAAATCTGCAACTACAACTTTAATCTACATTTAAAACTGATGATTTAATGTGGTTTAAAAATACCAAAACTGACACTTTAGTTGTAGTTGCGATTTTAGTTGGGTTTGTCGATATGGCCCTAAAGATATCAGTCGTATGAGCGAGAGAGAATTTGAAGTTATAAACATTTAAATTTATGAATAATATTTTTAGGAGTGAAATGAGTGCTCGAATAAAATAAAATTGTGAACTCTGCTAAATTTATATTTGCCATCGATAGCCTAGAAATTTTTTACATAACTTGGAACCCCACTCAGAATTAATCCATCAATAATGTTTCGGCATACTCAACGACACATCACTGCGTATAAATGTAAAGTGAAGCACTTTTCCTTACTTGTCATTTGTCAGCTCAATATGGAGGACAAAAACAACGCTAACCTCAGATCGTATCCCCATAATGATCCTGATTTAAGTAAAAATCTAAGCGCAGCACGAACATCAATTTTTCGGAAACAAATTACGACGGCTTTAAAAAATTTAAACAAAAATTTGGCATTGACTGCCGTGGCACCCTAGAAAAACAAGTGCAGGTTTTTTTAGGGCGCCACGGCAGTTAATACCAGCCGTGGTATTGAGCATGACATTCATTTCATCAGACTGTTACCACTTGCTAAACTTTGTTCCTCACACTTCCATACAATGTAAGAACATTCTATTCTATTCGACCGCATTGATTTAGACTATTATAGACTATTATAGTTGCAGTATTACAGTGAGAAATGAATCAAACGAAACCAAATTACCACACCGTTTTGGTCACTATTTTTCATGACTGCGGACTTAGAAGTTCCTCTGTGACTCCGAGTACGACCAAAAGCTTAAAAACCAAAATACATGAACTAGATAGTCAACCTAAGCTGCGAAATATTTTACACCCTAAAAAGCACACCCAAATACTTCTTTTTCGCCTTTTCCCGCAAAATTTTGAATTAAATTTATTTAGAGTAAATAGCTAGTTCGATCGATTTTTGCTGTTACACTATCTTCAGGAGCCAGAGACCAACGACAAATTTATAAAACTTATGAAAAAGAAAGTTATTTTGTTGCCTAAGTTTCATAAATCAGCATGAGCTCTCTTATGTGATCATTTCGAAGCAACGGGTTCACTTATAGTACGACGCCCTTTTTGGTTGAGTATTCTATGGGAATCGATGTGCATCGACTAGTAACATTAAAGGAAATGAGTTTGATTTAAAGGAACCTCAATATTTTTAATTATAGAAATAAGTTTGACTGGATTTTTAACAAAACGTTTTGAGACATATCCATATGCAGTCATTTCTGTAAAAAGCTTAATAATGTTTTGTCAAAGTTTGTATGCGGGAGTATTGGAATAGTATACAATAGGTTGAAGGGGGTGGTTATTTTTGTGAAGTTTAGGGAGTCCATAAAGAACAGGCGCAGACGGCTTTGTTTGTTTGAAGATTAATGACTGTTGAATTTATATTAATCGGGGACACGGAGCCGGGAGCGAGACATTTTGTTACTGAGAGTTTAAATTTGATGGTGCTGTCCGAGCGTAACAGTTCTCCACTATCACGAAATGAAGACGAAATGTGCATATAATTTATAAAAATGTAATAAAATGTTTTATTTGCGCAACAACAAGTGTTTTTCATTAAGTTATGCTTTTTTATGAATAAAAAGATTTTGATCGTTTTCCTGTATTGATCTGCCAAAGAACAGAAAGTAAACAATTGAAAACGCCATTAACTAAAATTGATGTCACCCAGATTTAGTTATGCAACCTACAACTTATTATTATTTTATAATTTTTTTCCCAATCATTTAGAATTTATTCAGTAAATTATTTGTGATATAACATCACCCCGATGGAAATTCTCCCATCAAGAATAATATAAGAACTGAATCTAAAAAATTATGGTGCAAATTATGAAACTTTTTGCAATCCATACAATTTTAGAGCGATCTAGTTTCGAACCAATGAGAAAATTTTAAACAAGTTTATCATTCTCATCAGGGCTAGCCGACTAGATAAACTCTACCAAAAAATGTCAACGCTAATGTATATAAACCAAAAATTAGGTTACAACACTAGCGAAGTGTAAAAACAAAAAATTTACATAAACATACATTTAATAAATTCAGGTTTAGTCAATTAATTTCTCTGGTGATCACTGTTTTGTTATACTCTAGACATTCTAGTATTGAATAACAAACTTGTATCTGTGAGAAGAAGATGACTAGTCTTCACTTGTGTCTATTGACACATGATCAACAATTAATTCAGTAAATTATTTGTGATATAACATCACCCCGATGGAAATTCTCCCATCAAGAATAATATAAGAACTGAATCTAAAAAATTATGGTGCAAATTATGAAACTTTTTGCAATCCATACAATTTTAGAGCGATCTAGTTTCGAACCAATGAGAAAATTTTAAACTTTAAAAAAGTTTATCATTCTCATCAGGGCTAGCCGACTAGATAAACTCTACCAAAAAATGTCAACGCTAATGTATATAAACCAAAAATTAGGTTACAACACTAGCGAAGTGTAAAAAAAGTGAAGAGTAGTGAAGTGAAGACAAGTGAAGACTAGTCATCTTCTTCTCACAGATACAAGTTTGTTATTCAATACTAGAATGTCTAGAGTATAACAAAACAGTGATCACCAGAGAAATTAATTGACTAAACCTGAATTTATTAAATGTATGTTTATGTAAATTTTTTGTTTTTACACTTCGCTAGTGTTGTAACCTAATTTTTGGTTTATATACATTAGCGTTGACATTTTTTGGTAGAGTTTATCTAGTCGGCTAGCCCTGATGAGAATGATAAACTTTTTTAAAGTTTTAAATTTTCTCATTGGTTCGAAACTAGATCGCTCTAAAATTGTATGGATTGCAAAAAGTTTCATAATTTGCACCATAATTTTTTAGATTCAGTTCTTATATTATTCTTGATGGGAGAATTTCCATCGGGGTGATGTTATATCACAAATAATTTACTGAATTAATTGTGATCATGTGTCAATAGACACAAGTGAAGACTAGTCATCTTCTTCTCACAGATACAAGTTTGTTATTCAATACTAGAATGTCTAGAGTATAACAAAACAGTGATCACCAGAGAAATTAATTGACTAAACCTGAATTTATTAAATGTATGTTTATGTAAATTTTTTGTTTTTACACTTCGCTAGTGTTGTAACCTAATTTTTGGTTTATATACATTAGCGTTGACATTTTTTGGTAGAGTTTATCTAGTCGGCTAGCCCTGATGAGAATGATAAACTTTTTTAAAGTTTAAAATTTTCTCATTGGTTCGAAACTAGATCGCTCTAAAATTGTATGAATTGCAAAAAGTTTCATAATTTGCACCATAATTTTTTAGATTCAGTTCTTACATTTAGAATTTATTACCAAAAAATCTACTGTTTGTATAAATAATTACTGCGGTCTGAAAGACCTAAGTATTACATTCATGAGCTCAAAGTGAAATTCTTACCCCCACTTTTTTTGGCATTTCTCGACGTTTCTACCGATTTTAAAGCAGCAAAAAAAAAATGTGTGTCTGTCTGTCGGCCGTCCGTCCAGCCATCTGTCCGGCCGTCACAACCGACGAAATCTAGAAAACCGCTGGACGGATTTCAAAATTTTTTTTTTCTAAAAATAGGTTTACTCAATGGGAAGAGCCGAAAGGACGATGTGTTTGATAACTGTATCGGAAGTGTGTCAAAAAAGTCGTCAAGTGTGTCAAAACAAGGAAATTTGCATATTTTGCGTATAAAATTAATAATATGTATGACATATGACATTTTATTATTATTATTGAGAATTATGGCATTATAAGTTTGTAAAAAAACAATGTCAAGTGTGTCAAAAAATGATTTCATTTACATTTTTTAGCCAATTTTTTGATAAAAAAATGTAGCTGTTTTTATGACGTATATGTAATTGAAAAGGAAATGGGACATGGACATTTTTGAATTTGTTATAGTTTTTGAAATATTTTTGGAATTTTGAAAAAAGTTTGTATTTTTGATTTTGTAATAATTTTTGCAATATTTTTAGAATTTTGGAAAAAGTTTTAATTTTTGATTTTGTAAGAATTTTTGGAATATTTTTAGAATTTTGAAAAATTTTAAATTTTTGATTTTATTATAATTTTTGGGATTTTGAAAAAAATTTCAATTTTTGATTTTGTAATAATTTTTGCAATATTTTTAGAATTTTGGAAATAGTTTGAATTTTTAAGAATTTTTGGAATATTATTGGAATTTAGAAAAAGTTTAAATATTTGATTTTATTTTAATTTTTGGAATTTTGAAAAAAGTTTCAATTTTTGATTTTGTTATAATTTTTGCAATATTTTTGAAATTTTGAAAAAAATATAGTTTCTGAATTTTATATATGCATATTTTTAGAATTATGAAAAAAGTTTCAATTTTTGATTTTATTCTAATTTTTGGAATATTTTTAGAATTTTGAAAAATTTTAAATTTTTGATTTTATTATAATTTTTGAAAATTTAAAAAAAGTTTCAATTTTTGATTTTGTAATAATTTTTGCAGTATTTTTAGAATTTTTGAAAAGTTTGAATTTTTAAGATTTTTTGGAATATTATTGGAATTTAGAAAAAGTTTAAATATTTGTTTTTATTCTAATTTTTGGAATATTTTTAGAATTTTGAAAAAAGTTTGATTTTATTTAATTTTTAAAATAATTTTGGAATTTTGAAAGAAATATGAATTTTTGATTTTGTAATATTTTCTCGAAACGCTAAATGGAGAGGTTTCTGAGCAGTTTGCTGAGTGTATCATCTTTTCACTAAATTATGTTAATTATGATCTGTTATAATTTTCCGGCAACGTATTGATGTTTCGTGTTAGTTTTGTAATAAATTTCTAAACAGAGATAAAAACATACTTGTACTTTAACAAAGAGTTATGTTTGATATACATCGCTGCCCAAAACTAAAAACCATGTCCTCATAAAGATTTTTGCCGAAAACTATATCAAAATCCTTAACCCAGACCGAAGTCTATTTATTACATATTTTTCTATTACAATTGCTTGATTTTAATTTTTGATTCGTAATATAAAGGATGAATGATGAATAAATGATGAAATATGATGAGATAATGTATATATAAACTAGAATAGCCTATGTATATACAAATATTATATTGTACATTATTTCAAACATTTCATCATTATCCAAAAGAGACATATAAACTGCTTTACCAACACACATGCACGACCATGAATTAAATTATTCAATTTATCTAAGACACATAAACAAACATTTGTAAAACCATGGCAACTATCACAAATTTATTCAGCCATAATAGGTGCGGACTGCGGTTCTACGATTTGACTGAAATAACGGCTTTTACTGAAAAGCAATTGCATACGATTTTCCATGTGTGTCATTTGAAAAAAGAATTGAATTTTGAAAAAAGTTTGTATTTTTGATTTTGTAATAATTTTTGCAATATTTTTAGAATTTTGGAAAAAGTTTTAATTTTTGATTTTGTAAGAATTTTTGGAATATTTTTAGAATTTTGAAAAATTTTAAATTTTTGATTTTATTATAATTTTTGGGATTTTGAAAAAAATTTCAATTTTTGATTTTGTAATAATTTTTGCAATATTTTTAGAATTTTGGAAATAGTTTGAATTTTTAAGAATTTTTGGAATATTATTGGAATTTAGAAAAAGTTTAAATATTTGATTTTATTTTAATTTTTGGAATTTTGAAAAAAGTTTCAATTTTTGATTTTGTTATAATTTTTGCAATATTTTTGAAATTTTGAAAAAAATATAGTTTCTGAATTTTATATATGCATATTTTTAGAATTATGAAAAAAGTTTCAATTTTTGATTTTATTCTAATTTTTGGAATATTTTTAGAATTTTGAAAAATTTTAAATTTTTGATTTTATTATAATTTTTGAAAATTTAAAAAAAGTTTCAATTTTTGATTTTGTAATAATTTTTGCAGTATTTTTAGAATTTTTGAAAAGTTTGAATTTTTAAGATTTTTTGGAATATTATTGGAATTTAGAAAAAGTTTAAATATTTGTTTTTATTCTAATTTTTGGAATATTTTTAGAATTTTGAAAAAAGTTTGATTTTATTTAATTTTTAAAATAATTTTGGAATTTTGAAAGAAATATGAATTTTTGATTTTGTAATATTTTCTCGAAACGCTAAATGGAGAGGTTTCTGAGCAGTTTGCTGAGTGTATCATCTTTTCACTAAATTATGTTAATTATGATCTGTTATAATTTTCCGGCAACGTATTGATGTTTCGTGTTAGTTTTGTAATAAATTTCTAAACAGAGATAAAAACATACTTGTACTTTAACAAAGAGTTATGTTTGATATACATCGCTGCCCAAAACTAAAAACCATGTCCTCATAAAGATTTTTGCCGAAAACTATATCAAAATCCTTAACCCAGACCGAAGTCTATTTATTACATATTTTTCTATTACAATTGCTTGATTTTAATTTTTGATTCGTAATATAAAGGATGAATGATGAATAAATGATGAAATATGATGAGATAATGTATATATAAACTAGAATAGCCTATGTATATACAAATATTATATTGTACATTATTTCAAACATTTCATCATTATCCAAAAGAGACATATAAACTGCTTTACCAACACACATGCACGACCATGAATTAAATTATTCAATTTATCTAAGACACATAAACAAACATTTGTAAAACCATGGCAACTATCACAAATTTATTCAGCCATAATAGGTGCGGACTGCGGTTCTACGATTTGACTGAAATAACGGCTTTTACTGAAAAGCAATTGCATACGATTTTCCATGTGTGTCATTTACTTCAAATTGAATTGAATTCGCAAAAATTAATTACAATTACTTCAACGTCATAAATAATTATAATTTCGTCATACGTACACGTAAACTTTCCTCAAAACTGTTAAAAAGGTAAATTTGGCTGAATCATCACGAGAGAGCAAAAACGTAACACAATAAATTATTGCATGAAAATGGTTAAATTTTATTTAAGCAAAATGGAATTAAAAGCGAAAATTCTTGAGAGAAATTTTGATATCTCTTTTTTATTATTAGGAGAACTTATTTTTAGATTTATCAATCATAAGTGGAAGATGTTTGGATTGAAAAATCGACAAAAATATGAAATCATTCAAAAATATTGAGTGAGTTCACTGAACCTACTTTAATACAAATTTCAAATCGTTTTACCCAGGCGATTAAATTTTATTTGAATACTATCCAAAACAAAATGTAAATAAAATAAATGTTTGAGTAGTTCACTATATCATACCGCACTCCAAAAACTGTTGATATACTTCACGCATTCGCTTTCTTTCCCTATATTAAATTATCGAAGAGAAATATAACAAGAATTTCAATGTGTTATTTGTTTGTTTTTGTTATAAAGTTGTGATAAGCGTCGCGTTATTTAATTTTAGTTTAACTCATTCCTTCGCCAGATGCGATACTAACAATTGTGTTTTCATGATATTATTGCATATTTGTTTGTGTATTCAATGTTAATTGTTTGATAATTTACAAAAAAGTAAATTTATTAAAGCTAAAGGATAATAGTGGAAGTGATTGGTTTTATATATTCGATTAAAAATGGGGGATAAAATTGTACCGGCAAAAGGAAATATCCTTGGAAGTGAGTAGTGAGAATTTTATCCATATTGCACATAAATTTAAATATTTGATTAAATAAATTGAAATATTCTTAATCTAAACAAAAATTATAATGGTGTAAATTTTTTCAAAATTGCATGGAATATGTTTGTATGTTTTTCCAAATACTTGTCAAGGTCATTCAAAGGTCAACGAAAAGGAAATCTATCAAATCTTGATGTGCAATTGAACTTTTGAAGTGTTTTTGTTGTTTTAACGATAAAAAATTAAAACTCAAAATTTTGTTTTGAAAATTTATCTATGAATGTCAAAGGAAGAGAGCTAGCATTCCATTTTTGTTCATCTATTTTTTTTTTTTTTTTTTTAATAAAATGTGTTGTGTAATAGGGTTTAGAATATGTGTCACAACAACACATAAATACCTTTTAAGACCTAGGTCTAGACCTGGGTCCCACAACAACTGGCGTTCTGAGGTGTAGATTAACGCTTTTTTTAAACATCTGTGGGTTGAAGCCACCTGAGACTAAGTGTTCCGGCAAACTATTCCATTTGTACGCAGTTCGGACAAAGAAGTCTCTCTGCGATCTGCCAGTATGACAGCGCGGGATCTTTACCGTTTCACTGGTTGCGGCAGCCGATTGCCGAGTGGAACGGGGGTAAAAATAAGTTTGAGGCATGATGCCGCTGATTTCATCTGAGCACTGCTGATGACGATATTTGTAAAAAACAACGAGGTCAGCAACAGTGCGACGATGTTGTAGGGAATCAAGTTGTGATGTCAAAGTTCGATCACCTACAATTCGTATAGCTCGCTTTTGAACAGAGTCCAAGAGGGCCAAGATGGAAACAGAGGCAGCACCCCAAACTTGACAGCAGTACTCCATACAGGGACGAATATAGGACTTATAAACATGGAGCAATTGGTATGGAGTGAAAAATTTTTTGCATCTATTTAGGAGGCCGAGTTTTTTAGACGCGCTTTTTGCCATCGCCATTACATGATCGTTCCAGAGTAGGTCATTTGAAACTGTGACACCCAATAAACGAATGTTTTTACATTCACCTATTGGTTCATCACACATACTAAATAAAATATCTTTGGGGAACTCGGTCTTTAATCTGGAAACAATCAACAGCTGTGTTTTGGTGGAGTTGAAATTGACAAGGTTTTGGTCACCCCAGTCGGCGACTTTATTCAGGTCTTTGTTCACGTTTATGGCAGCGTCTCTCCGGGCAGGATTAATTCGTTCGTGCATTTTACCTTTTGAAGGAAGGGGCTCGAACGACTTGTGCAGAGTACTATCATCTGCAAAACTATTTATTGGGTTGCTGGTGATTTTCAACAATTCGTTGATATAAATCAAAAATAGGGTTGGGGACAATACTGAGCCTTGGGGTACACCAGCGTTAATTAGTTTAGACTCAGAAGAATATCCGTCTAAGGTTACCGAAATGTATCGGTCGGATAGAAAATTTTGAATCAGCTTCACAACATTGGGATGAAAACCGTACGCAACGAGCTTGTTGATTAAGTTGGCATGCCAGACTCGATCGAATGCCTTGGAGATGTCTAAAGCGATAACGTATGTTTCACCACCTTTATCAAGTATGCTGTTCCAACAATGCGCTACATAGTTTAATAGATCGGTAGTTGATCTTTTGTTTCGAAAACCGTATTGGCTGTCGGATATTAAATGATTTTCTTCCAGAAATTTTGAAATATGTGTATTAATATAATGCTCATAGACTTTGGATAGGACCGATAGTAAAGCTATTGGCCAATAATTTGAGATATCGGATTTTGGTCCCTTTTTGGGGACGGGCTGGACATTTGCCAACTTCCAGCACGAGGGAAATATACCAGATTTGTAGGATTGGTAGAATATTTTAGTTAAAGTTGGTGCAAGTTCTTTGGAAAAGGTTTTTAAAATAATGGGTGGAATATTGTCCATTCCTGATGCTTTGTTGATGTTTAACCCCTTTAAAAGTTTAGCGACTATTTTGGGTTTGAAGTGAAGTTCATTCATATTAACTCCTGAAGACTGGATTTGGGGTATTTCTTTAGGAGTTTCCAAAACAGTGGAGTTCAGAGCAAAGCGTTCAGCGAACAAGTTAGCTTTTCTTGCGGGATCATTGACGATTAAATCACCATCAATAATAGGGGGAATAGAAAATTTTGTACCAGAATTTAAAGAATTAATGGCACTGTAGAAACTCTTGTCAGAAACAGACATAGACGTAAGTTTTGAGGCTTTCGCTCTGTCAATTTCGGACTTTTCGTTTGAGATAATCTGATTAGATATTTTGTTGGCCTTTAGATATTGGGATCGATTAGTGGGAGTTTTGTTATGAATCCAAATATTAAATGATCTACGTTTGTTTCTAAGTGCCGTTTTGGCAGCTTTCGAATACAAGTATTTTTGTTTGGGTTTTACTATGGAGAAAGGGACAAATTTATTTATAGCAAATTGGATGGTTTCTGAAAAGTTTTGAGCAGAAACATTTACATTGTCAGTGTAAAAACAATGACGGTCGAAAGGGAAACCATGGAAAAAATTTTGAAGACCACTCTTATCCATTTTTGAGTAGTGAAATATTTTACGGGGTTTGGGAGCTGTAGTTTTAAGTAAATCAGTTTTGATAACTGATGAGATTAAATAATGATCAGAATTTCCAATACTACCTTTCGCAACATCGACACTCGTAATATCTGGCATTGTGGTAAGATAGAGATCTAGTAGAAAACTATTATCACCGCCATTACGGGGAGTAATGGGGAGTAATTTAAAGATATTCAATTCCACATACAAATTTAATAAAGATTTTGAGATAATGAATTTAATTTATTCTATTAAGCAGACACACACTTGCATTTTTTATTTATTATTTCCAAATTATTTGTTTTTAGTGTCAATAAATTTTATCGAATTATCGTACCAATATATCGTAATTGATTTTAAAAAAATCTTTCAAATATTAATGCGATATTGTTTGTTTTTAATTGAACGAGGTCTATGTCTTCTATACGGCGATAATAAAGATAGATTTATATTAATCGTTGGATCATTCAGAGCAGCATGTTTGATAGAATGATTGTTAAATAAAAACACGGTTATGGTATTGTGACGCCGCGTAATAGTAGATTTTCCTACAAGAGATAAAAACACTTTTTTCATTGAAAAACATTTTTTCGGTAAACGGCTGTAAAGTTTAACTTTACTGCCGCTAGAGAGTTAGTTAAAGTCTTACTTTTTGAACTGCGGCTGCAAAAGTAACGCCATTTTTATTTTATACTACGGCGGTTGTAAAGTAGCATTTGTTATTTGTTATTTTGCTATTTTTTTAAACAAATTGTATAAACTATAACAACAAAAAATAAGTTGATTCTCATTGGATTATGATATTTTGAATTATTGTGTATGACAACAAAACAAAACAAATAGTTTCATTGGATAATGAAATTTTGAATTATTGTATAAATATGACAACAAAATAACAACTATTTCAATTGGATTATGAAATTTTGAAAAGGCTGCTTTGATAAAAAATTTATTCATACAAATTTAAATGTTTTTTTCCTTTTTTGGAAGTAATTATGACGGTCAAGATTCTTCATATTTATAAAAAACTTAAACGTTTGCCGAAAAAATAGTGTATGTAATTTGGAGCTAAAGTGACTTTTTGTGTATCGTCTATAATTGTCAAACTATAGACTCAACACAAAAAGTATTACTTTAGCTCCTAACTAAATAATGCACTATTTAATTCGCCTACAATATAAAAGTGGTACTTTATTACTGTGATTTGCGGCCGTAAAGTGTCACTTTTTAAGCATATATTTTGTTGTCATAGTTACGTCCAAAAATGTAAAAAACATTTGTATTTGTTTAAATTCTATAAAAAATAGAAATTTTTATCAAAGCAACCTTTTAATTCAAAATTTCATAATCCAATTAAAATTATTGTTATTATTTGTTGTCATAGTTATACAATTATTTTGAAAAAATAACAAATATTTTGTCAAAGGTTACTCGTTCAACATATTTTTATTTCAAATCTTATGCAAATTTATAACTTTGCTTTAGATTCGCTTTTATTTAATTAGGAGCTAAAGTGCTACCTTTTGTGTTGAGTCCATAGTTTGACGGCCGACCGTAGGTATATACACTATTTTTTCGTCAAACGTTCAAATTTTTTATAAATACGAAATTATAATAAACAAAAATTTATAAATATGATTTATTACCGTCATAATTACGTCCAAAAAGTAAAAAACATTTAAATTTGTATAAATAAAATTTTTTATCAAAGCAAGCTCCAATTCGAAATTTCACTATCCAATTAAACTATTTGTTATGTTTTGTTGTCATAGTTACATACGATAGTTCAAAATTTCATAATCCAATCAGAATCAATTTCTTATTTCTTGTTGTCATAGTTATACAATTTGTTTGAAAAAATAACAAAATAACAAATACAAATGCTATTTTACTGCCACCGTAATATAAAATAGAAATGGCGTTACTTTTGCAGCCGCTTTGATTATAAGTAAAAATGTAAGACTTTAACTAATTCCCTAGCGGCAGTAAAGTTAAACTTTACAGCCGTTTGACGAAAAACAATTTTATTTAAAATATTTTGCTTGCGGCGAATAAAAAATAGTATATGACGCACGGACGTAAGTTATTTTGGACTTAATGTGAGTGCAAATCGGGGCGCTCCAAAATCTTTAGCTCTTCGTCCTTGCTTCATAATGAACGATTAAAGTACAGGAAAAATTATTTTATTGAGTTTTTTTTAATCCCGTTATTAATACCGGGATTTCGGTTTTAGATTAATCAATCTCGAAATCCCGGTATTGATTTTTTTCTTAAAATTTGTAATTCCTAATTGTGATCTAAACTTGGCATTTTATTTGTGGTTAGACACCACCAATAATAGGCGCAGACGGTGAAACAATTTTATCGAATAGATCAGCTTCAATGTACATACGGAAGTATATACATTGAACAAAAAAAATTTAGTTTAATATTTAAATAAAATCAATTGTGATCTAAAGCTTGGTATTTTATTTGTGGTTAGACACCACCAATAATAGGTGCAGACGGTGAAACAATATCATACCACCTTCAATTTCTTATTTGGCGAAAACTATTACACTAGTGTGAAAAAAACCGTTTTCACAGGGGAATAAGCCTACTTGAAAATAGACATTTCATATGCTGCCGTAGAAAATAGTATATTTTCCTACAAGAGATGAAAACGATGCTTTTTCGTGAGTAAACATTTGTTCTCTGAGGGGCAATTTCACAAGCGTAAAATGTTTTCATCTCGCGTAGGAAATACAATTTTTTCTATAATAGTAAATATATAAACGATATATTATTAGAAATTATTACATTAGAAATCGACAAAATAACATTCAAAATTCATATTCTATTTTTTCATGGTTACTTTGATTTAAAAGCTTTATAAAATTTAATGCAAATACCATAGCAACAATAATTTGTTATTCTTTTTACACAAGTGGAAAAACCCCATTTTCACAGGGGAATAAGACTGCTTGAAAATAGACTTTTCATATGCTACCGTAGAAAAAATCATGTTTTTCGTGACACCAGACTCTAAAGCCGTTATGATCCCTTACGGATGACCTCCTAAAAGCCTGTAAAACGACATATGTACAACGAAAGTCTAAATAAACGAAAGTTTAAATAAACGATTTTGTTGTTAGACAAATGTATAGCTGTCGTTCACCTCAATCACCTCGAATTTGTTTAAAATTATGTTTTCTTTGTTTGAATAATATACTGCTAACTTCGAGATGGGATCGATTTCTCACAAACAATTTATATTGATTTGTTCATAATTCACTAGAACAATTTCTTGATGTAGTTGGTATAAATATTATTCAAAAAGTCATATTAGTTTACAATTTTCATAAAGATGGAAATCGAAATCGATGAAATAAAACATTTGGACCTGACTAATGCCGATTTTCTTGAAACTTCGGTAATCGTTAGAATAATAAAAAAAAAATTAAAAAAATACGTGTATTTTTATATTTTCCCTTGTTTTGACACAGATTGGCTCGAAATTTGTTAACAAACTTAGGGACAATCTAAAGTTTAAAGTTAAATTGTGCTCGAACGGATTAACCGATTTTAATAAATTTGCATTTTTTTAAATGTACTATGTTACATGTTATAAAAATATTACACTTATAATAAATTTTATTATGTTTTTTTTTAATTTTAATTTTTCAACCGAGGCAATTTTAGAAAATACTTTCTTTTAGGGTTCCGTAATAAATAATTAATTATGATCTTTATATGAAAGGTTATTTTTTTTCAAGTCTAAAACAATTTTTGTTGTAATTTTCGAAAGCCCCTGTTTTCGACTTATATTCGAAAAAGTGAATTTTTGTTTGTTTCCTCCCTTGCCTTCGAACATTATAAAAGAAAATTTAAAAAGATTCACGTTTGTTCCTACAACTGAATTTTTAAAAACTTTTTTTTGGTAATGTTCGAGGATAAGGGGACGAAACAGAAAAAAATATTGCAACGCTGATGCATAGGCTGACTTCACCACAGCTTAGGAAACAAAATGTTCTGGATATATAGTCAGCTAATATCCATAAAAAACTTTAATTAATGGCTAGCCAATGTTATAGATGCTGTAGTAGCCCAGCAAACATAAATTCCGTAGTACGAGAAAAAGTAAAACAAAATTTTTATTTTAAGTGGAAACCCGGAAGTTGGAATGCAGAACTGTTGTGAACCGTACTAAATGTTTATGTACCAAGTTTCATCCAATTCGATTGTCAGGTTCAGATGCTATTGAGTTTTTAAAAAACAGGTGCTCGGAGGACCCCACACTACTTTGTTCACTATCGCTCAAAAACTAATCAGCTCCTTGCCATTCATATTTGTATCTTTTTCCAAAGTGTCATCAAAATTCATTCACGAGCAAATGTTGTATGCTCCCAACAAACATTGAAAAAATAGTGACACAATAAACAGGTGTTCGGGACTCGGGAAGCCCCTACCACTTATCCCAATATTGTCCAAAAACTAATCAGTTCTTTGTCGTTTAAGTCTCCATATTTTTCTTAAAGCGTCATTAAAATTGATTAATGAATGAAGTCTGTATGTCCCAACAAACTTTGGAAACAAAACAATCACTTCATTATTGTAGGCTGTAGTGTGCATAAAGACACTGGAAAAAATATAAAAAATTGCAAACAAAACTTTTACCGCAAGTGAAAAACCGGAAGTTGGGATGCAAAACTCTTGTGAACTGTGCTAAATGCTTATGTACCAAGTTTCATCCAATTCGATTGTCAGGTACAGATCTAATTGAGCTTTCAAAAAAACAGGCGCTCGGGGACCCCCATCACTTTGTTGAATATTGCTCAAAACCTAATCAGCGCCTTGTCATCCATATTTGCATTTTTTTCCAAAGTGTCATTAAAATTCATTCACGAACTAATGTTGTATGCTCCCAACAAACATAAAAACATGGTGATAGTCATATGAACTCGGCTTCGGGCGAACTGGGTTCGAAGGATAGCTACGGTCGAAAATTATGCGACAGTATTAATAACTATCAACACACCGGTTTGCTTATCAATCGAAATGTCCTTCATGAGCTGAACACTAATTCCAAAATGTTTTGATTGAACCAAATCTTCAAGTAGAACTCGACCAGAAACTTGATTGAATTATATAATTGTTACAGCTGATGAAGGTTTGAACTGATGATTTAAATTGATGATGTTTGACTTGATAATAAATTTTCTACTTCAAGCCATTTACAAGCTGGTGTAATTAAATCTTTCTTTATAATTACTAAAAGGCAACTATGGAAAAGATTTAACTAGATGTAACATTTTTTGTATCAGTTCGAAAAATTTTCGATTGACATTGTTATTGACATTTACGAGAAAATTCATTTTATGTGCCCATAGTTTAGCAAAATAAATATATTTTACAACACAAGGTTATGTTAATTATATTTGATATTTTGTTCTTTATATTCACGGAACCTAAAGAATTAAGAGACTAAGGAAATGAAACTACTGTATATATACGAGCAATTTCACGAAGATTCAACAACGCTTTGACTTGACCCCTTTTAATTTTGATTATTTTTTGTTTATAGATAGTCTTTGATAAATAAAAAATACAAGTTCTCTTAGAATTTTTTTTTTCGACCAGGGGTCTTCACAGGGTGCCCCTCAATTTTTGTTATTTTGTGATGTGAGTGCATTTTGACGAGCGATTGTAGAAAAACTACTAAATCGATTTTCATAAATGATATGTCGTTGAATAGGTATTAGAACAAAGATTTTAAAAATGTACACTGTTAATTTTTTGAAATAATTTTTAACGGTGTAACATAAGAAAAAAACGGTGTAATTGAAAAAAAGATGGCATAGCCTTTTTTTTTTTTTTTTTTTAAACTAAATTGAAGCTTATTTTATATCTAACAACTTGTGAAAGTTAAGGACTAGCATGATTTTTTGTTTTAGAGATAAAATTCGTTGTGCATATGACTGTCGGGAATCAGTTTTTTTTGTTCTGAAGGAAAATTATAAAAATGGCGATTTTTAGATTCAGATTTTTTTTTTATGTTAAATATCAAATATTTTATTATTAAATGAACTTTTTAAAAAGCGATTTCAGTCAAGTTCAGCAAAATTTTGCGACATTTTGACTCGACCCTTTTTAATTTGGTTTATTTTGGTCTATATTTAAAAAAATTCTACTTGAAGCCGTATTTTTCATTTATCAAAGGCTATCTATAAACTAAAAATAAACCAAATTAAAAAGGGTCGAGTCAAAATGTCGCAAAATTTTGCTGAACTTCACTGAAATTGCTTTTTAAAAAGTTCATTTAATAATAAAATATTTGATATTTAACATAAAAAAAAAATCTGAATCTAAAAATCGCCATTTTTATAATTTTCCTTCAGAACAAAAAAAACTGATTCCCGACAGTCAGATGCACAACGAATTTTATCTCTAAAACAAAAAATCATGCTAGTCCTTAACTTTCACAAGTTGTTAGATATAAAATAAGCTTCAATTTAGTTAAAAAAAAAAAAAAAAAAAAGGCTATGCCATCTTTTTTTCAATTACACCGTTTTTTTCTTATGTTACACTGTTAAAAATTATTTCAAAAAATTAACAGTGTACATTTTTAAAATCTTTGTTCTAATACCTATTCAACGACATATCATTTATGAAAATCGATTCAGTAGTTTTTCTACAATCGCTCGTCAAAATGCACTCACATCACAAAATAACAAAAATTGAGGGGCACCCTGTGAAGACCCCTGGTCGAAAAAAAAATTCTAAGAGAACTTGTATTTTTTATTTATCAAAGACTATCTATAAACAAAAAATAATCAAAATTAAAAGGGGTCAAGTCAAAGCGTTGTTGAATCTTCGTGAAATTGCTCATACACTAAAATATTTGAAGTAGTTTTTCACTCTTCTCCTCTCGTATTTCTCCATTTTAAGTTGTCAAAAAAAAAACATTGGTTATAATTTGGTTTTAATAAAATTGTTTTTATTATTTATCGTGATGATATTTTGACGAATTTATAATAAATATAAAAAATACTAGTGATTTTATTATAATTTAAAAATAATTTTAAAGAAAAATTAATATATTTAAGGGAAAATTTTGAATAAAACATTATATATGAAAGGTGCGTTCGATTTAAATGAAACAACTGAAAAAACAACAACAATTGCATTTAATTTTTCAGTTGCCTCAGTTGTTTCAGTTAAATCGAACACGGCTGAAGTGTGTGAATATGACGTGTAAAAATAACCGAAAACTATACAGGATGGGATTTCTTATCATAGATAACTAATATTGATATTTATTATAATTTACTTTTCGATTAATAAGTTTTAAGTTTTTTAAATATTTTCGAGAGTAAAATATAATCTAAAATCAATGTAAACAATAATAGAATGCTTCGCTTTTAGATTGTCAAATTTTTTTATGTTGTATTGTCAAATTTTTTATGTTGTTTTTCCATGTAATGGCGTTTTTTTTTATATTAATTTTGGGGGCAAAAATACGCTTAAATTTGGAATTCAATGCAATAATAGAAATATTTACGGACGCCTCTACTAAAACGCAAGTGTGTTAGTAACAATTTATTGGTGTGCAAAAATTGCTTCAATTTTTAACATCAATTTCACTTCCTTTATTCTCTTAATTCTTTGACGGAACCCAATTGGCGAGAGAATTTTATTCACACTAGGTAAAATGAAAGAAAACAAAACACGCGGTCGATGTTATAGGAAATAAAAAGTGGATTTTACAAGTCCTATACTTAGTTTATAGCTGGACATAGTAAAGTTAGATTATATAAATAAGTTAGAGTAATGGACAACAGAAACTAGCTATGGTGCTTTAAAGCTAATGGAAGAACAAAATCAAGTATAGCTGCTTAGGTTAGTCTTCTTTTCTACAAACAAAACGATTTTTTAGATACAATTGGCTCGGTTAATCGATGGTCGAGCACATGGTTGCCTTCGTAATTTTTTTTTAATAAGAAGTAGAGAACAATAGAAGCATGTTTATGCACCAGAATGTGGGAATGCTTTTACAACAATAAAGTATAGATACCATTTTTTGGTACACTTTTTTGTGGATTTTTTAATGCTTTTTGTTTTCGTGTGAACTGATTTGGACCTTTATACGAAACTATAATTTTATTTTACACCGGAAAGCTCAAAAAACTATATGTAAACTGAATCTACGACAAACTAATTTACACTTGGAAATCTCTTATATTATGAATCACAGAAAAATTGTAAAAAAACTTATTAATTGACCAATAAATAAAATAATTTAGCTAAAAACAAATCAAAAATTATATAAATTAAAATGAAAAAAAGGCCTACATTAATTTATCTTGAATGTTGTCTTCATCACGTTTTATTTTACGTCTTCGTTTATCTTCTGTGATAACTCCCTTTATTAACGAATTCCCCAGACATTTAATCAAAAATAATAGGTATTGCAGTTTTCTTAAGACGTATCCTTAACGGTGAACTTCGATCTAAACAATTTTCCTCAAAATGCTGCGAACAAATTACATCACGTTTCTGCGGTTTCCAAGGTTATAAATTTAGTGCTTTTAACATGCATTTAAATATTTTGTATCGCTTGGAAATCTGTGGCATGTTATTTTATTTCTATTATGCTTTTCGTAACGATTTCAGTTCACACATTTGCATATACAACATTTCATAACTATTATTATTTAATTAAATTTGCAAAATTTTAATGTTTTCAAATTGTAAATAACTGCATGTCCAAATAAAACACAAAACGTCCAGATAACATTATTTTTTCTTAAAAAACTTAAGCTTTCGATTTTTTTTTGGTTCTGTCATACTTATATATATAAATATTTTGTTTAGGCTTAAAATCTCAATTCAAATTATCAATAAAACGAATTATGGTTTTGAAATGTCACAAAATTCAAACTCAACATTCTGGTATAAAATTGATATATTTTTAAACAATTTATAATTGAAGATAAATAAACATTCAATTAATCACTAATCTTTTTGATTTAAATTTATAGTCTAAATCATTTGATTTAATTTTATATACCAATTGATTTAAATTTTACTAATTGACTCGATCCAAACAATTTGATCGTTTATATATCATATTATCATCGATCTTCTGTTTCATTTTCCATCATTTATGAAAAACTTGTATTTTTAATTTACTTAAACTTATTTAAATCATCAAAAAAAATGTACAGTGGTATGAATAAACGTCTATGTTTACCACAATTAAAGAAAATTAATAAAATTATTATGGAATTTGAAAACTACTATTTCTAGAGTAAAAATTGAAAATAGTCCGTCGTTACAAGTGTCTCAATTCAAAGAATGTGCCAATATGTTATATGAAAGGAGCGAGAGCTTATGCCTAATGGTATTCCGTCTGAATACTTACATTTTAGGTTTGTGGCAGCGCAAATCAAACGGGTTGTGGTGTCTGAAGTAATTACATTCGTGCTATATTCTATCCGTTATTATGATTTCTAGGATGTTGTCATAAAGCAGGTTTTGACAATCTCCCAAAATTCTATCACATCAAGGGCAGCTTTGATTATTATTGCACTACTATGGTTTTGAATCCAATACATCACAATGAAAAATGGTGTTTTCACTTAAAAAAGTAATAATAATAAAGTAATAATTAGTAGCAGATAGAGGAAAAGTATTTATCGTATTGAGAGATAAATCAACTTGAAGGCAGTAAATTCATGAATCATGACAATAATAAAGTTCGTGTGGAAACGTTATCAAATGGATAAGTGGAAAATGGAAAATGTGATAATTTCGAGGGCCATGTTGTTAATCCTAGTTTAGACAATGAGAATACTGGCGTGCCAGTAGACAGTAGCTAGCTTGTTCACCCGCCTAAAGTTGCTGTTCTCGTCTGTTATGTTCACACGATGACTTCTACTCTCCAGTTGTGTTGGTTGGAGTTGATTATTCGTAGTTTTCTATTGTTTTACTTAACAAAATTTGAAAGAATATTTGAAATAACGTTCACCAGATTTAAATAAACGACAAAAAATAACATATACATACATATAGTAACGTTAGTTCAACCAAAGCACGTGTCGAAGACCAAATTAAATAAAAAAAAATAAACTTCACTTTTTATTTAATTTACTTAAACGATATTACTTCGGTCTGAAAGACCTAAGTATTACATTTATGAGCTAAAAGTGAAAGTCTTACCTCCACTTTTTTTTTGCATCTCTCGACGTTTTAGGACCTACTGATTCTAAAAACAACTGTCACAAACCCGTCACAACCGACGAAGTCTAGAAAACGGCTGAAGGAATTTGAAAAATTTTGAATTCTAAAAATAGGTACACTCAATGGTAAGAGCTAAAAGGACGATGTGTTCGATAACTGTACCGGAAGTGTGTCAAAAATCGACAAAAGTGTCAAAACAAGGATATATGCATATTTTATGCTTAAAAAACGTTCATTTAAAGTGATAATGAGTAGGAACAAAGAATGTGAAGAAATCTAGATGGTCGGGATTGGTATGTGAGATCAAAAACTAGATTATTGCATTATAAGTTTGTCAAAACAATAATGTCAAGTGTGTCAAAAAATGAATTCATTTATTTTTTTAGCCAATTTTTTGGCTGTAGCTGTAGCTGTTTTTATGACGTAAATGTAATTGAAAATGAAATTGGACATGGAAATTTTTTAATTTGTTATAGTTTTTAGAATATTTTTGGAATTTCGAAAAAAGTTTGTATTTTTGATTTTGTAATAATTTTTGCAATATTTTTAGAATTTTGGAAAAAGTTTTAATTTTTGATTTTGTAAGAATTTTTGGAATATTTTTGGAATTTTGAAAAATTTGAATTTTTGATTTTATTATAATTTTTGGAATTTTGAAAAAAAATTCAATTTTTGATTTTGTTATAATTTTTGCAATATTTTTAGAATTTTGGAAAAGTTTCAATTTTTGATTTTGTAAGAATTTTTGGAATATTTTAGAATATTGAAAAATTTTAATATTTTGATTTTATTATAATTTTGGAAAAAGTTTCAATTTTCGATATTGTTATAATTTTTGCAATATTTTTAGAATTTTGGAAAAAGTTTGAATTTTGGAATTTTTAAGAATTTTTGGAATATTATTAGAATTAAGAAAAAGTTTAAATATTTGATTTTATTCTAATTTTTGGAATATTTTGAGAATTTTGAAAAAAAAAATTTTCGAATTTTATATATATTTTTAGAATTTTGTAAGAAACGTTTCAATTTTTGATTTTGTAAGAATTTTTGGAATATTTTTAGAATTTTGAAAAATTTTAAATTTTTGGTTTTATAATTTTGGAAAAAGTTTCAATTTTTGTTATTGTTATAATTTTTGCAATATTTTTAGAATTAATTAAAGTTTAAATTTTTGATTTTATTCTAATTTTTGGAATATTTTTAGAATTTTGAAAAAGTTTCAATTTTTCATTTTGTAAGAATTTTTGGAATGTTTTAGAATTTTGAAAAATTTTAAATTTTTGATTTTATTATAATTTTGGATAAAGTTACAATTTTTGATTTTGTTATAAGTTATGCAATATTTTTAGAGTTTTTGAAAAAAGTTTTAATCTTTGATTTTGTAATAATTTTTGAAATATTTTTAGAATTTTGTTTGAAAAAAGTTTGAATTTTTGATTTTATTTAATTTTTACAATATTTTTGGAATTTTGAAAGAAATATGAATATGTGGTTTTGAAATATTTTCTCGAAACGGTAAATGGAGAGGTTTTTGAGTAGTTTGCTGATTGTATAATCTTTTCACTAAATTATGTTAATTTATGATCTGTTATAATTTTCCGACAACCTATTGATGTTTCGTGTTAGTTTTGTAATACATATCTAAACAGAGATAAAAAATACATGTGTTTTAACAAAAAGTTATGTTTGAAATACATCGCTGCCGAAAACTAAAAACCATATCCTCATAAAAGTTTTTTCCCCAAAACTATATCAAAATTCTTAAACCAGACCGAAGTCTTGATATCTCAGAGCTGTGAGATTTCTGTCCCTCCATATTTTTTCATTTTACTTACAAGACCAAATAAGGAAATAAAATTACAGGACGTGTTCACCGGAAGCCAGTAACTGTACTATAATAACTCGACTGCACAACACCCATGTTTACTCACCTCCTGTAGATTAGGCATTAGGATCATAAAAATTAAAAAAATTCGTTTCAATTCTGTTTTATATTTCTTTTATTTATGTTTTATAAAAGTGAGGTAAATATTTACAATGTGTTTGTACAATTTAATTTAAATTAAAAAAATTAACTGTATGTTTTTGTTTAGTATTTATATACTCATATTTAATCATATGGATAATATTAGACAATAAATTTATCTACAAAATTATGAACAAAGTCTTTTGTAACATAACATTTGTTTTTAGTTATTTCAAATATTTAATAATGTTAATTATCCGCTATATAAACCAACAGTAACAACGATACCGAAAACAAGATATTTTAAAAACAAACGCATAGTTTAACAGCCAATTTTGGTAGATGTGGCGGGGTTCAAAACATAGTTTTAAGCGAATACTAAACAATCCCTTTTATTGGATATTAATATTAAGATATGATCTATGTATACCTACTTACATATGTCAATTGTCAAACGATAAATATGGGCTTAAGTACGTCTTTAAACTTATCTTCTTAAATGGTAATAAATGGTAAAATTATTTTTATAAAATAAATTTGATACTTGCGAATAGATATGTAAATGATTGGCAAACGTATAAGTGGGACGCAATGCAATCTATCGAAAACAATCTTACTACATATTTTATTTTATCATTTGTTTTGGACCATATCCTGAATCTAAATAATTAAAAAAATGTACATGTCTTTGAGTGAGTGGTTGGTTTGTGGGTGGGTGGCATAAACGCATGGGATCTTTGATAATAATAAATTTTGATACATATGATCCTGGTTCTCTTGAAAATGGATGATCTGTATTCATTTCAAAATTGGATAAAATGTCGATAGGTGTCCCGAACACCTGTTAGTTTGAATCTTCAATAACTTTCAATATTATTGAAACTTGGTATATAAGGTTTTACTACAGGTTCCAATATTTCTGCATACCAACTTTCTGTTTATCAATTCCGGTTAAAATATTTTTTTTGAATTTTTTCAGGTGTTTATTGCAGTTATCTACAGTTACAAATCGATTTTTATGAAACGTTGGTAAAATGTTTCATTCAATATGAAAAAAATTTTTTTTGCTTTTGGGCACATTGGACAAAGGGTTGACGGGATAATTTTTTCACTATGTTTTTGTTTGTTGGGAGCATACAATATTCGTTTGTGAATTAATGTTTATGACACTTTGATAAAAGATATAAATATGTATGGCAAGGAGCTGATTATTTTTTCAGCAATATTCAACAAAGTGGTGGGGATCGCCCGAGTACCTGTTCTTTTGAAAGCTCACTAGCATATGTACCTGATAATCGAATCTTATAAAACTTGGTACATAAGCATTTAGTACGGCTTACAAAAGCTCTGCATCCCAACTTCCGTTTTTTCACTTCCGCTCAAATTTTTTTTTGAATTTGTTCAATGTCTTTATCCACACTACATGTCTACAATAATGAAGTGACTATATGATGAAACTTATAAAAAGGTTCTTGATTTTAATAATATTTTTATCTATATGATAGCAATGGATCCAACCATTATGTGGTTTAGAGTTATAAGTATCTAGAACTGAACTGAATGTATTCAATTGAATTGAATTAAAATTTTATTTGAAAACCTAAAGATCCGTAACAAAGTCTTATATCAATTCCTCTAACCACCGTTTTGATTATGGTTAAACATTTTAGTCTATGGTTTTAGTCTATGGTTAAACATTTACCACCCTCGATCAGCGAGTTAAACGGTTAACCATAGACTCTGACCAGGAGGACACCGATTCGTTTGATCCCTGAGCTGGGACTCAGTAGGACTTATAAGTCTTATGAAAAAGGTTTCAATTAGTGTGAGAAGATAATGGTTAGCTTTTGGGATACTCCGACCAAAGTGGCAGGGGTTCACCATACAACAGCTGACTTGACAGCTGAAGTTTGTTGGGAACATACAGACTTCGTTCATTAATCAATTTTGATGACACTAGGAATAGATGGATATTTGAATGACAATGGAAGAACTGATTACTTTTTGGACTATATTGCGGAATAAATGGTGGAGGGCATCAGAAGCATTTGTTTATTTGAAACTTATTATTCAAGTCTCCTGATAATTTATTTTGATTAGACTTAGTAAAAATGCTTACAAAATGATTTATAACAGTTCTACATCCCAACTTCCGGTTTCTCACTTCCGAAAAAAAAATTTTGTTTTATCTTTTACAGATACTACAGCTTTCTTTAATGCCTTAATTTTTTGAAACTTTAGCAAAAGATGGAGATTTTCAAGGAATACTCCATAGCTAAGATTGAGGATGCTACCGTTGACTAAATAGAGTTCATTCGCCAGCTCCCCTAATATATTACCTTGGCTAGTGATATCTCACTTCTATTGCCAGTGGTATGTGATATCTCACGTTAGTGTTAGATACTAACAGTAGAAATTTTATGTTATGCTTGATAACATTATAGCTCGTATGTCAATATCCGGACTGGAGTACACGGGTTTGTCACACCTGTAGATCAAAAATAAAAAAATTTATAAATAAAAAAAATAGATCCCTCCATGCGGAAAGATCGTAATATTATATCAATCGTATCGGCACTTGTGATGTTACTCATGTTTGTTGAAAGTCGTCAACCAGACTACAGCACAGGGATAAAATGTTAAAAGTTCTTAGATTATTAGAACCAGACTGAAAATTATAGTTCTTATCAAACTAAGTTGGTATCTTGCTGTTGTAGAGATTGATATCATTGTCTAACAAATTTTAATTGTGTTAGCAAACTAAGGCCATTTTGTGGGTTGCAATTCAGTTCATTATCGGGTGTATCAGAGAGAATGTTGCTAATAAGAATGTTGAGACCAATGTGGCAGACAAAGAGAACGTTGCTAATAGAGAAGGTTTAAACTACTTTTAGCTGATTGGAACCGAAAGTGGAAGATGTTTAAAGCTTGTTTTTGATTTGACGCTGAAGGCAAAAATGTGGTTCAGCTTAGTTCGGCTTTCGGGTTCTCCTTGCGTAATTTGGTACTTTGTTTGGTTCATGTTAAATTTCCTGTTTGGCAATAGATGATATATTGGTATATAGATATACTGGCTTGATATAGATATACTGATTAATAGTTTTTCGATCCACATACTAATAGGCGACTTTTAATCACTAAAAAAAACTAAATCAATTTTACAAATTGTTTATAAATACATATACAACTCACAAATTTTTTTGTAAGTTTACCAAAAATATTGTAGATTACAAAAAAAATTATTTGTAAAAACCAAAACTTTATTTGATTTACAAATTATTTTTGGATTTGAAGGAAAAACATTGTATAGTTTTATCAAAAGATTTTGTATGTTGTATACATTTTATAAAAATTTTGTAAAAGTAAATTTTTTTTTTGGAGTGATTTCTTTCTCTCTCTACATCTTGCCTTTTCTGTTTCCCTCTCTATACTTTTCTCTATCGTTCTCTTTTAGCTTTAAATTACTTTGCTAATCAAAACCTCCGATATAGAAGCCTAACTCATTTTTTAGCACAAAAAAATCAAATTCAAAAAATCACCATATTGCCATACATGGTATAACGAATATAAGGTATTCTTGACAGCTAAACGAAAATTTTGTGTGACGTCATCCGGCGTAAATATAAAAAACGAAATATGTTTTTATTTGAAAATTAGAGAAAACATAATTTTTACGTTATGGTTTTCCTTATTTTTTTCATTAACAATTTGTTTATTAAGTTTTCTAACTCTAAAGAACATTTTGCAGGGTAGAAAATTCGACGTCTACGCCATGCTGCAGGGGTAATGCAGACAGAATTAGGTTGGTGTATCGGAGACAAGCAGAGAAAAACTGCTTAGTCTATTACGCTACATCACTGCGAATTGGCGCCTTAAAACTTCTTATAACCTTAACATCATAACAGAACCATTAACGAAAATTTGGGTTGGGACTGAGGTTAATACCATCACTCCGAAATAAAGCTTTGTTAAATTTGATAACCAAAAAAGGAATACCAGACACTAACAAAACAACAGAAGTTTTACCTGGACGTGAGAAAGAACCAAACTTCCGAATCGGAACGTGAAACGTGTGCAGCCTGATCGCTCATGATGCTTTAATAAGCCTAGAAACAGAGACTGAGAGGCATAGGATGGATATCATTTCTCTGCAAGAAATTAGACAGCCAATAATCGGAAAACAAAACTCGAATAGTCACTCTTTATGCAGTAGTGGTCATTCTTCTCGAAAAGAATTTAGTACTGGTTTCCTTGTTGGTGCACGCATACAAGAAGACGTGTTGAAATTCATCCTGGTCAATGAGAGGATTTACTACTTAGGGGTACGCGGTATATAAAACAATATTTCTCTTATTGCCTTGCATGCACCTACTGAAGCTAAGACCGTCAATATTTTCTACATAGCACTGGAGGAGGTTATGAAATCAACACCAACAATGATAATGGTGAGAGAATGACTGAGTTTGCATTATCAAATAATTTGAGAATTGCCAGTACTTTCTTTTCGCATCGATCGATTCATAAGCAGACTTATGTTTTTAAACCGATTTTAAACCGTTCCTTTATATGTGCAAATATTGGAAGTAACCACTTCCTTGTATGTTCTAAGATAAGGTTCCACTTTCAACGATCAATTCAGCGATCTTTTACTCATTAGAGTATTTAAAATTTTGTCTTTTAAAGTCCAATCATTTTCAGTGAAGTGTAAGGAACAAACTATCTTATAATAAATACGAACATTTTCTTTTTCCACATGATTCTATCCACTACAAATTGATTTATTTTTCTGGAAATTAAAAAACCTTATGTTTTGAGTATGATTTTTCACATTTGTTGAAAACTTTTGGTTTTAACGTAGTTCGGCATTTAAATTTGTATATGTTTTAATAGTAAAACAAATACTAAAGTTCATTAATTAATCAATGAATTAATTTCAATCATTTCATTAACTAATAAATTAATTTATAAATCATACTAAATATATTTTTAATTTAAAAACAATAGCTTTTCTCATTGATAATAACAACAAACGTATTATATAAAACTCTGAGTGACGTCAATCAAAATCAAAATGGCATCGCTGTCACTCTAGTGAGAATACCTTATTTTCATTTTACCATGATTGCCATATAAAAAAAATTTCAAAAAATTCAATCAAAAACACTAATACAATTTTTTGCATAGGGCAATGTTCATTGTTTATTGCAAATGGCGTGAATCAGTAGGGCTATGATTACGGAGGTTTTGTGGTAATGCATAAATATGAGTAGAAGTTCCAACACCGTATTATCGAAATTTGTATTCTTTTATGAAAAGTGCAATACAAAAAATACAAATTTCGATAATTCGGCATGGTATAACGAATATAAGGTATTCTTGACAGCTAAACGAAAATTTTGTGTGACGTCATCCGGCGTAAATATAAAGAAACAAAAAATGTTTTAATTTGAAAATTAGAGAAAACATAATTTTTACGTTATGGTTTTCCTTATTTTTTTCATTAACAATTTGTTTATTAAGTTTTCTAACTCTAAAGAACATTTTGCAGGGTAGAAAATTCGACGTCCACGCCATGCTGCAGGGGTAATGCAGACAGAATTAGGTTAGTGTATCGGAGACAAACAGAGAAAAACTGCTTAGTCTATTACGCTACATCACCGCGAATTGGCGCCTTAAAACTTCTTATAACCTTAACATCATAACAGAACCATTAACGAAAATTTGGGTTGGGACTGAGGTTAATACCATCACTCCGAAAAAAAAGCTTTGTTAAATTTAATAACAAAAAAAAGAATACCAGACACTAACAAAACAACAGAAGTTTTACCTGGACGTGAGAAAGAACCAAACTACCGAATCAAAACGTGAAACGTGTGCAGCCTGATCGCTCATGATGCTTTAATAAGCCTAGAAACAGAGACTGAGAGGCATAGGATGGATATCATTTCTCTGCAAGAAATTAGACAGCCAATAATCGGAAAACAAAACTCGAATAGTCACTCTTTATGCAGTAGTGGTCATTCTTCTCGAAATGAATTTAGTACTGGTTTCCTTGTTGGTGCACGCATACAAGAAGCCGTGTTGAAATTCATCCTGGTCAATGAGAGGATTTACTACTTAGGGGTACGCGGTACATAAAACAATATTTCTCTTATTGCCTTGCATGCACCTACTGAAGCTAAGACCGTCAATATTTTCTACATAGCACTAGAGGAGGTTATCAAATCAACACCAACAATGATAATGGTGAGAGAATGACTGAGTTTGCATTATCAAATAATTTGAGAATTGCCAGTACTTTCTTTTCGCATCGATCGATTCATAAGCAGACTTATGTTTTTAAACCGATTTTAAACCGTTCCTTTATATGTGCAAATATTGGAAGTAACCACTTCCTTGTATGTTCTAAGATAAGGTTCTACTTTCAACGATCAATTCAACGATCTTTTACTCATTAGAGTATTTAAAAGTTTGTCTTTTAAAGTCCAATCATTTTCAGTGAAGTGTAAGGAACAAACTATCTTATAATAAATACGAACATTTTCTTTTTCCACATGATTCTATCCACTACAAATTGATTTATTTTTCTGGAAATTAAAAAACCTTATGTTTTGAGTATGATTTTTCACATTTGTTGAAAACTTTTGGTTTTAACGTAGTTCGGCATTTAAATTTGTATATGTTTTAATACTAAAACAAATACTAAAGTTCATTAATTAATGAATGAATTAATTTCAATCATTTCATTAACTAATAAATTAATTTATAAATTATACTAAATATATTTTTAATTTAAAAACAATAGCTTTTCTCATTCATTCATTCAACAAACGTATTATATAAAACTCTGAGTGACGTCAATCAAAATCAAAATGGCATCGCTGTCACTCTAGTGAGAATACCTTATTTTCATTTTACCATGATAATTCGGTGTCGGAACTTGTACCGAACAAGTAGAAAAGAATTCACTGTCAAGAAATTTAACTTGATTGTTATCTATTCACAGCTGTTAAACTTCCTATTATAATTAGTGTATAAAATATGTTAAGCAACAGTTATTTTATTTATCGACAATTTTTATAGAAATTGGTGGATGATGAATTTCCTAAATTGGATGTGTTAAGTGCTATGGTATAATATGAAAGAATCATACAATAGAATTTTTTGAAAGGCGTCAGTAATCAGCATTGTGAAAGACGTCAGCAAGAGTATTGGCGACTTGCGCTCTGACAATTTTCTCTATTAACGGGAACGTTTGGTTTTTCGTTTTTGTAGTACATAAAGAGTTTTTCAATAGGGGCATAACAATTTTGTATTTTAATACCAACGCACTCTTATGTGGAGTTCTTTCAGACCAAAAAAAGTGATGTACATCAAAAAAAATTGATGTAAATCAATTGGTCGTATTCTTTCAGACCAAATTTTTGATGTTTTTTCTGATGTACATCAATTTTATGAAATTGAGATTTTTTGATAAATTCGTCTTCCAGCAAAAACTAATACAAACACACACGTATAAAAACAATAACAAACGTGACGCCATTTTTTGAATTTACTATTTGTGGATAGTTTTTTGTGATTATTAGGTGAATTTTAGAAAATTAAACATAAATTCTGCGTATAGTGAAAAAATATTTTATGTTTACACAATTATTTTAATGTAAATTTAAATCGAAAATATTTTGTTTTGTTACCAATACAACAATAATGAAAATCATGTGGTTTGTCCGTTCTTTCAGACATGTTAAAAATTGATGTACATCAAAAACCTGAAAGAACTCCACATTAAATTTTTTTTATGATCTGTCAATGTCAAAACATTAGTCAAAGTTTACACTTTTATCATAGTGAAGTTCACGAACGAGCAACGTTTGGAAATTATTAAAAAATACTACCATAATTCTCAGTCGGTCGTCGTAACTTTAAGAGCGCTTACTCCAATTTTCGGACGTAATAATCGTCCCACCAGACAGGCTGTGCGTGCTATAGTGGATAAATTCGAGTCAACATATTCACTATTGAATGTTCCTGTGCCAATGAGACAACGCACCGGTCGGAGTACCGAAAATATCGCAGTCGTAAGAGCTTCAGTTCAAAATGAGTCAAATCAGTCGATTCCACGCCGTTCACAGGAATTGGTTATCTCTCAAACCATATTGTGGAGAATTTTACGTAAAGATCTAGACCTACACCCTTACAGGATTAAATTAACTCAAGAACTAAAGCCTCTTGATCATTTGAAGCGCCGAAACTTCTCCGATTGGGCTCAGCTAGCGAAATAATGAATTTCATCGAAAAATCATCTTCTGCGATGAAGCTCATTTTTGGCTACATGGCTTTGTTAACAAGCGAAATATGCGTTTTTGGTCAGCAACAAACCCACATGTGCTTCAAGAGACTACACTTCATCCACAAAAAGTGATCGTGTGGTGTGGATTTCATGAAATTAGTGAAAATTTCGTGAAAATTGGATTCAAAGAATCGATCACTGCAAACGTGTTCGCGGTGGTCATATGCCTGAGATTTAATTACATTCTTAAATGTAACATGTGTATTGTATATGAAATAAATTTCAGCTCGATATCTCAATTATTCTGTGTTTTATTTAAATACAAAATTGTTATGTTCTTATTGAAAAACCCTGTACTTGTTTGTAAAATCGCTGTTTTGTAAACAAACATAATGTAATAATCAATAAAACATGTGCATTTAAATATGGAATAAAAAGACGGAATGATATTTTGGTTATAGATATTGTTGTCTAGCGTTTTTACAGATAAACATTCAACAGTTGTGTTGATTGATAGCCAGTGAAACGTGGCTACAAGACAACAAGTGTGAAAATTGAATTGAATAATAAGTATCCTGCTGTTGTAAAATAATTTTTTGGGTATTTGCATATTATTGTTTTGTCGTTGGTTCCCAAAATTATCCAACATTTTGCTTTTGCTTTTTTAAGGTGTATTTTGTATACAAGTTTCGGTATTCGTTGTAGTCGTAGGCAAAAGGAGATGTTCCTTCTAAAACTGAAAACGAAATGTTTGGAATTTTATTTACAAACCTATGCAGTACTCTAGTTCCCGCTATTGACAGTGGAGTTAACGTGAGATATCACGTATATCTGGCAATAGCAGTGAGATATCACCAGCCAAGGTGATACGTAATATTTATTGTTACGGAATATTTATTGATGATGGCACGATATTGTTTGCTCGAAGAAACGAGTCTGCATATAACTCTATATCTGGGCATAAATCATTGAGGAAGACAAAGCTTCAAATGATCAAGGGATATGTCACTAACTGGATTATTGGCAACCCGATTCTAGTTTTGTTTCCGCAAACTTTTTTAAAAATTTGCTTTTTCCCCTTTTATTTTATTACTATTTCCATTATCCCATCCCAATGGTCCCATTGGTCTATGTCATATCTTATTACGTGATAAGATTCATTCCATATTTATCCATTCCATATTTATCCATTCCTTAAAAAAACAAAAAATTTCATCTATCACCATCTTAGAACGCTTTTTGTTGTGGGACCTTGGTCTAAAATAATTTTTATGTGTTGTTGCGACACATATTAAATGTAGGAACACTTTTTATTAAAAAAAAGTCACGCCTTTCAACCAACAAATATATACCACTTTCATTCATAGGCAAGGTTGTCTTTCAGCATGGCCAGGTTGCGATTTTGTAAATTAAAATTCCAAAAATTATTTGCTTGCTATTCCGTTCTTGTAGAGTTGTCATTTGTCAAGGAAATCAGGAGAAGTTGAAATAAGTTATTATATGTAATTTAAAATTTTATTTCCTTAATTATCCAATTTTTGGCAAATTTGAATTTTTTAATCCTTGAAATGTATTTTCGATAGGTATTAGGGTTTTAAATCTCTGGATGCTATAAAGATATAACTTTCATTTCAGGCTCAAAACGTGAAATCATTTCAATTTGTTGTTCGATACTATTTTTTTTATTTTTAAAATTTTATTATGTTACGACATCGTGTTGGTGCTTAAGAATCTTAGCATATGATAGAGTCTGGCATGTCAACTTGTGACGTCGGTTGACGGGTCCTGCATTTGAACTGTATATTGTATGAAGTGTTGGTGTCAACTTTATAACGCCGTATATTGTTCCATCTAAGTTCTTTCGGACTCTGTTCAAAAGTTAGTTGCTCGAATTGTTAGTGATCGAAATTGTCGAAATCAAAACTTTATTACCTACAACACCGCAACACTATATTGTATTTGAGATTTTTTAATTAAAACATATTTATATTTTATTTTTCTAGCACTGATACCAGCTCGATATGTTTTCGCTATTCTTGGATCAATTGGGTTTGCTATTATATATGGATTAAAAGTTAATTTAAGTGTGGCAATGGTTGCTATGCTAAATCATACAGTATTAGCAGCATCTAGTTCTGATGTATCCAATCAAACTAGCAGTACAAACGATGAACCAGTATGTCAAGCGACAGGTGGTGTTGCTGAAGTTACAGAGGTAATACATGCTTCTAATAACTTTATAACAGTTAAAAAAATTGACCAATATTCCAATTTTATTTTATCTGAAAATTTTAATTCGTTTTGCATTTGTTTTCAATGTCACACCAATAACTCAGAAAAATGTTTGTTTTGTTTGTCTGAATAAAAATTACATCTTTTAAATTTAGCTGTTATAAAATTTCTTGAGATTTTATTTCAAACAATCACATATTTATTTAATTTGAACTACATTTTCAAATTATTGTTATTAATTTTTTGTTTAAAAATCAGATAAATTCGTTTTAAATGAAAATCAATATAAATACAATAATTTTATAAAATTCCGATATAAATCAAAAGGTTCAATAATCTTTCAACTTATAGTACAAATTAATTAAATAAATTTATTTGTTTGGTCTCAATTTACTTGAAAAGACTTAAAGGACTGAAAAACATACTGAACAGTGCAAACATATTGGATTTATTGGTTTTGATTAAAATGTGCGATGCTTTTCACTTAAGCAATTTACTTTAAATTTAAGTGGAAGAATAATGCATAAAAGTTTTGATAGTTTAATTTATTTATGTACATGTACAGGCTCATTTCTTTAATGTGAATAATATGAAAAGTATACTTTTACTGAATGCTGAACAGTGAACTTGGTGTATTCTTCAACTATAAATAAAAATAAATAAATCAAAAACACGATGCATCAAAGAATTTGTTAGATTAATAGTATTAAAATCCGTGACCCGTGTCACACCTGGGTCGTTTTTTACACGACGTGCACATACACGTAATCCCGGAGGCAACTGGCATTGTGAGGCTTTAGTGGAATGATTTGCCAGAATCAAAACTATCGAGTGCCTTCAACCTACAAAAGTTTAAAAAAAGCGTTCATCAACACCTCAGAACACATTTTGCTGTTGGGCCTAGGTTTTAAAAGGTATCTATGTATTGCGGTGACACATATTTTAATTTCCCCTCTACACAACACTTTTAGTCAAAAAAAATATAATTGTTGGTTTTTTTCAATAAAAGTTTGATTTTAATTATTATCCGGCTGGATGGACCAATAAGAAAATTTTCAATAAAAAAAAATAGTGTAACCACTAATATGAATTACGTGTATGTGTATATTGCGTGTATGTCTATTACAGGCCAACAGCTATTCCTATTGCAGCTGAGCGATTTTGATTTAATATTTCTCTTACACGAGTTTCAATCTTTCGATCATCCTCAGAGAGAAACTCAACCTACAACAAAAAATCCAATTTGTTCTATATTTAAGATTTGTAAATATAAATTAAAAAACATAGTTTGTTTCATAATATATCGTATAAGCTCATATCTAAAATCTCCCGTTGATACCATCTTTGAAATTTTAGTGTTTTCATTTCATATGAGCTTTCAAAGAAATTATTTGACTCCTTAAATTGGAAAAAAAATAATTTGTATATACAAAGTTTATCGATTTATTACATTTTATAAAATAAATTTTATAATTTTTATTTAAGGATGGCCCGTTTACATGGAGTGAACCATTACAAGGAACAATATTAAGTTGTTATTTCTGGGGCTACTTTATATCACAAATGCCAGGAGCTCGAATTTCTGAATTAGTTTCAGCGAAATGGGTTATGTTATTTTCAGTAGCAATCAATGTGGTATGTACACTTTTGACCCCACTAATGGCAAAACTTCATTATGGGGCAATGATTGCAATGCGTGTAGGAGAGGGAATCGGTGGAGGAGTTACGTTTCCTTCAATGCATGTTATGTTGGCGTCATGGGCTCCACCTGAAGAACGTAGTGTCATGTCATCTATTGTGTAAGTATGTATTATTGATAAGTTACTGTAATAATGTTAATTTGTTGTTTGTGTTTTGGTTTAGATATGCTGGTACTGCTCTAGGAACTGTAATTTCAATGTTATTGGCGGGACAGCTAGCAGGTTCATTTGGATGGGAATCTGTTTTTTATGTAATGGGAGGATTAAGTGCTATTTGGTTGGTTTTGTGGTTTTTCTTAGTTATGGATACTCCAAATCAACAATCTTTGATAAGCGCAGAAGAACGAAATTTCATTGTATCTTCATTACATGTTGGTGGTGATAGTGAACATGGTGGTCAACATGACAAACCTGCCATTCCATGGAAGAAAATGCTAACCTCATCTGCTTTTTTGGCAATATTGGTAGCACACACGTGTTCTAATTGGGGGTGGTATATGTTATTGATTGAGTTACCATTTTACATGAAACAAGTTTTGAAGTTTAACATCAAAGAAAATGCTGTCGTTACAGCTTTGCCATTTTTAACAATGTGGTTTTTCTCGATGTTCTTGTCAAAAACATTGGATACTCTTCGTTCAAGGGGTAAAATTACTACAACAACTGCTAGGAAAATTGCAACTCTTGCAGCATCAGTGATTCCTTTGTGTTGTTTGTTAACGCTCTGTTTTATTGGTTGTCAACGTGCTCTAGCTGTTGCTTTAATGACAATTGGTATTACGTCGATTGGTGGTATGTTCTGTGGATTTTTATCCAATCATATCGATATTGCTCCCAACTTTGCTGGGACAATGATGGCTTTAACGAATACCGTTGCAACAATTCCTGGTATTACTGTACCGATTTTTGTTGGACAAATTACACATGGCAATGTAAGTTTCTAATATCTTTTACACATAGAGGTTGATATTTCTCAAATTTTTATGTTTGTCTGATAGCAAACTATAGGTGCATGGAGGGTAATCTTTCTTGTTACTGTTGGACTGTACGTAGTAGAAATTGTTGTTTACACTATTTTTGGGTCGGGAGAGGAGCAATCATGGAACAAAGGAAAAGTTCGTCGGGGTAATCATGAAAGTAGTACGGAAGCAACTCCTCTAAGTAGTGTGGGCAAAAAATAATACTTATACAACAAAAATCTGCCGATTATATTATATAGACTTTTGTATTTACTTTGAGTGTAATGAGATTAACATAACTAAATAAATTATTTTATTGCTTGATATCTATTAATCCATGATACTAATTTAAGCATTTACTAAATAGATTTACCAGGAAAAACAAATTAATATTTTTGGAATAACAAATCAAAAAAATATTTTTAATTCAACTTTGAACTTTTGCAACATCCAGTGCAAAATTTTTGATAATTTATATATACCACTGATAATAATTAGATAGTAAATTCAATAATTTAATGTTTTTGTTTGAAGTAATTGAATGTTTACAAAAAAATATTTATGTGTGTGTATGTATGTATTCTATCAAATCATTAGTTTTAATTGGCTATTGTGTATTTTTGAATTTCAGCTCTTTATATTTAAAATTGGAGTAGATGTGTAATTGTAATGAATGTTGTGAAAATTGTAAAATTAACAAAAAAAATTTAACGATGGGTAATTTTTTTAAATTTGTATCTTTTATTACATGCATTAATTTAATTTTAAGCAAATTAGTGTTAATTTAAACTGTTATAAGAATGTAGGTAATTGAAATATATAAATGTGTATATAAAGTTAGATTTTTTAATGGTGCTGGTCGCTGGATCGTTACAATGTTCGACTTTTCTATATTTAAAAGGTTCGTTGATTCAGTTAGGGTTCAGTAATAATGGGTTCGTTGTTGTAGTTATACAGAGTTAGACAGCTGTTGTTGTATCTGGTGTCCTGATAAAATATCACGCGAAAAAATCACACACGAAAGAATATCACGTCGAAAATATCACAGCGAAAAAATCACACTGTACGAAAATATCACATCACTAAAATATCACATTACGAAAATATCACATCCAAAAATCACATGCGAGAAAATATCACACCCTAAAAAATATCACATCCAAAAATCACACGCGAAAAAATATCACATCTAAAAATCACACCCGAAAAAATATCATGTAAAAAATATTTTATTGTAAAAAAACATATTGTCCGTATATAAAATATAAATTTTTGTAAAGAATTCTGAGATAGCAATCTTTCATGTGATACCGTATTGGACTTAGTAAAAACGTTTTCAACGACTTCACGTCATTAATCTTTTTTACAAATTAATCTTATTTTATTGATTTTGGAGCCCAAATTATTTAATCAATATTCATCATATTCTGCCAATATTATGTTCTTTATTTCATTTGGATTCCTTTGCCTGAACACACTGCTGCATATAATAATCATATTGTAGCGACATCTTCAAAACCTGAGAATCCAAAAAATTTCATATCGATGGTACGTACACATTGCTGCAATGCAATCTCTAAATCTGTAATAATTATTCTAGATATGCATTGGGTATTAATTCTTAAACTGCCATCAACATTTTACAATAAATCCTTTATTTTGTTATACAAATTTGTCAGATCTAAACAATTTGACTTTTTTCTGTTCGATTCTCAAGTATTTTAAGGGCAAAACTGAAAAAATAAATGCAAAACTACAAAAAAAAAAATGCAAAACTGAAAGAGTTTTGCCCGCTCTGAGGTCAAAACTTAAAAGAAACGAGAAACGAAAACGCTATAAGTCAAATACGATATCAAATGAAAGATTGGTAGCTTAGTTAGAGTACTTCAAAAATTTTTATTTTATATACGGACATTGTGTTATTTTACAATAAAATTTTTTACGTGATATTTTTTTGGGTGTGATTTTAGGATGTGAAATTTTTTCGTGTGATTTTAGGATGTGATATTTTTTCGCGTGTGATTTTAGGATGTGATATTTTCAAAATGTGATATTTTCGTGATGTGATATTTTCGTGGAGTGTGATTTTTTCGCTGTGATATTTTCGACGTGATATTCTTTCGTGTGTGATTTTTTCGTGTGATATTTTATCATAGAACGGTTGTATCTTAGCTAAGAAAAGTAGTCAGTTCACATTCGAGTTTACAAGGCGTATGAGTACTCTACTTTCTAGTGAAATCTTTTATTAGATGAAATAAATCAGACGATTTGCATTATCTACGTTTAAAGTTTTTCTCACTAAAGTAGCGAAAATCAAAAAAAGCTAACTCTTTTTTTGTAAATGATTTTATTTTGTTTGGAATTCGACGGAAAATGTCGGTTGATTTTCTTAAAACAAAAACTATTATTCTAAAATAAGTCTATTTTTAATTTATCACATTAATTAATTTCTAGTAATTTTACTAAAATACATTGGGCCAAAATTTGATGGTAAAAATGGAACTACAAGCTGTCCGTACTTTAAAGTATTAGAATTTTCAAATTTAAAAATTTGTTTAAACGGTTGCATAATTTTCGTCAGATCTCTAGAATAAAAAAATAAATAAATTAATTGCAAATTTTCCATTGAATGTTAACGGCTCAGTTTACTTCACAGTTACGGTTATATTATGTTCTCTAAAAACTGTCGATAGCGCCATATGCACAACTCCGTCATTTTGGATCGGACTTAAAGTACAAGTTGAGTATACTAACGAACCTCCAGGTTTCAATAATCGAATACAGTTGGTTAAAATACTTGCTTGTAATTCAGGTAACTTTAATCTTTCCTTTATTCGACTTGATTTGAAAATATTATTATCATTCTCCGTTAGCGAATGTCGATCGTTCGTACAAGGAACATCAACTAATATTTTATCATACATTTTATAATCTTCTATTGCTCGTGCATTTTCCTGAGTTATAAGAATTCGTTTTGAATTCCATTTTTCATTAAAATCATATAAATATTGATTCATTAACTTTTTAATACGATTTACTCTACTTTCTTGAACATCATTGCAAACAATTATGCCTGGCCACATTGTTTGTAACAGTATTAGGGTTTTACCACCAGGGGCAGCACATGCGTCTAATACTCGTTCTCCTGGTTGCACGTTCAAAGCAATTGGTGGTAATATTGAGGCTCCATTCATTAAAAAATGGGACAGAACGCCTGTTTTACAAGATTTCGGTCTTAAAAAATCGGATATATTCCCTGGTTCGTATGTATATAAGTTTAAATTATCGGAAAATTGAAGTTCTGTTTCAAGTTCGATTTTCATTGGAAAATCAACCGTATTGCTATAATACTTATAATGATCAGATTCCAAAACCCAATCTTCCATTCCTTTTATTTTTGAAGCAGGAATAAATTCATGCAGTGCTGCTGTTCCAACTTGTGTTGCATCAACAATACGACGATAATCCAACTCTGAATCATCCTTCAAAACTTCGTCAAGAGACTTTTTATAGTTCACGGTTTGTTGGTTATATTTCGATGTCTGTGTGGTTTCGTTACTATTTCGTAACGAACTTGGTGGATCATAATCCGTCGTTGTTGGATATATTGAGCTTATTTCCTTTTGTTCTTTACTTTGAATTAACTGATCCATCTTCTTATCCAATTGTAAAACATTTTTTTTTAAATCTTCTAAATTTTTCACCTGTGGATTATTTGTTTCAGAAAAATACATTTGACGTACATTAAATGCTCCATCTTTCTCCAACGATTCAATTGTTTCAAAGACATCTCCGAAGTTATTTACCAATGCTATGTATTTATGCTCCGTTAGTAATGCAATTCTCATTGATTTCCAACGATTACCATACACTGATCCATAAAAATCATCAAAATTTTCTAACGCTTTATCCGAAGCAGCTGTTTTCTGCTCAAGAGTTTTCTGAAACACAAATTACTTTATTAAATATTGTTCTAATAGCCATGTTTGTGGAACACTTACCCAATGGGTTTTCCCATGCTTAAATCGTTTGAATGTTAAAAATATTGATCGTTTATACATAATTTGTCTAGGCGAATGAATCCGTCAGATTCAAAATTATTAAATTAACCTATAATTAAAAGTGACGTTTAGGTTAGTAAGTAAAAATATCCAAAAAAATTAATACCCAAACTTTGTGTTTAAAAATATAAAAATTCGTTTATTTTCTTTTCTATTTATTACAAAAACTTAAGATTGAACTCAAAAAGACTTATGTTTTCAGCTTCTTCTTTTTTGGTTTTCCACCAATAGGTGCTGGAATTTTGAATACGGTGCTGAAAAGGAAAACGTATTTGATATTTATAAGGAAAATATGATGTAATCATAATACTTACTGACATGTTGTACAAATAGGACTAAATTTGCAAAATACTGAAAAATGAAACAACAAAATATAGAGAACAAAACACGTAAATGTAAATATTTACTTGATAAACAAACTGAGCAGACATAACCTATATCAATCATTTCACGATGGCAAAAACAGGCAGCCCGGTAGTCAACTTTAACAGGAGGAGGAAGAACTAATTTCGATCTCATGAGTGGATCAGGCAAAAATACCCAAAGTAAATATTGCAATATTCCATCTAATTGTGGTAATCTTAAATACTGGCCCCCGGTAATATCACAACCTTGTTGAAGTAATCCTAATGATTTGTCTAAAGCACAAACATCCAACACTACTGATTTTTTCTGCGCTGTAAAAAATACGTTCATATAAGTCATATATTGTGATGCACATTCATTACTGCCAGTAACAATTAAAATTCGAGAATTAATATTCGTTCCAGAGGCTTTATTTCTTTGAATCTGAAATTTAAATAGTTTTTAACAATTATTCCAAAAATGAAAATTAACTTACTTTTGCTATATAACACAACGCCATTGCGATACTTCCAGCTAACATAGATTCACAAGGATTCAACAGTTTAGGGGATTTTGCAATTAAATTTGCTAATTTGGTTTTGACAGTTTTCTCAACCAAAGTAAATACCTCATATTGTCCATCGATTTGTCGTATTTCATATGGTCGGCCTGGAGTTGGATATAAAAATTCTGTTGTATTATGATGACATGCTATGACACAAAGTTTATTTTGAGCTTTTTGCATTAAATGGGCATTTCCGAAAGCAACGATAGAATCCAAACATTGTGTTAAATGATGGGAATTTTGACGAACTACACGTTGAGATGGATTTGTATCGAGAATTATGACAAGTAAGCTGGGATCTAATCAAAAGAACAAAACGGTATTAATTCATTTAAGTCGTTTACGAAGAGAATATTTACCTGATTCGTTTTTATCCATTTCGTTATTTGACAACAGACGTTTGACGTTTAGTTTTATTTACACTGTCATATGCAACATAAGAATAAATTTGTATTAAGTTGCTTTGAATATCGCTAGATGTCCTTAAAAACAAATAGAAGATTTTGAATAATTTTAAAATATTTTTGGTGAACGTTGGATGACTTTAAATTAAATATTGATGTAAATAATATTAAAAATATTTTAGTTAATATTGGTTTTAACGTGTTAATGTTAAGAAAGATGAATTCCTCTTTATTACTTTTTTAATGGCAAGTTTGTTTAATTGGCTTTTTTTTATTAGTGACTAATAAAATAATTTAAAATATATTATACAATTCAGCTGCAAAACGATTTTATTGTCACAGAAAGTATATTGAATTTTTTCGTTTTTTGATAGAATGAGAATGGGTAAAAAAATGGGTAAAGCCTCGTTGATACTAAGATAGTTTATAATCTACTATCCAGCGAGTTTACTAGCAGCTTGTAAACTCGCCTAGTGTAATCATGTTTACAATCTAACTAGCAGATCTACCGAAAAAGATGATTGGTTGGCTACTTTACAATCTACTCGCCAGCTTTTAAACTCGCCAACTAGCAGCTTGTAAACAATCTTAGTGTTAACGAGGCTTAAACAAAACTGTTTGGCATGATGTGAAAAACTTATCTGCGCGTGTTTTTTGAAGACAGCTTAACAGCTTAAAACGAAGGTACTAGGTGACCAATGCAGAATGCAATTGATAAAAAGAAGCGAAGATGTGTCCAATCCGAAAGATATGTCCGAAGATATGTTACAATCCAAAAGAACTACAAAATCGCTACAGTTTAATGTGGTAAATATTGCTGCATCGACCTCCGGCATAGATTTAGTGGAAAATCAATGAAACATTTTTTAAACGGATTTGAAACCGATATGTCTGACTTCAACAATCGTATCGTGAATTTTGTCTATAAAAAACACTTTAACAAAACGGCAAAGAAAAAAAGGTGAACGAACCAAATAAAAACTCGTCCAGGTTGAAAACATGATCAAACTTGTTCAATGTAGGTAAAAGTGTGTTATTAAATTTTTTTAAAATCAACTAATAACAAACTTTTATTTTCAGACTTGTGATAGTGATATTCACTGCAGTTAAAAAAAAAATAAAAAAAAAAAAAATCTAAAAAACTAAAAAAAAAAAAATAAAACAAAAAAAATATAAAAATTAAAAAAAAAAAAACAAAATAAACAAAAAAAAATTTAATAATTTGTTAAGAATTGTGAAAAGATGATAATTTTCCCATTAAAAGTCTATGGGGACCGTTTTTCGGTGATTATTCCTCCGTGGTATATCTAATTTTCAATATTACATGCAAAATTCCATTTTGATGTCTTTAATAGTTTGGGAGGAGTATGCGGACAATCGAAAATCCGAATCGGCGAAGAAAGTGTTGAAAGTAGAATATTATTGTTATGTTGGTAACACTTATATGTTTGTAAAAATGAAATGTCAAATACACTCTTTCATGTAATGTCTAATATACATAACCGCGTTTTATTTACTACGGACTCTTTATTGTAAATTACTATAATAACATCAGTTTTACAACAGGTTATGGCCCAGTCCATCGTTGAAAATTAAATAAAACAATTCAATTAGTATCCGGATAATAATATAATAATTTTATTATTAATTTTTAGAAAAATGTCGAGCACCACGTTTTCAATACCAAAACTCATTGGAAGGGAAAATTATGATTCCTGGAAGGTTGCTGTTAAAGCATATCTTCAACATGAAGAGTTGTGAGATTGCATCATCAAAGATGACCAAAAACCAGAGAGTGTAACGAAGGCCTTGGCAAAAATTACATTACTAGTTGAATCTGTTAATTACGTACATGTGCAAGATGCCAAATCAGCAAAAGAAGCTTGGGAAAATTTGGAAAAAGCGTTTGCTGATTCAGGGTTAACACGAAGAGTTGGTTTATTGAGAAGTCTAATAACCACCAGATTGTCTGAATGCACATCAGTAGAAGATTATGTGAAGCGAATCTTAACAACTGCTTATAAACTAAATGCGATTGGTTTTACAGTTGGCGATGAATGGATTGGTACTTTATTATTGGCAGGTCTTCCAGACCAGTACAGACCAATGATAATGGGTATCGAAAGTTCCGGAATAAAAATCAGCGCAGATTCGATCAAGAATAAATTGTTACAAGATGTCAGAAATGAATCTCAGAATAGTAGCACCGTTGCGTTAATTAGTAAAAATGTAAGATGTAGTAGAGTAAGATGTTACGAGTGTAACAAACGAGGTCATATTGCACGGAATTGTCCGAAAAAAAGGCAAAATGAAACAAAAGGCTCGTCAGGAAAAACATTTTATACATCATTCATGAGTGCAGTGAATAATACTGAATGGTATTTCGATTCAGCTGCAACGTCACATATGACAATGCACCGTACGTTATTAAACGATATTTCAGAACCAGTGAACAGTGAAGTCGTAACTGCTAACAGCTCCCGTATGACAGTTGAAGCTGTTGGTAATATCAAATTATGTATATATTATTATTAATGTTGATAAAAATATCGAAGAAGTTAACGTCAAAAAAGTATTGTTCGTTACAAATTTGTGTGCAAATCTTTTATCTATTAGTCAGATCGTTAATACAGATAAAAAAGTAATTTTTGATAAATCAGGGGCTAAAGTGTATAGTGCTGAAAATGAATTGATAGCTACAGCATATCGTCGTAATGACTTGTTTGTTTTAAGTCAACCCAAACAGGAGTTTGCAGCTAGATGTACGAGTAAATGAGTTGATTTACCACCGAATAAAAAACCAATTGACTGCAAATGGGTTTTTAAAGCAAAACGAGATGTTAATGGTAAAATTGTGCAACACAAAGCCAGATTGGTAATTGAAGGTTGTGCTCAAAAAAGGGGAATAGACTACGAGGAGACATATTCACCTGTCGTGAGATATAGCACAATACGTTTTTTATTGGCGATGTCAGCAAAGTATAATTTGGATATTGACCAAATGGATGCGGTCACAGCATTCCTTCAAGGAGAGTTGGAAGAAGAAATATATATGATCCAACCTGAATGTTTCGCAAGGAACAAAAAAGTATGTCGTCTTAGAAAATCATTATACGGGCTTAAGCAATCCAGCCGAATATGGAACAAGAAACTGGATGATGCTTTGACAAATTTTGGATTAGAAAAATCAAAAGTTGATCCATGTGTCTACTTCAAAATTCAGGGTAAACGAATTATGATAATTGCCGTATATGTAGATGATTTATTGATATTCTCTAATGACGAAAAATTTAAAAATGATTTAAAAAGGAGTTTAATGACATCATTCAAAATGAAGGATATTGGTCCTGCTCGTTACGTATTGGGGATACAAATTACACGCGATAGGGGAGCGGGAAAGATTTGGATCGACCAAGAGCAATACATTACAGAAATCTTGGCTAGGTTTAATATGACTGATTGCAAGGCTGTTTCTATGCCATTAGATGCAAATCAAAAATTGTCAAGTGAAATGTGTCCCAGAACTCAAGAAGACTGCAATGAGATGCAAAGTACACCTTATCAGCAAGCCGTTGGATGTATTTTGTTTGCATCCCAGATATCTAGACCAGATATAAGTTTTGCAGTGAATATGATGAGTCGTTTTAATAACAATCCAGGTAAATCACACTGGAGTGCGGTAAAGCGGATCATGAGATACCTTAAGGGAACGTCAAAAGCAAAACTTGAGTTTAGCAATCAAAATACGGATTTGATTGGTTACTGTGATGCAGATTGGGCAAGCGATGTAGATCAGAGGCGATCCACAACGGGATATGCGTTTGTATATCAAAATGGTGCAATTTCATGGAATTCGAAGAAACAACCAACGGTGGCATTATCAACAACTGAGGCGGAATATATGTCTATGACTTCTGCAATACAAGAGGCATTATGGTTGAAAGGTCTTCAAATGGAACTTATACAAAACACTACAGAATGTGTTCCGGACGAAACATATAGACGTCAAGCATCATTTTATTCGAGAAAAAATAAACGAAAAGAAGATTCAACCGAGATACTTACCTACAGATGATATGATGGCAGATGTGCTGACGAAACCGTTGAGTTCTATAAAACATATGAAGTGTTCGAAAGCTTTAGGGATGAAATTTTGAATTATATAAATTCTAGTGGGAGTGTTGAAAGTAGAATATTATTGTTATGTTGGTAACACTTATATGTTTGTAAAAATGAAATGTCAAATACACTCTTTCATGTAATGTCTAATATACATAACCGCGTTTTATTTACTACGGACTCTTTATTGTTAATTACTATAATAACATCAGTTTTACAACAGAAAGGAGCTTCTCTCTCTCTCTCTGGCGTTTACATCCCATGGAGGGATTTTGCCGTCTTTGTCACCAGCTTCCAATCATCTCGTTCCATGACCAGTTGACCCCAGTTTCGACATCCTATATCACGAAGGTCTTGGATGATGTCATCACGCCAGCGTTGTCTAGGTCTTCCTCTTCGACGAACACCAGCTGGTTGTTGTTGGGACGCTTTTTTTTATCATTCTATCCAATGGAGCCCTTTCTACATGACCAAACCATCTAATCCGGTTGGATTTAATGAATCCGATTACATCGCAGCCTCCAAGAAGCTGTCTGATTTCATGATTCATTCGGATTCTATACTGATTTTCAGCAACTTTACATGGACCATAAGTTGTTCGTATGACTTTCCTCTCGAATTAAGATAGAATTCTACAATCGGAGGAAGTCAGTGTCCAGCTTTCACTTCCAAATGTAAGCACAGGTCGGATTAATGCTTTGTAAAGTGTGAGTTTACACGACCGCGAAAGATGTTTTGACCGCAAAAGTTTTGAGTATGCGTAGAAAACTCTGTATGCGGCAGAGACACGGGCTTTGATATCTGCCTGCATGTCATTTGACGATGTTATTACAGACCCGAAGTTTTTGAAGTTTTCCACGCGTTCCACTTCATAGTCGCCAGTGTCCAGATTTCCGGGAGGTATGTTCTTAGATGTTGTTAGCACTTTAGTTTTGCCTGTGTTGATGCATAATCCAAGCCGTTTAGCATTTCTGTCAAGCTGAGAGAGACTATCCTTAATATCGCTTGTTCTACGTCCGAGAAGCACAATATCATCTGCGTAGCCAAGATCTTGACTAGATTTGTTATATATGCAGTTTTGTGTCTCAATTCGGCTTTTTCTTATCGCGTGCTCAAGCGCCAAATTAAACAGTACGGGCGCGAGTGCATCACCTTGTCGAACACCTGATGTTATATCGAAAGGATCAGAAACTGACCCTTCGATTGCTATTCTACAATTCGATCCCGATGTTGTGAGTTTGCACAGAGAAACAAGTTTCTCTGGGATACCAAGGCATATGAGTGCGGACCAGAGGTTGTCGCGGATGATCCTATCATATGCTTGCCTGAAATCAACGTAGAGCTGGTGAATGTTGATGTTGTACTCCCAACATTTTTCCAGAATCATCCCTAATGTAAAACATTGATCTGTAGTTGAGCGGTTGGGACGAAAACCACACTGATAGTCACCGATGATAGATTCGGCGAACGGGATGAGTCGAGCAAGTACGACATTAGCTAGTATTTTATATGCAGTATTCAACAGTGCGATGTCACGATAATTTGCACACTTTAGACGGTCACCTTTCTTATGTAGCGGAACAATGAGAGCTGTTTTCCATTCAGCAGGTAGTTCTTCTTGGTCCCAGATTGCAAGAATCAGATCGTATATACGTGAGACCAGAGCTGCTCCTCCATTTTTCAGAAGTTCTGCGGGATGGAGTAATTGCTCGAATAGGATGAACTTCATTCGTCCTATTCAGTAGGTCTTGAAAGTGCAAAGCACTCTTTTGAATTTCCGTTGGCCGCATGTTGGTTGATGTTTTCGATGCAGCTCTTCATGTGTTCGCGTTTCTTTTTACGTAGAAGTTTTGCTGAGGCTTTCCTGGCGCATTGGGAGCTTTGGGTGTTCCTTGTTAACCATTTTTCTCGCAGTTTTTGTTTATGTTCAACGGATTGGCGGCACTCGTCGTCAAACCATTCGTTGTGTGATTTCGGTGGTCGGCGGCTATAATGGTTGATTGAAGCCTTTGCCATTCTTCTTGTATGTTTAATGGCATCTCAGAAGAGATGTCATGCTCTTCTATGTTTTGTTTTATTATTTCTTGATATCTATTCAGCGTTTCCGGATGTTTAAATGCTTCGACATTCCAGCGCACGGTCTTTTTTTGCTTGTCTGTTAAATGTAGATGACAACTTGCACTTGTACTTAAAGATGACAATCATATGATCGGTGTCCATATCAGCACCTCTGTATGACCGAACGTCAGTTATACTTGTAGAGTGTCTCTTAGAGATCATGACGTGATCGACTTGAGTTTCCGTTCTTCCGTCATTTAATTTCCACGTTGCCTTGTGAATTCTCTTGTGAGGAAAAGAAAGTGCTGGATATTACTAGATCATACATCATAGCCAGCTCGGCTGCGCGCAAACCGTTATTGTTGCTGGTATGATACAAGCTGTTAGGGCCGATATGTGTTTTAAGTTCTGCAATCCTACCAATCTGAGCATTAAAGTCACCTACCACGATTTTTATTTCGTGCCGCGGGATGTTGTTATTGATGACTTCTTTGAGTTCTAGGAAGAACTGGTCTTTAATATCATCTGCTTTATCTTCAGTAGGTGCATGAACATTGACGATCGTTACATTGAATTTTTGCGTGCGGATTCTCAGTGTGCATAACCGCATATTAATTTGGCAGAAATCAATAACATGCTGATTCACGCGACGGTGTATAAGAAAGCCAACTCCAAATTCTCCTTCGTTTTGATGGCCGCAATAATACAGAGTGTATCCTTTCGCTGTTTCATGGATTCCACTTCCTGGCCATCTTAGTTCTTGTAATGCCACTATATCCAGTGTGTAGCTCTCGACTTGTTGAGTGAGTTTTAGGAGATCTCCGGGTCTTCTGAGGCTTAGCACGTTCCAGGTTCCCATTTTCAAATCGTAGTTCCGGGTACAGTTTCCGAGGTCGTTCCAATAATGATTCCGAGATATTCCGAGGCCTGTGTACAGAATTCATGATAATAATTTTTTTACGGAAATGGGGTGTTAGCCCTTAGCCCAACCCAAATTTTCGTGAATGGGTTCGTTCTGCATCTTAAGGTCACCAGAAACAACCCTTTTACATGTTTATATTATAGCGAGCCGCTTTTATTATAGCGAGCCAAGACAGACGCCCCCTGAAAGCCACCCCTAACATGGAGAACAGACGCTTTCAACAAATTTATATAGCGAGCCGTTTGATCCAAGACAGATGCCCGCTCCAAGCCGCCCCTAACATGGAGAATCGACGCTTGAGTTGCATTGGTTTTATGGCGCCAATGACTCGCCATGGTGCAGAATGATTGAGTATAAGCAGTATTTACTCTGCCCCTCTCAGCTACACCAACCTAATTCTGTTGCGTTACCCAGCTAGCACGGCGTGGACGTATAACATCGGATTTTCGCTACCGATTTTCGTATTTTATGTATGTTTGTATATTTTCCTTTGAATATTATTCAGTTGAATCAATCACAAAATTAGCAAAAACTTTTATTTCTAAAAATATAACAACTTAGATCGAACATTTGAACGAGCATATATAGTCAGATTCTCCAACTCTTGTTTCTTTTTTTCTTATCACTTTCATCGTACACAAATTCAAAATCCCCACATCTCTCAATAAAATGCCAGTCAACCTCTTCCATATATCATCTCACCAAACAACTTCTCTACAACTACATAAATTTGAACAACTGTATTACATCTCATGTAATACTATGACTAAGCTTTACAAACAAAAATGTTCATCATTTATGTAGACAAATGTTAAAATATTATTGACTGACTTGTAGCACATATAAATGCTTTTATGTTTGTTTTAATTTAAATGCCGGAACCGATAAATTAGCAAATTATTAGCAAATTTCTTTAATTTTTAATATTCTTATTTTTAGAGTAAAAATCGAAATAGGTCGTCATTATACCTTTGGCAAACAAGCTATCCACTACGGTTCCAAAGCGAAGGTATTATGAAATTGAAATTCCATCATTATCATCCCACTGAAGAAAGAAATTTCTGTTGTTATTCAATTTTAAATTCTAGTGGTTTTCTTAGGCTTAGTCTGAATATTCGTTAACACTTCAAACTTAGGTTTTAGTTCAAAAAAATATTTAACACTCTACAATAATAAATAAAAGTAAAACCCTGCAATAAAATAAATTTAACTGTCAAAGTTTCAAACAAATAAAAGAAGAAAAACTTTAAATACTATACGAAAACCAAAAGTTTGAGTAGTTTTTTTAAAACAATATGTTTGCTTAATGCGGTGAGCAGGACTCATTCAATGAATTTCAAGTTTGTCAAAAAAAATGATTAGGTTGGGAAAAAAATTATTTTCATACAGTTTAAAACCGAATTAGAAGCATTTTTAACTATAGATGGTTTGCCTTAAAATTGTTATTATTTGGAGGACATGAAATATAATTGAAAAGTATTTCCTCAGTAAGTCCTAAGGAGGAAAATCATGATTCCTTCCAAAGTTGGAAGTTACAAGAATAAAATGAAAAAAGTTAATTGTCTCAGTAAAAAATATCATACAAAGTTAAAATCTAGATCTAATTATAAATTGATAATAATATATTCAATGATTAAAATAAAAAGAATAACTTAAAAATAAATGACTACAACACTCATTAAAAACGGACTAAATATTAAAAACTAAATTTCAAATATCATATTAGCATATGTGATTTCAGATTTGTGAATGGTAGTTTTCTTTAGCAATCCTTCTATTATTTTATACAAATTCGTTGGGGAGTAATCAGTATCAAAATTCGTCAGACTGGAACTCCTTTTATTGTGATTTTTTATTAAAAATGGTGAATGAAGGGTTGCTAAGAAAACTAACTAAAATTTAAATACTAATCTGTAGCTAGATTCTGGTTGTATGGAATTATTTCGTGGAATGAGATTTTGTACTAAATGGGATTTTTGCTTTCAGATTCAGTGGGATGAGAAAATAAATTCCGCATTTGTGGAATGAACTGTCAAATTATCTCGTCAACGAATTTATAGACGAAATGCGATTATTTGATTTGAAATTTTATATGGACGCACAAAAATGGAGAATAAAATGTCGAAAAAAGTTACGATAAATCAAAAAGAAAGGGAATATCTACTTAGGCGCCAAGATTTTTTTTAATTTGATAAAGAATTAGTAACTGAAGCGAATAAAACCACAACGAGTTGTATATCAGTCCCAGGCTATAAGATACAGCCCTTTGAAAAAAGCAAAATCCATACAAAATTACACTTTTTTGATGTTATTCAAATATGTTCCTTCTACAAAATTTGCCATACCTATTTCCTATGTGCTTTAATTTAAATTTACTTAATTTACCCTAGAAAAATAAAAACAAATCCGCTTGAGCCTAAGTTCAAGTAATCATGCCAAAAGAAATTTTAGTTAATTATTTAGAGGAGAATGTGGATTTGGCGCCTGGGAGTTAACGATATTTTGTTAATTTTATATTATTATTTATCAATAACTATTTCAGAAAAATTAAATTATTTATTTAATTTATAACAAAACATATTGTTTTGTATGATTTTCGCATATTTGATAGGCAGACTACAATACGGAAATAGGGATGATGTGGCAAGATATACTATTCACTTCTTAAGAATAATTTTACAACTAAAATCATTAGCACAACTTGTAAACTAGCTATCGAAAGAAACACAAATAAAAACAGTAAATAAACTGACAGATGCATTCCATTTTCAAAAATTTGTAATAGTTTAGAACTTGTACTAAAATGGATATCTCGAAAAGAGAACGAGAATACCAATTAGTGGAATGGAATTATTTAGTGAGAAATCAAAATTCGAGATAAATAATAATTCCATTCCACTTCATTTTTTCTCATAGAACCAGAATCGAGGTACAGGACGAGTGATATTTATATTTTAGTTTTTGTTTGTTTCCAATGAAAGTGTGCTAATTAAATATTTTAATTTATTTTTTGATACAGAATTATGATGAGAAAACGATAAAGAAACAAATGAAATAGTTGTTGGTGTTTTCTTTGGCTGACGAATAGTGATAGCTGGATTTGTTTATCACAGGAAATTGCTGATTTTATATTATATATTACTTATATAATAAGAATATTTTAACCTTAACAAAACTATTGTTGTTCCAAATCAGAATTGATAATAAATTTATTTTTAATAAAAGAAACACTTGTTTGTATTTCACAAATTAATTTTTGTTTCTAACTTTATTTATTTTAAAATAAAATTAAAAACTGCTCAACCGGTTTACGTTTTTAAACCATTTTCAAGAGCTTCAAAATTGTTAACTAGAATGGATTGAGTTTCTTTTTAAAGAGAGTTGGTGCACTTTACAACTTACTTAATTTAAAAGGTAGTAGTAGACTTCGCTTATCGATCTGTATCCAATGTGCATATGTTGATATTGTTTTGATTTGAAATTAGTAGTGTAAAGCACTAAAGCTTCATTGACTTTTTTTTAAACTGTCTGGTGAGTAGGTTGTGAGAGAAGCGACAGTAAATTAGTGGCGGGCGGGCATAATTCTTGATCATTCAGCGAATTAACGGATTTCAACGATTAAACTAGATTATTTCAATCAATAAACAAAACTCAGGTGCACTAACAACAGATACAATGGATAAAAATTACAGCAATGTCAACCTTTCCTCGAAGTTAGCAGTTTATTATTCAAACAAAGAAAAAATACTTTCAAACAATTTCACGGTGATTGGGAGAACTACAGGTAAGCATAATTTTCCTGACAACATAAGGAGGTTTATTTAACAGATAAAGTATTATATGCAGTAGTTGAATAAAGTAAATCATGAATTTTCTGGTTCAAGATAGAAGTATTTAAAATTCGTTAAATTATATTTAAATTTCACATAAACTTAATTGCGGTCTCCTCAAGTACACCGTTCTGTAGCTGTACAGCTGTTGAATTATTTTCGGTGTTCGATTCGCCATATTCGCTCTCGCAATGAAATTGAAACAAACGCATTTCGATTGGAAGTAGAACATGTTTTTTCAGTGTAAGTAATGACTAAAACTATAGCGTATGGACCTAGCGTGAACTAACCAAGCTCATCAGTGTTAATCAGTGCAGATTCTTGGAATCGGCAAGTGATTATACTAATCAATACATCAGAGTCATATCAACCACTATCGGGTACTGAAGAAACCTAGTAAGCTGGCTCGTGACTGTCCGGAAGCTATCAAGCTATTTCATGATAAGCTGTAATACTAGCTCTTGCAAGTAAGCCGTAAATATAATATCGAAAATAAATTTAGTAGTCAGATACACACATAACTGTGTAACCTAAATTCTAATAAATATATCTGTCACATAAAACATGGAAATACAAATATCACAATCTTGTAATATTAAAAAGTTAAAAGTTCAAAGAATATAATAAAACAAAAGATATGTAAGAAGTTGCATGAAAATTTTGTCTACATTTTTATTTATATTTTGATTGAAAAATCAACTGTGACATGTCATAAATATTAAATTTTATTATTTATTGGTTTTATATTTTTTATTACACTTTTATTGACAAAGTTGACATTTTTTTGTTTGATTCTGTAAATTTTTTGTTGGTTTGATTTTTGAAACGCCTCCACTTATGTACATCTGTTTTTTTATATCAATTTTTTTATGTGTACATATGTTGTTCATGTATTCTTGAGTTGATGTACACAATTGGAAATCTAGTTTTTAATTAACTAACGTCGATTTTTTCCAATTTATTTCATTTATTTTTGTTTTTATGATCAAATCTATTCAAATAACCAAAAACTGGGTGTATTAATACGATTGAAATAATTACATGTAAAACAAAATATTCTTAAATAAAATCCTAATCCAAGATAACAATCTTGAAAAAATATATATAAATACAAATATCCTTACAACAATGTTTCTTATTCAACATAAAAAACTTGTCTATCTTCGAAGTAATTAGCATAAAAAAATGATAAATTTCAAGAAAAATAAAAGCAATAAAATAAAATTTGTTAAAAGCTCCGCAAGTTTGAAAGAAGAACAAATGGAAACGATAAAAGATTATTTTGAAGAATGTTGTAGAAATACATCAATTCATGGACTCAAATATTTTTCACAATCAGGATTACATTGGACTGAAAGGTATTTAGTTTTTATTACAAGCAACCGAAATGGTTTTGTTTATTTTACAATTATTTTATCGTTTTGTTATGAATTATGTAAGGACATGCTTGAAAATTTCTAAGGACTTGATCATGACTTACATAATTTCTATTGTACAAATTATCAAAGAGATAAACGAAACCCTTTCATTAAATTTCAAAGGAAACATGATATATTTTTTCGACACATAACGCTTACAATGGAAATTCTTGTTTTTCAAAGTAAAGAAAGTATGTGAATATAATTTTATTCTTTCAAATTAAGTTAATATAATATAATATGTTATAAATATAATATAATATAAATAAATATATTATAATATATAATAATAATATAATAATAATATAATAATATAATATAAATAAATAATATAACATTTTTTTTCAAATTAAATATAAATAAAAGAAAATGCTGCTAAAAATTATTTTCCAAAATAAAACTATATAATTTGAATTTTCTATTGTGCCGTGTTTATGGTGGAACATAAAATTTACGTCTATGGTATTTTTAAATAGTTTGAAAATGTTCAAACATTTTTATCGTTTGTTGATGTGTATTTAATTTTTCATAATACATGCTCAAAAAATCTTCAATTTTGTTCTAAAATAAAATAACTGAAAATGTACATGTTACACATACACCCAAAAATACTTTTTATTCTTCCAAATAGAGCAATTTCATGTCATCGCAACAGCATTTGTTCTAGCATGTGACCTGACCCCCTCTGATTTCGATAAAATTTCATATACAGATAGCCAATGAAATAATAAAAATACTATTTCTTTCAAAAAATTAAATTTCGGTCTAGGGATGACACAGGGTGGCGGCAAAGTTTAAAGGGTTTGCGAAACATGAGTATCTTTGAATATCGACTGCTAACGATTGACTAAACCGATTTAAGTCATTTATAGCTCATTGGAAAGGTAATTGATAGCACTTATAAAAAATTACTTAAAATTTTTTAATAATTTTTTAAAAGTGTGTTAAACTTAAAAAAAAATTTCAAAGATGGCGCTGTTTCACTCACTTTTACCAAATTTTTTTTTCCAGACAAAAAATGTTTAATTAGTTCGTAATCTTACAAATTCTTACAAAATTTTAATTTCCGTTTTTTCAATTTTTGTTTTTTAAAAAATGCATTTTATTTAACTAAAACCGCCTGAATTCTTGTTTTATAGAAATTTAATTATTTTGAGGATACAAGTTAAGTATTTGAGGGTGTGGATGCTTTTTACATAATTGACTTTTTCTCCCATTTCTACCTGTCCGAAATTAATTATAAATGAATGTACCTGATATATATTAAAACTGATGCTGAGAAGTAAATAGCGAGAAAAATTATGTGAAATAAAATGCATGTTGTATAGAATTCATATAATAATTAACTTTTTATTTTTATTCTAAGTTGTGTAATAAAAACAATATACATTTATTAGTAATATAAAATAATATAAAAGAAATTAAAAATATAAAATAAATTTACCTTGCATATTAACGGCTTATCTGAAAAATCCTAGTTTTAGCTGAATTAGAATATATTTTTGTGAGCAATGTTTTTTCATCTTTGAGTATAAACGCATGAAATGATTGTGTACGTTTTATAGTTACAGCCTCTCTGTATTTTGCTTCTAGCCTAGAGGGGGTCAGGAACATCGATGTTGCGGTGACGTGAAATTGCTCAATAGTAAATTTTTCATGCGAAAAAATTTATTGCATGCAAAAAACTAAATGTTACACATTAAAATTAAAAAAAAAATAACTATCTAAACTATCTAAACTAAAGTATTCCCTCTTTATTGTAAGATTTGACTGTGTTTCAATTCATGCTAAATTACACTAAGCTTAATTAATCAAATTATTCAACTTTTTATTCAGTATAATTGATTTTGAGTTCAGAGCTGACAATTAAGCATGGCGTGCTCTAGTTTAAATTCAAATTTTTAAAATTTGTTTGATAAATTATGTAATCTAAAATATGTTCATTAAATTTTGTGGATTTGTTACAAAAACTATTGCTACGCTCGTGCTGCAAACGACATTCTTGTTTGGAAAACGCGTTCGGGAGTTATACAAAACACTCTTTTCATATACGCACAACTTGCAAAAATAGGAACACAATAACTGTTAATTTTACCGGTAAAATAGTTTGTTTTGAAGTTTGACCGCGTCACGCTGTTATTTTAACCTTTATGCTGTATGGTAATAAAGACGAAATTTCTAAATCAATTATAATAATTATTAGTTTTTCTATTTATTTAATAATACTTTTTTTTTGAATATTTTTTTTTTTAAATATTATTTTATTTTTTTTGTTTTGACTAATAATTTTTTTTCTTGAATAATATTTTTTTTTTGTTTTTTTTTTTGATAAATTTTCTAACAGAAAAAAACTAGACTTGGTAATGTCGAATGATAAGAATCAAAGTACGACCAAATACGGAACGACCGTATCGATGCTGTATTTAGTAGATATCTTGAAATATTGAATCTAGAATATTTGTTAGTTACTTTAGTTGTCGTAAGCCGATTGAGTCTTTCCTGGAATACAGTACGATTTCAAATGACCAAACAGAAAATGACCACGATGAAAGAATGATTATAGAAGAAATGACTGATAATGATAATATATAGGTGTATAATATAGTACTGAAGTCACTTATAATATATTGAAGAGAAATATATTGAAAATAACAGGGAAAAATATGTTATATTTCATTTATGTATCCTGTCTGTCTGTGTGCGTGTGCGTGAGCGAATGGCCAAAGAAGTATAACTTCCACCGTCTGGTCCGACGCAGACCCAACTTTTTCTTTTTGCAAATTGTTGAAAGTTTGTAACTCTTTCCCAACATATATTGAATCTTATTGAGTCTTGTGTACAACACTAAACATATTTGTAAAATTAACAAAAGTCTCCGTTAATTCAACATACGTTTCTGTAATTTTTGGTCCTTCAAATTGTTCATTAAATTCTCCAAATGAAGTCGTTTGATTTTATTTTACTAACAATTTTTTACGGGCATTTGGTAAATTTAACAAATATGTTTGTAAGAGATTTAAATAACACATTCACAAAAAATATTCAATTTTGTTCTAAATTAAAATTTTTCGAATTAATATTTTGTGCACGCGAAAATATTTTGTGTACGCGAAACAAATATGTCACACATCAAAACAAGCACACATAGTTATTTCACACATTTATTTCACATTGCCATATGCAAAAAATTTGATTTGTGTTTTTGATTAAATTTTTTTGAATTTTTTATATGGAGTTTTATTTTTCCAGATGGCGTTATCGGCGTTATGGTGATTTTTTTAATTTTTTTTATATTGAGTTTTAATTTTAAAATGGCGCTATAAGTTCATGATTTTTTTTTGTGCTAAGAAATGAGTTAGGCTTCTATATCGGAGGTTTTGCTGATAAGCATCGAGAAGATAATGCAATTTTATCGTCGTGTGGAATACAATACTTTTTTCTATATCAATTGTTAAAAAAAACCAAAAAATGAAGGAAAATCAATGATAAATTTAATTTAAAAGTGTCAGGAAAAAAACAGTTTCACGAAAAAATGAGTTGGCTTTAATAATAGACCGGGAGGCAGCGTTGCATTTTGGTTAGTGATTTGATGCCGATTGAATTTAACTTTTATAGATAGATTAATTATTTGTGATGTAGAAAATAAGATTCAGCCGGCAGACTTGCGGGGGGTGTGGTTGTGGGGGACTTTTAAACTGGTAAATAAAACGAATTCCAAAAGTAATTTGATGCCGCTTCAAAATTTGTATGATGCATGTTTACACCATAACAATTGAAAAAAAAGTGATCAGCTGGTTGGCGGATGGGGGATTATAGGTCAGCTTCTCGTATACATCAGTATAAAAATACAATATAGTCAAGACCTTTCTGCATAGGATCTTGATGAGACTTTGACAAATGATCCAAGTTCACTTGAAAATGAAAAATCTGAATTCATTTTAAATTTGGACAAAATGGCGGGGGGCCGCCCGAACACCTCTAAGTTTAAATCTTCAATAACTTCTAATTTCGACATATGATCTTATGGAAACTTGGTATATAAAGTTTTAATACTGTTTCCAATATTTCTGCATACCAACTTCCGGTTTGACACTTCCGGTTAAAAAGTTTTTTTTCCAAGTGTTTATCCCTACTGTAGCCTACAATTACCGATCGATTTTTATGAAACGTTGGTAAAAGCTTTCAAGTATCATGAAAAAAGATTTTATTAGCTTTTGGAGTACATTGGATAAAGTGTTGGGGTTCCACCATACAACAGGTGGTTTTTTCCACAATGTTTTTTATGTTTGTTGGGAGCATACAACATTCGTTTGTGAATGAATTTTGATCAAACTTTGGAAAAGATGCAAATATGTATGGCAAGGAACTGATTGATTTTTGAGCGATAGTGAAAAAAGTGGTGGGGGTCTCCCAAACACCTGTTTTTTTTAAAGCTTAATAACATCTGTACCTGATAATCGAATTGGATGAAACTTTTAGAGGTTATTACTTACTTACTTTTGGAGTTCGTTTTTTATACCAGTTTAAAAGTCTCCCACAACCACACCCCTCACTACTTTAGCAGCTGATCACCAGCTTTATTATGGGAGATAATTAATTAAAATAAATAAAAATCAACCGGCATCAAATGACTTTTTCATTTGCAACGCTGCCTCCCGGTCTATAACTTTTTGGTTGCTACAGAGTTTTATAAACAAACAAACAAATCAATTTTTTATTTTTTGCACAAAAGTGAACTGGAAAACTAACTAGTTTGGGTTTGTGAATATGTGCAAAACCTCCGATATCATAGCCCTACTGATTCACTGTATTTGCAATTAACAATAAACATTGCCATATGCAAAAAATTGGGTTAGTGTTTTTGATTAAATTTTTTTGAATTTTTTTGTATGGAGTTTTAGTTTTCCAAATGGCGTTATGGGCGTTATGGCGATTTTTTGAATTTTTTTTATATTAAGTTTTAATTTCAAAATGGCGCTACAAGTTCACGATTTTGTTTTGTGCTAAAAAATGAGTTAGTCTTTTATATCAGAGGTTTTGATATGTGTGATATTACGCTCGCTACGCTCGTGCTGCAAACTGCACACTTGTGTGCAAAACGCGTTCGCACTAGCAATACAATTTACTATAACAATAACACACATTTTTTAATAGTTGGCATCATTATCTGTCTGTCTGTTCTTGTTTTAATAAAGATAGGAAAAAGTGTTCGATTTGTTAGTCAAAAATGCAAATGAATTAAAATTAAATTATATATTTGGGGAGATTTGAGAGAGATTAAGGTCAAGTACTTAATAGAGTCATGTGAATTTTTCTTTTCGAAATTATTTTTAATTTTCTCTTAAAAAACGTTGCCAGAAATTTTTTATTGGGTTTCATGTGTTTGAACTAGCACTTTTCAGAAATGTCATAAAGCCCGATGCCTTACACTTTCACGACGAAAAACGGAATTAAATTTTAATAATAAAATTTACATAAAATTATAAATTGGAAATTCAACATAAGCGAAGATGAAATTTAAAATTCGAAATAATCATCCCCTCGCTGTCATAATTAATATATACAATTACGGGTAGTTTTTGGTCAAGATCGATGAGAAATTTCCATATAACGCTCCATCGTATCGCAAGTATAATAAAAAATTTTTTTATGTTGTTGCGGTATCAAACGTTTTTCTAATATTCACTTCAATAACACATACTAGGTCATTCAATAAGTCCGTAGGATGACACATAGATGGCGTTACTAGAATTTTTTCCATATGATTTTTATTTAGTACTAACCTTCAAACGATACGTGTATAAATTTGACAGCAATCTGACTATTTATTCGTGAGTTATAGCATTTTGTGTGAAGCAACTTTTGTTTTTGAAAAAAAATGGAAAAAAGTGAATTTCGAATTTTAATAAAGCATTGCTTTTTGATGAAAAAAATACAGTGGAAACCAAACAATGGCTTGATAAACATTATCCAAACTCTGCTCCATCGAGACAAATGGTAGAGAAGTGGATGGCTGAATTTAAATGTGGTCGTACCAGCACAAAAGATGCAGAGCGCAGTGGACGCCCAAATGAGGCTGTTATTCCAGAAAACATAAAAAAATCCACAAATTGGTTATGAACCATCGCAAATTGAAGGTGCACGAAATAGCTGACATTGTAAAGGTAGCAGAGGGTAGTGTTTTTACCATTTTACATGAACATTTGGGTATGCGAAAGCTCTGTGCAAATTGGGTGCCGCGTGAGCTCACAGTCGACCAAAAACAACAACGAATCGATGCTTCGGAGGAGTCTTTGGCACTGTTAAACCGCAATAAAAGGGAATTCTATCGTAGATATGTGACAATGGATGAGACATGGCTTCACAATTACACACCAGAATCCAAAAGACAGTCAGCTGAGTGGACAGCAGTCGACGAACCGAATCCAAAGCGAGCAAAGACGCAACAGTCGGCCGGTAAGGTGATGGCGTCTGTATTTTGGGATACGAACGGAATAATATTCATCGACTATCTCCAAAAAGGAACCACCATCAACAGCGAGTATTACTGTGAACTTTTGGATCGATTGAAGGCTGAAATCGCAAAGAAACGGCCACATTTGCAAAAGAAAAAAGTGTTGTTTCACCAAGATAATGCACCGTGTCACAGATCGATGAAAACGATGGCAAAATTGAATGAATTGGGCTTTGAATTGCTTACCCACCCACCATATTCTCCAGATTTAGCCCCCAGCGACTTTATCCTGTTTTCAGATCTCAAGAGAATGCTTGCTGGAAAGAAATTTAAGTCCAATGATGAAGTTATCGCTGAAACTGAGGCCTATTTTGACGAGAAAGAGAAATCGTACTATAAAAGTGGTATAGAAAAGTTGGAAAATCGCTATACTCGTTGTATCGCCCTCGAAGGCAACTATGTTGAATAAAAAAATCGAGTTTTGTCAAAATGTTGTTTTTTTCTTACTTATCCTACGGACTTATTGAACGTGTTATTTGATGACGATGGTCGATGACCTATAAAATGGGTTTAGTTTTGTTATAAGACAGATTAGGTAAAAATTTCTCTTTTTAAACTTTGATTGACCTAACCTTAATAAGGATAATTTTTCTCGGAACTATGGAAATTGGAAATTGTGGAAATTATTGGAATTATGTAAGAAGCGCAATTTTTTATAAAAATAAACGCCCTTCCAATTTTCTTAAATATCCGATATCCAACATAAACCTGAACTTGAGTTAAATGTATAACAAAAGAAAAAAATTTAAAAAACATTACATGCAAGTTTTTGGAGTCTCTGAATTCAAATGTTGTGTCAGAAAATGAAAACATTTGAAAGAGTGGTCGGGAAATGCGTTATTATGTCTGTAAATCACATATTTTTGGAAAAAATAACAACATAAACTCGTCTACAAAAAAAAAAAAAACTTAGGAGCAGGAAATAACAATCTTAGACGGAAAGTAATTGATGACATGTTAGGACGAAACTCAAAGAAGAAAGAATAGCTAAACAGAGAATATTCTTAGTTGGAGCCGTCTGATTACTGATAGATTTCATAATTGTTTTATAAATGTTCCTCAGAATTTAATCTCAAATTTATATACCACAAATACCAATTGTATTATTAATGTCGATAAGATTATTCTGGGTAATATAGTGCGTTGTTCATGTAGTTTTTGCTCATAACTTCTTTGCCTATTTCTAATGAGACCAAACTCTTAAAAACAAACAATCGAAGAAATTTGAAGAAATGTACAAATTTGATATTAAGCGCATTGTTGGGTTTTGATCGATGTGCTGTGGTTTTTTAAGTTGATCCTCAGCAATGATAATGTTGTTCCGGGCACATTGCAAATAGCAACGAACAAGCTCTGAACAATTACCTTACCAATTTCTCTACTGATAAAATTCGTGTTCTGGACGAATTATAAAAGTCGATTTTAATCGACGTCATACTTGGCATAATAGTAGTATAATGACTTTAAAATAACATTGGAAGAGAACAGCTCACCCGATATCAACGGTTGTATGTGCAAGTGCATTGGAAAGGTGGCGTACCGAGAAAAATTTCGCAACAATTTTTTAACCTGATAAAAATATTAAGAAATAAAATTATTAAAGATGGCGTTGATGCTGTACTTCAAGCATTTTTTGCACTTTTTTCGCAATATTTTAAGTTACTATTTTAAAGTTCTGATGCGACCCTGATCCGGCATTTACTACTAGGGATGAGATAGGTCTTCGTAGTCCAGGCCGGAACAGGACAAATAGGACGGGCTCTATTAGTGAGGACATTCTTTATTATACTCTGATCAGGCCTGTATCATAATAGGGCATGCTTGAACAAATTGCTAGTCGTTTTGTGTTAGGGATTTCGGACTTTAAGAAATACCTGGGGATTCTGACCCTTGAAAATCTCTTACATTACACAAATATTCAACAAAAAAAAACTATCGATCGTAAAATTAGCTAACAGAGAATAGTCATTTATTTATCAAGAACGAAAAGTTAAACTTTAAAGTACGAGCTAGTTGTTTACGGGCGAGGCGTCTAGCCGAGGCCGAAATTACTAGTGAGTACCTTTAAAAGCACTTTTCGTTTGAGGTAAATACAAAATTTCATTTCATCTGGAAATTTATTAAAATAAAAAGAAATGAGTTTTAAATTTTGCTCAAAAAGTTGAACTTTAACGTCCTAGGACTTTATAAAATTTTATAAAGTCCTAGGCCATTAAAGTTCAACTTTTTGTACCATAAATAATCTGAAAAATGTCGTTTTAGATATCAGTATGAAATAAAATAATTTAAAACAAAAACTATGTAAAAACAAAACAAAGATTACATATAATAAATTAAATAAGCTAACATTATATGTTGATCCACTTCTTCATATTTCTTTTGTCCAATAAAAACAAACAGCTTGTCCATTTAATAGTCACACCTACACGGTTGATGAATATTTATTATTAAATTCTTGAAATACATAATAGCATCCTGTAATTTTTCGTCACCAATTTCCATATTTAACCAAGCTAGACAAAGTTGAGTTAACGTTGCATCATCATCTTTTCTTTCATTTTGTAATGGTTTTTTTTTCGCAAAGTCCAGACGATTAATTTTCAAAAAAAACATTGTAAATGAAATGCTAAACATTCCAGATTATCCACGCAATGTAGTACTTTTAATGCATTATCATTTAATTTGGAAGCCAATTTTTCAATGCATTTGGATTACTTATCAGCACGTTTGCTGGCTTCACAGTTCTTACCAGTTTTTACTATTTTGACTCAAATCTGCTATCAGTTCCACATGTAATTATTGAACAGGGCTCTCAAGTATGGGACTTGTAGTACACATTTACATCCTTTATTACAATATAACTTGCCTTATTTATGTCATTATGTGTCTCCTCCGCTTGTACCTATCGATTGACTCATTTGTATATACTTACCAACTTTGTGTTGAGACTGTAGGTGGTGTTGTCGGCTAAGACCTGGTGTGTCTCAACTGGAGGATTTTATTCGAGACATGACAGGTAAAACGATAATTTTAATACAGCTGGTCAACATGCTTTCGCTTCTACGGTCAAGGATATGGGTGTAGGTGATATTTGTTACCGTCAATAATTTTTTTTCTGACATCTTAATTGTTCGTCTTTGTTTTTCATCATCATACAATTTGCTATAAATATGGCTTACTCGTTGTGAGCATTCAACTATTCAATTTGTTGCCTTTCTCATGGTATTTACAGGTTGGTCTGCTTAATTAACTATCAAGTAGCGTTATGGTTTCGTTCAACGTTATCTTCATTGAATTAAGTTCTATTATGCCCAACGAATTCTGTTAGACATACATGTATACATTTTCTTTTGCAGCTCACGTAAACAATTAACACAATAATCGTATACACTTTGCATAACAGCCGTAACTTAAATATCATTTAATAACTAAGAACGAGTATATGCGGTGTTTCGCTGTAAATAAGAAGAACAAAAGGAAATAAAAAACAAATTCATATTTATTTTCATTGATTTTTATTTTCTAACCGTTTGGCGGGTAGTGTTTTGCATACACTTATAATTTTATCTATTTCTACGTGAGACAGCCGTATTTTTTTCCTTTGTGTACATGAGGTGTTTTATTCATGCGATGTGAATAGATTGATTCGTTTGTTTTAAATGGATTGTGTTCGCTATGTAAAATTGATGTTTTTTTGTAATTTAGATTACCCTGTGTTATTTTTTTTGCTGAAGCAAGACGAATATATACAAAAATGAAAGAGCTGAACAGGATTTTTTTTGGTAAAAAGTCGTTGATGTAACGATTTGGATGATTGTATAAAAATTTTTTTCTGTGTTTTTAGTTTTTTTAACCCTGTCTTAAGATACAGGGTGTTGAAAAATCAAGAAATTGCTCGACCCTGGTGTATGGAAATGGCTCTACAGTCAAAACTACTTTACTGATTTTAATGTTATATAGCTCAAAATGTAGGTATTCAAGAGCTAATCAAAATAACAATTCACATTATATGACCTTGAACATTTTATTTTAGAAAAATAACGGTAAAAAATTCAAATTCGATTTTCTAGAAATGCATATTTTTTAAATTTTTGATTTTTTAATATGTGAAAGGTACATATGTTACTAACATTATATAAAAAATTCCGGAAGGAAAAAATTTTTGTTTTTTTTTATTAATTTTATTGCAACACGCCTTCAAATTTTTCATCATTAAAAAAAGTGGAGTTGAAAAATTAACAGTTTTTTTTGGAATTACATATATGTTTTTATAATAAATTTTTAATTTTAACTCAGAATAAATATTTTACACATTTTTTATCATTTATTTAATTTTACATTACTAAATTCCGTAGAGTTAGAATAACGTCTAGCTAAGATTGATCCATCATTTGTAGGAATGTATGAGTGATATCCTCGATATGATATGCTTTTTTAACTCCACTTTTTTTATGATGAAAAATTTTAAGGCGTGTTGCAATAAAATTAATAAAAAAAACCAAAATTTTCCCCTCCTGAATTTTTTATATAATGTTAGTAACATATGTACCTTCCACATATTAAAAAACCAAAAATTAAAAAAATATGCATTTCTAGAAAATCGAATTTGAATTTTTTACCGTTATTTTTCTAAAAGAAAATGTTCAAGGTCATATAATGTAAATTATTATTAGCTCTGTTCAATACCTACATTTTGAGCTATATAACATTAAAAACAGTCCGGTAGTTTTGACTGTAGAGCCATTTCAAAACACCAGGGTCGAGCAATTTCTTGATTTTTCAACACCCTGTATCTTAAGACAGGGTTAAAAAAAAACTAAAAACGCAGAAAATTATTTTTATTGATGTCAACGAATTCCAATACCTAAATATACAAAAATAAAACTTCATTTCCAGACCTTGCTGATTTCACGTGTTTTTCACCTTTTAGATATTTGGCCAACCCCCTAGACATCTGTGACGGTCACAAATTTGAAATTTTTCTTGGACGACAAACGTCTTCATTTTGTTGCCAATTTATTGCGTATCAAATTTAAAAAAAAAATATCAGTCCGTTAGTATTTTTCCTGTAGAATACTGTAAATTTTTTAAAAAAAATATTGAGGGTAGTTGAGGTTTTAAAGTTTAAAATCAATTTTTTTTTAAAATTTAGTTTTAAATATTTACTTTCAAATAATTCTTAACGCGTGATGGAGGTAGTAGTATCGATGTAAGTACTAGAGGGCGCTGAAGGTAAAAAACACAGTTTTCACGCAGTTCTAAGACTTAATGACTTATTTCTCGGAATCAATTTTGACTTAGAATTTTAAGTACATTACGAACATATTTTTCAATTGGCAAAACTGGTAAATTTAGAAAATATTGGCCGCCATTTTGAATTTTAATAATTTGACACCGGATTTAGATTCATTGGCCATGGTTATCTTCTAATACATTCTTTGAATTTTAATTTCCGTTTTACTGCACTAGTTATAACGTGAAAACTGGTTTTTGAGGTGGTTTTAATTACAGCGCCCCAGTGGCGTCATTTCACCAAAATCTTAGGGGGGGCGAAAATTTAAATGACATAAAAAGTTTTTTTCGTAAAACATAACATACACATTTTTATACACACATATATTTAAAAGCATTTAAATGCATGGACTTAGAAATAAAAATAAAATGCTTTTGAGCTACCTTGGTTACTCTGCTAGATCTTTGTCTTCTGGTGTTGTTTCATCGAAGCGAATGCCGCAAAGTTCTGCAAAATTCCTTCATATGTTAAAAATAATTTTAAATTTAGTACCATCTCTGCATTATTTAAGCATCAAAAAGGTAGTTTCAATTAAAGCGCTTGTGCTAGAAATTATTATATCTCTGCTTTGTAACTGTTCAGAGAGTGAATTTGTAAACGACAGCAGATCGTGCAGCATAAAAAAGGATGGTTTTTATACGATTTTTTAGATCTCGGGCATCCCGGGATTTAAAATTTATGAGTCACGTAGTCCCAGGATAAATCACCACGGAATTGCAATCCCTACGTGACTCCTCTTATGTCGAATCGTTTTTTTGTTTGTTTGTTTGTTCTCCTTTATTTGTCTCAGAGAGCAAGAGTTATGTCTACCCTAAACTGACCAGAGCCAAATCGTTAAAATGTGGGACAAAATGCAAATATTCTTCCAAATACTAACTAATTAGAATTTCTATTGCGAGAAAGTGGGACGGTGAAAAAGTGCTAACTAGATTGTGCATAAATTTACTATTTAATGCTTTCCTTTACTATTTGTTTTCTATTTAATTCTTCAAAAAATTCTTTTATTTTAATTGGACATTATTCAACCGTTAGGAAATGTGCTTGCCGTGGTTCGTACATTTTCAAAATTCTTTCTAGGGCTGGCATTACCGCCAGCCAACGAGTTTCACTGTAGCCAATAAGTTGGTTATGTTAGACATTACTTTTGCCGCAGAACTCCTTCAACGTATTCAGTAAAGACAGTAAAATATCCAATTCTTTTTAACCCTGTCATTTAAATCAGCAGCACTTCTTATAGCATTATTTAGAATATGGGCTGCGAACCCAATACCCAATACATTCTGGTTCAAATTCGAGTTTAGCTTGCTTTTAAATTTTCACCCCTTGACGTGACACTACTAAAATTGGTGTTCGTGTTATCAGCGCAAATTGCAACTAACTTTTTGTCAATGTTAAATAACAACAAGAAAACAAAATAACAACAAAACCTTTTTCAAGCTACTGGAGCTGGCGGCTTATAGCAACGCAAGGATAGTCCAATTCAATATCGTATAAGAATTTACGTAAACGTTTTCTATCCGTCTTGATTTGCAGGAGAACTTTTTAAATGTAATTTTAAAAATTAGTATAAATTTACCTTTTATAGTAGCTTAAAACCTTAGTTACACAAGTAAAGACAGCAAAACAATTGAAACAATTTATTTTAATTTTACTAAATAATTAATATCTTTTCTGTATTCTGTAAGTATAAGAGGTATACAGTATACCTCTCGTTCTATCTTTTGCAAATCTATACCATTTATCAAGTTTTTATGCTGTTTGCTTTGTTTGTTCTTTATTGAAAAAAAATATAAATTATAAAATAATAATTTTACTTTTGAGCTATCTAGTTAAAGTGTGTTTTAAACAGAGTTTGAAACGCTACTTATATCACTCCTTCACTTTGTTCTTTCAGAAAATATAACACTCCCACATACAGGAGTGAAAATAATAAAATATCATTCTTGCTACTAAATTGAAATAAATATTTTCTTTCAAATACTCAAAACTTTTAGTTTTGCTTCAAATTTGATGCTTTCCAACGTAAAATGCTTCGAATGATTCGTTCAATTATTCATGTATTGTTAGAAAAATGAATATAAAGGATGACGTAGAGGGACTAATTTTGTTCTTTTGCAAATGGAATGAAAGAACAGTTAGATGTAATCTGCTCCAAAGGAGTAAAATCGAAAAAGAACGAGTAAGAACGATATTCAAATTATGAACATTTTAATTTTTGAATATTATTTCAAAGGATTGAAATGAGTGCTCGAATAAAGTAAAATTGTAAACTCTGGTTTGAAATTTAAATGTTTATGAATTTATACGGAAAACTGCGTCTTTTTAAGTAAAATATTTTTTATTTTATTTTCCATAATATACTTTCGATCTCTCGTATATACACCAGCGACATGTTTCTATAAACAAAGAAACCTTTTCGCTGAGGTAGATCTATTATCTGATCAAAAAACTGAGTGTAGTATTTCTAAGAAAATTATAGTTAAAACACTATTTTAGTAAAAAAAATATTGCACTGGTTTGTTCTCTCAATATAGTTAAATCAACATGCACATAACATTATACAAACTGCAAGAAAAAGCTGTGAAGCCATTGCTTTGACTAAGATATTGCGCAAACTGTACGTAAGTAGATATAAGGTTTTTTGATTATTTCGATATTGCGGGCAAATGTGGTGGAATTATTTGTTTCGTGTGAAGCTTCGTAGGAAAAATTTCTCCGTGGGACAACGCAATGAAATGTGAGACATTTCCATGCAGCGTGGGACGTCTGGTCAGTTTAGTACTACCCATAAACGTGCGTAAATTTTTCATTTGATTCAAAATTGTATAATTATTGCGAGCTTCTTTTAAATCTATAAGAAAAACCTACCACAAAAAAATAATAGTTTCTCCCTCCCTGTGACTGTATAAAAAAAATGAACAAAGATTGACGTTTAGGATACTTTTTGGATTTTATTATAAGCAACCAAACATATAATTTTTGCTATTTTATGAATTAAAAATTATAGTCCATATAACGAAAAGAATTTGTCAGCAAGTTTTCATGATATACTTTGAAAATATTTGTTCGTGACGTTAGAAAATATTGCTTGTCCATTATAAAACATTCACTATTATAAAATCACTGAAAATAACACAAAAAATTTAAATTACTCCCGCAGTTATTTCCATTCATTTTATAAAAATTAGCACAATTATCAAGAAAACTTCTGATATGTTATAGGATTTTACATTTAGAATTGTTTTTAATTTATTGTTTTTAAAAAAGTCTTGTAAAGTTTTTACAATATGATATAGATAAAAAACAGGGCCCAACAGTCAGGGTTCTCCAAATAAGAGGGGTATAATTAGCTTGTGATCTCCTGCATGTACTTACTTTTAAGTTTATATAAATTACCAATGGCCAATAACAATTAAAATTTGAATGTTAAATACTGCACTATGAACTCTCGAGGAACCCTATACTAATGAAATATTTTGTTTCCTCTGGCTCAGACACGAATATCTTATAAACAAAACACAATCCTTCTTCTAAAAGCGGTGATGCCGCGCACCTTATAGTACGATAGAATTTTGTCAAAATACGCACCCACGGCGTTTTTGGAACAACGATCGTGTTTTGTTTATAAAACTGATTTCATCAGAAGATTAGAAGCAATACGACCGCCTTTCGTATCGGCGGTGCTCTAGTCCTTGATACAAAGAACGATAACGGTTTGAAAAATGCGGAGAACTGTACGTTAGTCGGGCCAAAATAATATGTAACGTTATAATTATATTATCAGATATATTTCAATTAATAGTATGCGATAAAATTGGTATATTAGTTAAGTAAATCTTCTAAAAATTAGACGAATTTACAGAATAACAGTGCACTGAAATTTTTATAGTGTATAATTCTACCACGATTGGACGGTTTTATTGAATCGATGTATTGATAGTATCAGATCCTTGGGGGGGCCAATGCTCCCCCCCCCAGCCCTACCCAATTGACGCCCCTGCAGTGCCCTCTAGCGGTCACATCTATACTATTTCCATCACGCGACAAGAATTATTTGAAAGTACATACTATTTTAAACTAAATTTAAAAACAAAAAATTAAAAGAAAATGACATGTTTCCATTTCGAAAAATAGATTTTAAACTTTAAAACACAAAAATAAGGGAGAAAACTACACTCAAAATGTTTGAAATATTTTTTTTCAATTTTACAGCAAAAATGCTAACGAACTAATATTTTTTAAAAATTTTTTATTCGCATTAAATTGGCTACAAAATGAAGACGTTTGTCGTTCTAGAAAAAATTTCAAATTTGTAACCGTCACAGACGGCAGGGAGATTGGCCAAAAAAACTAACCAAAATCAAAAATTATTTCCTAATGAAGGACTATCAATCCCCAAAATTTGGAGAAAAATTTTGTTCCGTTCACGTGGAATGACCCATATGTATATCGTTATTAAGTTTAAATTCATTTAAATATTTTTTTTAATAGATTAACATGGATTACGATTGTTTTGTTTGCTTTAATTGGGGCTGGACATGTATTCTATTTACTATCGTTGCGATATAGCACAGGAGCATTATCCACGGTAATAGAAAATACATACTTTCCCGTATCAGAAATTGAATTTCCTGCCATTACTCTATGCCCTGTTAGTAGAATTAATCCAAACAAAATTCAGAAAGCGGTTGAAAGGTTTACAAGAATCTATATTTTCAAAATATTTAATTTCTAATTGTTATTAATTTTCCAGGTTTCTACCTCAAAACTCATCAACTGAAACTATTGAAACGTTTTTAAAGATTCTTGAATGCGTTGATCAAATAAAATTTGATAATTTAACTGATCTTAAGGGATTGTTAACTTTAAATGTAACCAACTTCGAAGCCCTAAATTTGACTGCTATTTTTGATTTGGTATGTTGCAAAAGAAAACGTTTCTTTCATAATTATTCATTTTGTTTTTGTTTTACAGGTTGGCTATGAGATATCTGATTTAATGGAATTTTGCATCTGGAGAAGAGATGTTGTGCAATGCAAAGATATATTTTCAGCACAACGAAGTGAATTTGGGCAATGTTTTTCATTTAACTCGTACAATAGCTTGGAAATACCAACACTGAATGTAAACACATTAAAAGGAATTAAAGCATTTGGTAATTTTTGTTTTTTTGTTTAGAGAAGCGTTGATCGATTTCCATGGCGTGCTGTTGGTTTTGGACATCTTAGTGCATTGCTCGTTCATATAAATTTAAATTTTCCAAAACCAATCTATGGCGACAGAAGTGGATTATATGTAAAATTTGATTGAATTCGCGACAGTACAATAAGTATGTTGATATTTTTCTTTTTAAGATAAGTGGCCATCATCCGGGTGCATGGGCAAATAATTTTGCATTAATCTCAGGCAATGGGTATTATACACTAGAAATACAACCTACTGCCTACTATGCATCAGATGAAACACTTAAGCGTCCATTAGAAGAAATACAATGTATATATCGAGTAAGATCGTGTAACTTAAGTTTAACAGTATGTTAATGCTAGTGAAATTTCTCTTGCAGCAAAATATTCCTCAGAACCATTTAATAATGAAGTTAAAATCTGTTGATTTTTATTTAAGAGAAAATTGTTTGGCCGAATGTCGTAGAAGATACATAATTGAACTTTGTAACTGCACTGTGGATTTTTTTTATCCTCCAGGTAAAGGACAAGTGGTCAAATAAATAGTTTATATTAATTTAGTCTTTTAATTAGAATTAGAACGCTATACATCATGCAATATTACTGGATTGTTATGTTTGTACAAAAATAGGAGTAAGTACAAATTGTAGTTTAATGTTAAATTAAATAGAATTAAAATATTTTTTTATTACCAGGACTACTTACCAACGAAAAACCAATCTATAATAACTCGTTTATTGAAAATTCGAAGGGTATGCACTGTGATTGTTTACCAGAATGCAAACGATTACTTTATGATACTCGATTGTCACATTCTAGGTGAAGTAATCAAAATAATAGATCTAGTAAATGTTTGAAACCAATTTTTACAATCATTTCAGTTCTAAAATACTAAAAAATGCAAGTATGCTCGAGGTTCATTATACATCTTCTACTTTACATTTATATCGAACTGACGTCGCTTTTGGATGGTTGGATTTATTGGGTTTGTTTAACGAAAACGTTTATTAATATTTTTATTAATTTTTCAAAACTTGTTAGTTTCATTTGGTGGCATTCTAGGATTATTTATTGGTGGATCATTAACAAGTATTTGTGAGATTTTATACTATGCAACGGTTGGACTATTTTGGAATCGGGTTCATGTAGCTAAGTTGAATAAAAACAAGGAACGAAGAAATGTGAATCTAAATACACCGAATATGCTGATATCAGATTGGTATCGTACAAATAAATTACAGAAAAATTCATATGATAACCAGATTCGTTGGATTAAACATTAATAATGATATGTGCTAATTTTACTTTAAAATTTATTCAAATTATGATTGTTTTACAAAAAAATGTATTCGCCGAATTGAAGCCAAATATCACTTTTAAACTAGTTTTTTTATTCGCCTACATATTAAAGTGTTACTTTATTACTATGATTTGCGGCCTTAAAGTGTCACTTTTTAATTATATATTTTGTTGTCATAGTGATGTCCAAAAAAGTAAAAAACATTTGTATATGTTTAAATTCTATAAAAATAGAAAATTTTATCAAAGCAACCTTTTGATTACAGATTTCCTAATCCAATTAAAATATTTGTTATTCTTTGTTGTCATAGTTATACGATTTGTTTGAAAAGAAATAACAAATATATTGGTCAAAGGCTACTTGTTCAACATATTTTTATTACAAAATTTATAAAATTTGTAATTTTGAATTATATTAACCAATTTTTTTAAATATTTCGCTTGCGACGCCTCGATTCGCAAGCTCCACTCGCATCATAATGTACTATTATTTGCCTATACATGTTAAAGTGATACTTTATTACTGTGATTGCCTTAAACAGTGTTGCCATTTGAGAAAAATAATTGGATTAAAATGCATTATTTAAAAATATACTTTTTACTGTTTATTTTTAATTTTTTATTTTATGATTAATAATATAATCTTCCTTATAGTAACAATTTGAATTTTATTTTTTATTTTATAGAATATCGATTTCGACTTACGTCATCCTCAGTTCTTAAATTATTAATACAATTTTTGCTTAAACTATTACTTATATACTATTTTAACTGCTATTTTTTATTATTATGTCATATATTTTGTTAGTTTTAGTGTTGATTTTATCATTTAAAATGTTGCTATTGTTTTTATGTTTATATATTTCTATTTGTTCCAATCTATCTAGATGTTGTGCTTTTCTTTTTTTATGTAATATGGTTAAATTTGTGTTGATATTGGTGTATTTGTGTTTTTCTATTTTGAAATGTTGGGCATATCTGGATTTTGGATCGCTTTTGTTAATTTCATTTGTGTGCTCGATATATCTTTTTTTGAAGGACCGCCCCGTCGGGCCTATATAAAATTTACTGCAGTCGTCAGAGGTAAGTTTATAAACACCTGTGTCTAAGGTTTGGGTTTTTCTGGTTTTAGGTAATTTTCTATTTTATTTTTGTTTTTGTAAGTTGCAATATATCCACATTTTAAAGTTTTTTGCATTATTTTGAATGTTGTTTTATTGTATGTTACGCCTGCGTATTTTTTGCCTGCTAGTTTTTCTTCATTCTTCAATGTTGTTAGGGTTTGCAAATTTTTCTTGTTTTTCTATTTTCTATTTAATGTGTCAATTATTTCGTTTTTATATCCGTTTTTACTGACTAAGGATTTTATGTTGTTTAATTCGTCTTGATAACTTTCTGCATTCATAGGTATATTGTTCAATCTATTGATCATGTGGTTGTAGGCAGCTAATTTATGTTGGTATGGATGATGTGATTCAATATTTATTGTTTGATCCGTTTGGGCTGGTTAAATATTTTGAAGGAATATTGTGTTTTGAATCTACATTTTTGATTGATAAATCCAAAAAATTAATTGTGCTATTTTCTTCATTTTCTAATGTGAATTTAATGGAAGGTTCTATGTTGTTTATGTAATGGTATAATAGATTAAGCTGTCTATTCGTTCCTTTGAATAATAAAATTATATCATCAACGTAGCGATACCAATAAATGATTTTTTCTTTGTGTGGATTTAAGTTATTATGTATATATTTTGTTTCAAAATCGTTGAGATATATTTCGGCCAAAGTTCCAAATAGCGGGCTTCCCATAGGTAATCCTTCTGTTTGTTGATAATGCACATTGTTATGTGTGAAATATTTTTGTTTTGTTATTTCGGTTATTATATTTATTATTTCTTGTGTATCTGTTGGGTTTAAACCATTTGTTATTAATATATCTTTTGTTATATTTATTGTATCTTTTATTGGTATGTTAGAATACATGTTGGTTATATCAAACGATGCTAGTTTTGCGTTGTGAGGTATTATTATTGGTTCTATTCTATTGATTAATTCTGTGTTATTTTTGACTGAAAAGCTGTTATCAAATTTTATGTGATATTTCAATATTTTGTTTATGTACTTCGCTATTCTGTATGTTGATGCTGTGGGGAAATTAATTAATGGTCTTATCGGTGTATCTGGTTTGTGTATTTTGGGTTATCCTCTTATACTTGGTGATGTTGGTTTTATCATTTTGTTGTACCTTATGTTCTTATCACTTAATATGTTGATAGATTTGTTGATGATAGTTTTTATTTGTGCATTGAATTCATTCGTTGGATCTTTACTTAATTTATCGATGTTGTTATTAGTGATGTATTCATCTATCTTATTGTTGTAGTCTGTAGTTAAGATGACTAATGTATTCCCTTTCTCTGCTTTGGTTATTGTGGCATTGTTTTGTTTGATCTTGTTTTGTACACAGCGTATTGTTTTTATTTCTTTTTTGTTGTTGGTTTTTGAATTGTTTAAGTTGTTATTTTTTACTGTTATTTCATTAACTATTAGTAATATGATTTATTGAACTAGCTGCCTACAACCACATGATCAATAGATTGAACAATATACCTATGAATGTAGGAAATTATCAACACGAATTAAACAACATAAAATACATAGCCAGTAAAAACGGATATAAAAACGAAATAATTGACACATTAAATAGGAAATATAAAAACAAGAAAAATTTGGAAACCCTAACAACATTGAAGAATGAAGAAATATTAGCAGGCAAAAAATACGTAGGCGTAACATACAATAAAAGCACATTCAAAATAATGCAAAAAACTTTAAAATATGGATATATTGCAGCTTACAAAAACAAAAATAAAATAGAAAATTACCTAAAAACCAGAAAAAACCCAAACCTTAGAAACAGATGTTTATAAACTTACCTGTGACGACTGCAGTAAATTTTATATAGGTCAGACGGGGCGGTCCTTCACAAAAAGATTTAATGAGCACACCAATGAAATTAACAGAAGCGATCCAAAATCCAGATATGCCCAACATTTCAAAATAGAACAACACAAATACACCAATATCAACACAAATTTAACCATATTACATAAAAAAAGAAAAGCACAACATCTAGATAGATTGGAAGAAATAGAAACATATAAACATAAAAACAATAGCAACATTTTAAATGATAAAATTAACACTAAAACTAACAAAATATATGACATAATAATAAAAAATAGCAGCTGAAATAGTATATAAGTAATAGTTTAAGCAAAAATTGTAATAATAATTTAAGAACTGAGGATGACGTAAGTCGAAATCAATATTCTATAAAATAAAAAATAAAATTCAAATTGTTACTATAAGGAAGATTATATTATTATTAATAAAATAAAAAATTAAAAATAAACAGTAAAAAGTATATTTTTAAATATTGCATTTTAATTCAAAAGTGACAAAAGCACACAAACAGTGAATAATATGGAAAACCATAATAACACATATAGAAATAAATGGAGTTTTTTTTTTAAGAATTTGGGATTTTTTCAGGTGCAGGGTTTCAAAAAACCCAGAATTAATTGTTAGACAAAAAAAAATAACGTCAACAGATATTGGGGAATACTGTATATTTATGTTGTTTATACTGGTTGGCCAAGATATATATTTTCTTCAAAAAAAAAATTTGGATTTTTGGATTTCAAACAAAAAACTTGGATTTAAAATTGATTTCAAATTTGGATTTCAATCAAAAAGGAGTTTGGGCTTCTCGCGGTCGAAAAGGCATCAAAAAACTCCAATTGCAGTCAAACGGCAACCCTGGCCTTAAAGTGTCATTTTTTAATAATATATTTTGTTGTCATAAAAAAGTCAAAAACATTGAGATTCGTTTAAATTCTATAAAAAGTAGAAATTTTTATCAAAGCAACCTTTTAATTCAGAATTTCATAATCCAATTAAAATATTTGTTATTTGTTGTTCTCATAGTTATACGATTTGTTTGACAAAAAAACAAATATATTGGTCAAAGGCCACATGTTCAACATATTGTTACGATTCTACAGAAACGCAATGAAATACAAAACCTTAATTTTCGATATACAATATTTCAAAAATAAAACAAGGTCACATTCTTTTCTTAGAAAAGGGGTCAACATGAAATACAATTAAATTACTTTATGAATCAAATCAAAGTTTTATTTTAGACCTGGAAAGGTGCAATGTAAAGTTATAAATAAAATTAACTACGACAATTGTGAAATGTGAATTTGTGATTATGTTAAATTAGAATTAATTGTAAACGAAATGTTCTACCGTGCCTATAAAATCGTGTAAATAGAAGTAAAAAATTTTAAATTAGTTAAAAAACTATAAAAAGTTTTAAATTAGTTTTTGTAAACAAAGTTTTAAGTGTTATTTAATAGAAGCATTTTGTGTATTATTTTGGAAGCTGTGAACTGGAAATTTCTATAATAAACCGTTGGAGTTTTGAAGCTATTTGAAGAATATTCTAGATAGAAATATTGTTGTTGTATTGTTTTTCTGTTGTTGTGGAATAATTGGGTAGTTGAATACTTAATAAAACCTTGTGTTTGTGATTAGTAAGCATCAGTGACCGAACTTGGAGGAGATTTGGAAATTGCGTTTATCGAATTAAGAGGCCAATTCGAAGTACGGTTAGAAAAACGTAACAATAATTTTATTTCAAAATTTATAAAAGTTTTAATTTTGATTTATAATAAATAATTTTTATAAAGTATTTTGCTGGCGGCGAATAAAAAATAGTATATGATGCACGGACGTAAGCCATTTTGGACTTAATGTGAGTGCAAATCTCGGCTGGCTCGAATCCACATACGTCCAAAAACCTTGGCTTTACGTCCTTGCATCATAATGTACTATTTTTTATGGCTCGAGAAATTTTTGAATTATAAAAATAAATAGTAAATGAATAAAACACAGCATCAATTTTCTTTAATTTTTCAGTTTTCTTTCGCTGTTTCTGCAAAACCCTAAATTCTAGTTTTATTTTTCAAAACTTATATTATGATGATAATGTCTTAATGATGATATGGCACTGATTTCAAAACAACAGAAATTAATATATTAAAACAAAAACATTCAAAAACAGTGAGTCTTAAATGTCGAAAAAATAAATATGCTGGTTGGTTTTATTTACAATATTCTTGTCATTATAACTTTGGAATGTTTGACGATATATTTATAGTTTATACACTATTGGTTATTATCGCTTTGTTAACTTACATGGAATTTTTTATCTTCAGCATACTAATACCTAAAAATATTCGTATTGTCATAAATAATCCAGTATGTTCTTAACCTTTCCAATGTTTGTTTCGCATGTTTTTATTTTTCTTATATAAATCCTTGTGCAAATTAATATTTGTTTCTGTAATGTTTAGATGTATAACGTTATTTTCTCTATCTTTTTTGTTTGTTTAAGTGTATTCGAAAACTATTCGAACTATAGTTTTTGTTCTATTAAAAGATTGAAATTCTTACTATGCATGATGATCCCTTTGCATATATGTTTTCCTTTTTCTCCTGTTCTTTTAATGAGTATTTTGTGAAATGAATGTTAGCCTCTCTTTTGCAATAAGAAAGGTAGAAACTTTTGTTTTCAATACCATCAATATTGATTAATTGGCAAAGTCTAAATGATGACCAGCAAAATGTTTTACCGATAGGAACGTCAAATTAAGAAAGATCAAATTCCATTAAATTATTAAACGAGCAAACTATATAACCAAATGCAATCAAACTAATTAAGGTTTACCGTACCTTGTAAAAGTACCGTACCGTACCTTGAAAAAGTAAAAACGGAACCCTATTGGTAATTGGTGAGACTTCGGTGTCCGTTTGTATTTCTACATAATCGAATGTCTCACAAACTATAAGTGCTATCAACTTGAAATTGTTCACGCCTACTGAAAACAAAAAAAATGCAATTATCTCTAAATAGATAAGGAGATAGTAAAACAAAAGTTATTTTAAGGAATCGAGTTAGATTTAGAAAAATCTGTCCCTCCTCCTTAACTTCGAACATTACAAAAAAAAAATTCTAAATTATAGAAAATGTTGTAAAGATTTAACACAAACTGTAGCGCTTTATCAATTGAAATATTATTTGGAGGGGGTTGGGAGTAGAAATTTTGAAAAAAAATATTTTTGACCTTGATGAGTATCATATGAATGGGGGAGGGTGTGGGTGTCATATGAAGGGGGAATCGCTTTCTAGTCCAAAACATATTTTTTTGTAATTTTCGAAATCTGAGTTTTCGACTTGTTTTCGAAAATCTGAAAATTTGTTCCTGTTCTCCACCTCCCTCCTACCGCCCAAAACAAATTTGGTGTGGAGTGTCATACAAAAGATGAATTTTTTTCTATCCATTGGCTATCCTTTTCAAATTTAACAAATAACCATATGATCAATGGCCAATGATCTTGTGCCAGTCTTTATGTTCGCCGAGTTTGGCCAATTATGTGTTACCCTTTGGTTTCTCTTAGTTTTTAGACTATTTCAGTTCCTTAAATCGCTGTCAATATTTTGAAGAATTGTTTGTGATGAAATAAGAATTGAATGGATTTTGTTTGATTACTTTTTCTAGACGTGTGTAGTTTATTTTTAAATTTTTTAGTGTTTCTCAAAAAGTTCAAAAACATTCAATATTTATTTTTTAAAAGAAAATTAATATATATATTTCATGAAATCTTCCATAAATTAATCAAGAAATATTATATCACATTTTTTTTCATACATTACAATTTCTATATATTATGGTTATTGTAAAATAATTAAATTATAAAATGTTTGTTGCTTATACATATTATGTATTTGTTAAAACTTGCCCCACTTTAGTATTCTCGAAAAATCATAAAAAAAATTCTAAAATCCAATTAACTTAAGTGCTTACAAATATAATATTTTACTAAAACTTTAAAAATTAGTCTTTCATCATTATTATATATTTATTTTTTTATTAGTAACTTCGTAATTAAAATTTAAAATTTTATTGGCGAGCACAGAAAATATTTATTTTAATCGAAATATTATTGTTTTTTTGTTCTTTTCAACAGAATATTTTCTTACTTTGAAGCACTTTGTGTTTCATTATTGTTTATTTTTTATCGTATCTAAAGTTTTTCTATTTTTTTTGATATGTTCTATTAAACACAACTTTCTGGAACTCGATTTGCCATCAACATATTTTTAATAGCATTAACATTGATATCAATGTCAGTTGTTGTGTTTAGTGTTCGATCTAAGGATTGTTGATTTGTTGAGTTTAAAAATGTTCCAACTAATATATCTTGTGATGATGATAATGAATTCCCACAATTTCCGTTTGGTATTGTAGGTTTAAATATAAGATCTTTCGGTCGACCATCATGATTTGAAAATCTTTCACTCTGAATATAAAGAAAAAAATAAAAATTGTTACTGATAGAGAAGAATTTTAAATTGATAAATTCACGTACAAAGGTTCCATTTGTCCAATGAATTGAAAAATTATTTTCCGTTTCGCTAGATACTGAAAATATATATATTAATACAAAACAGATTAGTTAAAAAACAAAAAAAAATTGATAATCCGATTTCCCATATAAGGGAATTCAGTTGATATAAAAAATTTTATTTTGGCTTAAAACTTTTTTTTTAAAAAAAATTACCATACTGTGCGGGTATGACATCTGGATCTCGTTCATCTTCTAATAAAATTGTATCCCCTATAGATTTTTCCTTGTTTTTTCCATCACCACTATGTTGCCATCGTGGACTAGATTTTATATTTTTCTAAAATAAAAAAAAATATAAAACGAAATATAATTGTTGGTTGACTAAATAAATCTTAGAAGGTTATAAATTTTGATATAGAATCGATTGAAATTTTATAGGAAATAAAAAATGGAACATGCTGTGATTGCGTTCAAAATAAAATAAATTGTTTTCCTGTTAATATGCAAAAAAGTTGTATGGTTTATTTAGTATACATCGTTCTGTATCAAATATTGACAGTTACCTTTTTGATGGGATTTTTAATATTGCTAAGTATTTATAGGTATTATCTTCGTTGATACAGTTTTTACATGAATAACTGAGGAATTTCGTTTAAAAAGATTATGAATCTTATCATAAAGACAACTATAAATGTAGACGCTCCGCCACTTTGATCAATGTATCCCAAAAGATGATAATTATCTTTTCACAATAATTGAAACCTTTTGCATAAGTTTTATCATAATCACTTCATTATTGTAGAATGTAGTGTGTATAAGCACACTGAAAATGATTGAAAAAATACAAAAAAAAATTTTTTACCGGAAGTTAAAAACCGGAAGTTGGGATAGAACTGTTGTAAACCGTACTAAATGCTTATGTACCAAGTTTATCCAATTCGATTGTCAGGTACAGATGTTATTGAGCTTTCAAAAATACAGGTGCTCGGGGGACACCCACCACTTTGTTCACTATCGCTCAAAAACTAATCAGTTCCTTGCCATACATATTTGCATCTTTTTCCAAAGTGTCATCAAAATTCATTCACGAACGAATGCTGTGTACTCCCAACAAACATTGACAAAATTGTGACAAAGTAAACAGGTGTTAGGGAGGCCCCCACCACTTATCCTAATATTGCCCAACAACTAATCAGTTCTTTGTTATTTCAGTTTCCATCTTTTTCTTAAGTGTCATTAAAATAAATTAATGAAGAAAGTCTGTATGCTCCCATCAAACTTTAAAAACAAAGTGTGAAAAGTCAGCATTTGTCACTTTGACTTCGCCACTTTGATTTCGCCACTTTGATCAATGGGTCCCAAAAGATGATAATTATCTTCTCACACTGATTGAAACCTTTTTCTTAAGTTTCATCATAATGACTTCATTATTGTAGGCTGTAGTGTGCATAAAGACACTGAAAAAACTTCAAAAAAGTACAAAAAAAATTTTTTTACCGGAAGTGAAAAACTTTAAGTTGGGATTCAGAACTGTTGTGAACCGTACTAAATGCTTATGTACCAAGTTTTATCCAATTCGATTATCAGGTACGGATTTATTGAGCTTTCAAAAAAATAGGTGCTCGGGGGACCCCGCACCACCTGTTCTCTATCGCTCAAAAATCAATCAGTTCTTTGCCATACATATTTGAATCTTTTTCCAAACATAAAAAACATGGTGGAAAAAACCACTTGTTGTATGGCTGACCACCCAACCCTTTATCCAATGTACTCCAAAAGCTGATAAAATCTTTCTCATGTTACTTGAAAGCTTTTGCCAACGTTTCATAAAAATCGATCGGTAATTGTAGGCTACAGTAGGGATAAACACCTGAAAAAAAAACTTTTTAGCCGGAAGTGCCAAACCGGAAGTTGGTATGCAGAAATATTTAAAACAGTATTAAAACCTTATAATACCAAGTTTCTATAAGATCATAAGCCGGGATTAGAAGTTATTGAAGATTTAAACGGTTTTCGGGAGACCCCCGCCAATTTGTCCAAATTTAAAATGAATCCAGATCTTTCATTTTCCAGTGAACTTGGACCATCAAAGTTTCATCAAGATCCTATGCAGGAAGGTCAACCAACACCCACCCACCCACACACAGACGTATACCCAAATTTGTATTGGCTATTTAGATAGAGAATGGTCCAAAACAAAAGAAAAAACAAAATTTGGGGTGTGTAAAATTTTTTTTTCTCGATAGATTGCATTACTTCACACAATTTAAAATTGTGGTGAAGTAAAAATAAAATAAATAAATTGAAAATAGTTTTTTTTGATTATTCTAACCATTACCGATTTTAAGGAAAATCGGCAACGGTGGGGATCACATTATCGGCGTTTTGATTCAATTATCCATCTATATCTATATCTATATCTATATCTATCTGTCTTCAATTATCCATCTATATCTATATATATATGTTGAATTAATAGCTCATCTATAGCTGATTATTATCTAACAGTAAAAACGTTTTTTGAACGTAAGTTAGTTCGAGCCTAATCCTTAGGGCCGGTTGTACAATAGCAGTTTAGCTAAAGCTTAGTAGAACCCGATAAGAGATTAGGTTAGGTTACATGTTAGGTTAATTTCTTGAACCGCACTTGAACCAACAAAATTGGGCGCTCAATTTGAACCCTGGCTTAAGCTCATACTCGCGACTAAACCGTAATTGTTCAACGCGTAACTGAACAGAATATCAGGTTTAGCATAATTTTAGCTTAAACCTAGGCTGAACTGCAATTGTACAACCGGCCCTTAGAGAAAGTGAATTATTGGATAACTACACATTTTTGAAAATAAGTTAAAAATTGTGCATTGGCAAATTACACAAAAAATTATTGTGGATTTAAAAAGAATAACAAGTTCTAAATGTTTTTTATTCTTTTTAATTCGTATATTTTTTAATTATAGGAGCTCAAGTGCTACTTTTTGTGTTGAGTCTATAGTTTGGCGGCGGCCGTAGGAAGGCCGACAATTATAGACGAAACACAAAAAGTCACTTTAGCTCCGAATTGAATACATTATTTTTTCGGCAAACGTTTAAATTTTTTATAAATATGAAATTATAATACACCAAAAATTTATAAATATGATTTATTATCGTCATAGTTACTTCCAAAATAGAAAAACAACATTTAAATTTGAATAAATAAAATTTTTATCGAAGTAACCAAAAATTCAATTCAAAATTTGATAATCCATCAAAATATTTGTCATTTTTTGTTGTAGTTAAGTAATAGTAATATAATTTGTTTGAAAAAATAACAAATATTATCCATAATCTCATATTATGTTGCTTTTGCTGTCGTCGTAAAAAAATGAAAAAATGGCGACACAATTTCTACAGCTGTAAATATACAAGTTATTATTTTCTGCCGCTGTAAAAAAATAAAAAAATGGCGTTATACGTAAAAAGAAGTAAAACTTAAGCCTTCTCCCTTGCGGCAGTAAAGATCAATTTTACAGCCGTTTGCCAAAAAACACACTTTTTCAGATACGAACTAAAAAATAAATTTTAATTTGACACAAAGTTACAAACGTTACGTCTTTTATAAGTCATCATATAGCAATACTTCATAAGCAAAATAAAATTATCTAATTGAAGTAAAATGTGAAATTTTATTGAATATATTTTATGAATTTAATCCATTAAAATTCTCTAAAATGATGTCCTATTAATTTTGACCAATATCATTTCAGTAACACTGATAATTTTCGTAGAACAATTATAGTCAGTATTTGATGATTACCACATACTTTATACTTCGTGAAACGCCTGTCCTTGATGAGTCCGACAACTTTTTTAGCTGCCATTTTCCTCGACTTTTTCGCTCTTTTTCACTCCGAAACATGGCGATTTCCCGACGTCTTGTAAGTTTACTACCACAATTTTGTTTTTTATTAATAGGGGTGGAAATTTGTTCGACTATAATTTGTCTGCTATTGGCGAGTCTATTGGCCAATAGCAGACAAATTATGCTATTGGCGATTTTGGCATATTTGGGTTTTGTCGTCAAATCGCCATGTTTCGGAGTTTACCGAGCGAAAATGCGGTTGAATCAAGGAAAAAGGCAGAAAAAAGGTTGCCGAACTCGTCAAGGACAGGAACCTGACGAAGTATAAAGTATGTGGTATCATCAGATGAAAGGGGCAAGGGTGACTATTATTACAAATAATTTATTTTTTGTGTATAAAAATATGAATTAAAAGAATTATGAATTAATTATTGTCTTAAAATTTTAAGTTAAAAGAAAATTGTTTTAATTATTTAGTTAAGTTGATAAAAAAATTTCTAAACGAATTTTTCTCGATCGGTGATAAATTGTTTTAATTATTTAGTTAAGTTGATAAAAAAATTTCTAAACGAATTTTTCTCGATCGGTGATAAATTCTTATAATTTTTTGGAAAATTCCTCAAGCATGGCATGCGTGTCATGTTATTGATGATAGTCTTCGATAATACCCAATCAATCCACTTACTTTCGAATATTTCGTAAAAAAGTTTTTTGTAAGGAATCGAGATTGGTTTAGAAAAATCGAAAAAGATCAAAATATTTATAAAAAAAATTTCGTTGATTTTTTGACTACTTAGTTTTTTTGATATTGCCAAAAACGAGTGTTGTTTTCCCTTTCACCCGGTTATAGACAATGTTGCAAAGATTGAAGAACTAAACTAAAAGCGGTCGGCTCATTATTTCAAATTTTATTTTGAGGGGGTTGAGGGTGGAAAATTAAACAAAAAAATATTTTTGACCTTATCGAGTGGAGTGTCATATGAAAGGTGAATTTCTTTGTAGTCCAAAACAATTTTTTTGTAGTTTTTGAAAACACCGTTTTTGATCCATTTGATTAAAATTCTAAAATTGTGTTTTTGTGAAGGAATTAACGTAAAATAATCGTAGAAGAGGATAAATTTTGCTACGTTGTAGGAAATGTATATTATAGTAAAATATTGAATGAAACAAAATATAGAAATGAACAAACAAGGTCAGAAAAGATCAAAACAGTTTAACAAGCCAGATGAACTCAACTTCAGGCGAAAGGCGTTAGGTTGAAAAATTATGCGATAACATACCATACATGTTTGCCACACATGTTTGCTTTTCGATAGATTATCATTTAATATGGTTGCGTTGCAAATGTTCTCTGTACTAATTACAAACATTTTTCAAATTCTTGAGCTATTGAACTACTGTTGAAGTATAAAATTGTTACAGTCAAGTAAATCGAGGTTGGGGATCTATTCTTTTCGTTAGGTATGATACAGTCCCACTAGCAGAAAAATAGTAGCCACCATCACTTCGATTTTAGCTCTGCTGGCAGTCATTGTGGACCATTGTAAACCTAGCTGAAGTTCAAATCCTGTTGGTATACCGATCTCCCCAATGTTCAGTAGACAAATCACTCGACTGTGTTAACAATGCACTCGCTGGCAATAATTGACGACACTTTTTCCTCCGTTTTTTCCGTTGGTTTCAATAAAAATCCTCAAAACTGGCTCTCAAACTATTTTCTACAAAAAAATTTATAAAGAAAAATTCATGAACCAACAACAGTGGAAACTACAACAATTGTTAATATGTTTTCCAGTATAAATAATTTATTAGCTGGCGTCATTGAAGCTTTTTTTAGCCACCGTAAATTGCTTTGGGTAAAATGCTACCCAACGTGAAACTATGCTAACAAAAACTGTTGGTTTCTCAAATATTAAATACACGGAACCCTCAGCGAATTATATTCGCACTTGCCTGACTTTTTAATTTCATATGACATCCATGCTCTATTCCTAAAAAAATCTTTTGTTTTACTGTTTCCTTAATCCTTATCCATGTTCATAAAAATAAATTAAAACAATTACAATCAAACCCCTTAGTAGGACCTCTGAATACTCAATACTCGATTCATAAAATTATTTTCAAATACATAAACCATTTTGAGTAATCAGACGATATTTGGGGTTATAGACCGTTTATTTCTGAGGTTCGGTTTTTTAAAAGTAACACTATGGGTGAGAAAAAACGTTTTTACCTATCATATCGTTAAATATAAATCCTATGGACCTGCAATTTAAGATGCGTATAAAACTAACCGGTTCTTGGTGACTTTAATGGTCAGGTTGGAAGAGATACCTCTTATGGAAATGTGGTGGGTCCCAACAGCTTGCATTTGAATTCAAATGATAATGGTGAGAGAATGACTGAGTTTGCATTATCAAATAATTTGAGAATTGCCAGTACGTTCTTTCCGCATCGATTGACTTATAAGCAGACTTGGGTCTCACCGAATGGAAACACTCGAAATCAAATTGATCACGTTCTAGTAACAGCACGTTTCTTTTCGAGGGTTCTGGATGTGCGATCCTTTAGAGGTGCATACATTAGAAGTGACCACTTCCTTGTATGTGCAACGATAAGGTTCCACTTCCCAAATCCAGGCATTCCAAAATTCAATCAACGGAAACGTTTTAACATCTCATCATTAAAGAATGCTGAAACAGAAGAGAACAATCAAATCCATATTGCCGAAACATTGGAGAAATCAGAAACCATTAATGGAGACGTCGATAAGTCATGGTATTTGCTCAAAGATGCTGTTTTAAGCGCTGCTGAGGGAATACTTGGACGACCACAGAACCACTCCCAGAAGCCATGGATGGATCAAGCATGCCTTGATGCTATTCAATACAAAAGAGATTGCTATCTGAAGTGTCTACAAGGACGCAACACCAGGTCCACGAAGAAGAACTATAAACTGGCAAGACAAGCCGTTACAAAGCTATGTAGACGAACGAAGAGAGAATGGTGGAAGAGACAGTGTGAGGAGATTGAAAGCTTCAATAAGGAACATCAATCGCGTAACTTCTTTGAACAGGTTAAAACCTTAAAGAAGGACCCTCAAACTAGATCGACTGCTATTCAAAACGAAGATGGGGAGCTACAAGTAGACCTTAAAAATATTTTAGATACTTGGGCCGCTTATTTTGAGAATCTTCTCAACTTAAGTGACCAGCAACAAGTTGGGCAATAAAGCACCTGGTATCGACGATATAACATCCGAAATGATTGTACATGGTGGCGAAACTCTATCCTTAAGATTGTTTGAACTTGTTCAAATGATCTGAAGGACTGAAACCATGCCACAGGACTGGAACACAGCTATGCTGATACCAATCCATAAAAAAGGTAATCGCCTACAATGTGCAAACTACAGAGGAATCGCTCTCCTTTGCACAGCATATAAAATCTTTTCTTACATTTTGCTATCCAAAATCAATCCTTTTGCTGAACAACTGTTTGGAGAATATCAGTGTGGTTTCCGGCGGGGCCGAGGTACTACCGATGCACTTTTCTCGATAAGGATGATTTTGGAAAAGTGTCGAGAGTTCAACATACCTGTGCGCCAACTTTTCATTGATTTCATGCCGGCCTACTCTATGGTCTGCTCTGGTGTCAATGGGAATTCCTGGTAAACTGGTATCACTATGCAAAATGACAATACAGAACTCTCAATGCTGTGTACGAGTAGAGAACGAAATATCAAAGTTTTTTAAAGTCGACTCCAGTTTAAGACAAGGTGATGCTATCTCTCCTATACTTTTTAATTTAGCCTTGGAATATGTGTGCCGTCAAAAGAAACTACCGACTAATAACAATATCTTGTCAATAAACTCAGTACAGATGATTGCTTACGCTGATGATGTTGTCATCCTCGGCCGAAGCGAAGCTGTTATGAGTGAGACTTTCAAGTCGCTTGAGAGTGGTGCTAGAAAAATTGGTCTGCAAATTAACTACAATAAAACCAAACATATGAATGTTTCAAGGGAGGCTGAGAAGAAAGATTTGATGTGCGGCGATGAACGAATTGAGGGAGTTGAATCTTTTAAATATTTGGGATCAATGCTTGACTCAAACAACAGCATACTTACAGATATAAAAGCTCAAATCGCTGCAGGTGATCGAACTTTCTACTCAATTAAACCTCTCCTTAGATCACCGTATGTATCAACTAACACCAAGCTCAAGTTATACAAGACATTGATTAGACCGGTTGTGATGAATGGGTCACAAACGTGGACCCTTACACAAAATGACGAATCGCATTTATCTGTATTTGAGCGTAAGATGCTACGCTACATTTTTGGTCCACTTAAGACAGACGAAGGAGAGTATAGAACCCGGTATAACTTTGAGATCAGAGACCTTCTTGAGGGTCCTGATATAATAGGTTGTATCCGTTCTAATAGGATTGCTTGGTTTGGACATGTTCTACTAGCCGATTCACAGTCTGGAATGATTAGAAAAATGTACGTTAGTACCCCAGGGAGTGGGCGACCGCGAGGTAGACCACGACTTCAATGGGAGACTGACGTAATAAACGACCTTAAAAAAATCGGCTCCCATGGTAATTATGTCGCTGTTGCGAATGACCGTGGTGAATATTCTGGTCCTATCTACCTATCTACGCAAGATGCCAAACTTTATTTTTTAAAAAATAAATAAATTGGTTTTGTTTTACAGAGCTGCAATGTGAAACCTTTAAGAAAATAAATTTTTTATCGAGTCAAATAGGTCAATCATATGAAAGCTTAGTTTTACTTCAGTATTCTTTTGAATTTTATTTTTTCGGCAAACGGCTGCAAAATTTAGCTTTGTTGTTGCTATGGAGAAAGTTATAGTTTTACTAGTGAAAAACGACACGATCTGACATTTGAAAACTTTTAACATTTAATCTGCAACAACGTAATATTTTTCCAACTGTTCCTATTAGTTAGAAGTAGCTGAAGCTGGATAGAATCATTTTTAATTTTTAATGTTCAATTAAATTTCATGTCACCTAAATAATAATCACTTTTATGTGTCAAATTGTTTCTAGTCCAAAATATTTCCCATTATATGTTTGTCAAACGATTTGGGTAACAAAATATATGGAAATCATTCTTTTGACACACTTAACGATTTTTTAACACACTTATAATGCAATGTTCAAGCTCCTGGTCGCAAATATAGATGCCGTCCATCAAGATTTTCCAATACTCATTTTCACTTAAAAAATGTTACACAGTAGAGAATGAAGCTATTTGTTAACCAAAGCCAATATCGTCGTCAGAAACAAAACCTAAAAGAATGTCACTTTTTTAAGATAATAGTAAGATTAACTTTTTTTTTTTTCGTTAATCGAAAAATTTATATTTCGTCGTTTTTCCTTAACGGAAAATCAAAATGCTCGGTAGTTTAAATGAAAAGCCAGTTTTCATTTCAAATTTATAAATTAACTGACATGTGTGCCGGAAGGAAAATCTTCCATATTAATTTTCCTTCCATTCGTCACATTGCCAATTTCTCCTAGTATCCAATCGTTTCTAAAAATAGTTTCTAATTATTCTTCTAAATTCTGATGACCGTCTCCAAAATTCAAGTGTCAAGTTTATTTGTTTTACTAAATAATTGGTTGACATTTTACAATCCAAGAAATCCAATGCAAGTATAATTTGTATCGTTTAACGTTGCAAATTTTATAACACCAAACTAAGGTAAATAAACTAATTGAAGACACGTGAATTATGAATTACAATAATTAATGTGTCGATATTAAGTTTATTAACCTTGGTGTGTATATTGCATTGAATTTTCTTTGATTTGGTAATTTGAAAACAAATCAAGTTACAAATAAATTCTATAATTTTAATGAATTGGCGAAAACTTCAAAAACTTTGGACGGAGGTATTAAAAACTTTTTGGTGGTCGAGGAATGAATCTTGAAGTGGACAGATGTTCCGCTTGGATTCGATTTTGTTTTAGTTAAGTTCTGTTTGGGTTAAAGTTAGGTTTTGTTGAGTTAAAGTCATTAAAGTTAAGTTTTGTGTAGTCATTGTGATTATGAGTTTGATGTAGTGATTGCTAAAGTGACAAATGTGCTATTAACAGTTATTGAATATTCAAAAAAATTATTGAGTTGAAAATTAAAATAATTCACAGTTGTCTTGTCGTGTTTGAGACAAATAATGAATAATACCATATAGATTTAAATATAGATTCTGGTGAAAAGTAAAAGCCCATAAAATTGAAAAAGCCCAGTGTCTAAGAAAAACTAATTTCTACTTTAGAATTTAATTTTAAAATTTTACAATGTAAGAAAACAACTTAAGTTATATAAGAACTTGTAAGACGCACCCTCAAGAGATAATAAATAAACTAAAAATTTAATCAAATAACCTGGTGTTGTATTTGTGTTATACACTGTGTTAATGGATTGATGCCCACTGAACCCTGCCAATGGAATGAGGTCAACAGACGACGAAGGTATGATTTAGCATAATTATTATTCAGTAAGTTATGATTTAGCATAATTATTATTATTGTAGTATTATTATAGTTATTTAGATGTTTGTATTGATAAGTTTTTGGATTTATGTTTGGTATACCCGTTTTAATTTTTGTTAATATGTGTTAGTTTGTTTTCTAAAATGGTGTGAGGGAGACATGTAAATTCCTTGGGTTCCTTTAAATTCCTTTTATCGTGTTGTTTGGAGTTTTTAATGGCAATCGCTCCCACTATTAATAATATTTCATTTAACTTAAAGTCTAAAAGCAGTCCCCTTATATCAAAGGACAACGAGGAAAACCACGACCCAGCCGAGAGCTTAAGACCGGAGCAAGAGACTGCTGCCTCAAAGTTGTCCTTCGATTTTTCTCAGATACAGCGGACATTTTCTCACTTCAAAATCCTTTTAAATTTTAGCCATATCCGCCTGTATCACATGTGCATATGTGCATTGATATAAAAATACCATAATTATTTGTTTTGTTGTTTTATGGCTCTCGGCCTATTTATAGATCAATTGGTTTCAAAAAAACATATGATTAATTTTTATTTTGGCGCAATATAAAGAATAAATTCCTTTTATACACATGATGGGTGGGGGTGGGATATTTTATTATTTTGTACTTTCTCAGATGACAAAACCATAATGCTAAGGACAATTCTAAAAAATTGTTACAAACAAAATATCTAATCGTATGGTTTCAAAACAAAACTTTGCATTTTGTTGTTGGTTTGTTTATAATAAAAAGTTTCCTAGCCAATTAGTATGAAAACTAAATTAAACTAAACAAATTTGACAGTTTATTTCCAGTTATTACATTAAAATCCTTTATTCTTCAGTTTTCTCAGTTATATTATCACATCCTTTTTTGCTTATAAAATTTTGATAATATAAAAAATAACAACAAACACAAAAACTTTATATTCATGAAAAACTCATAAAATTAAAAGAAAATGAAAAAAGATTTTTCCTGTTGTATACATTAACTTTATTTCAATTTAAATATAATGTAGTGACTACATACAATGTAAACATACCTTTAACGTACTATCCTGTTGTTTGTATAATAAAACTGTATTCGATTGCTTTGAATTACTTAAAATATCGTTGCTGTGATGATGATTATTGTTTAATTTTTTTGTTGTGTATACACGAATTGTAATAAATACACATAAAATTATTATTGTAAGTAATACTCCTAAGACGATTGGTGATAGCTCTGATGATTTTTCTTGTGATGCTGCTAAATTATTTTAAAAAATAAGAATAAAATAAGAAATTAACGATATGTTGAAAACAGGAAAAAATGTATGTTGTTGATTGATTGTTTGTAATTAAAGTAATTGTGATGGATTGAATTAATTTAATCCGTATATAGGAAAAAACAATTTAAGATACATCTTGTTTAAATGCATGAACATGATACGTTTTATGTTTCAGAAACGATTATTTATACGATATGTAATTTTTAGCTTAAAAACCAGTATGGCTCACTCAATACGGTAGAAAAAAGTATAGGCATAAAAATCGATCTTATTGCAAAGTAAAATATGTGTAGGTTAAAAATGAAAATCAATTGAAATATTTATACGGAGCAACGCACTATTGTTGAAAGAGAGTTTTACAATGGTTTTCTTCGAAAGCGAACAAATTTATAATTAAATAAAAAAATTTTAAGGAGCGTATAGCAGAAGTCATATTGCTATGCAGTTTACAGAATCGTTTAACTACGTAGAATGAAATAGAAATAAAACAAAAAGGCCAAAGAACACAGCATGACAAAAACTACACCTAAATATAAATCGATAATAAATAAAAAAAATTTAAAGAGATACATCTTTAGTCGTTTTAGGTGAATGTTAAGAAAGGAATTAAGAAAACGTTACTCTTTAAATAACATTAAAGCGAAAAAGGAGAATGTTATCGGGCGAGTGGTGTGAGGTAGGGTTGGTATGTTCAGTGCAATGTGACACTTATGAGCAAAATAGATCAGCAGCAATAATTTTACAATTCCTGTTGGTAGAATATACAATGTAATCTGTCTGCTAAAATATGAAAGTTTTCTTGAAACTGAATGGCCCAACCCTCAACAGAGTTGGCCTGAGTGACATTGACAAGACTAATTACTTGAGGCTCATTCTAAAAAGTAAACTAAGCTGGCAAACCAACATTCTTGAAAGAGTAAGGAAAGGTATAACTACAGAAGAGAAACGTGCTCTAAATCAGTGTTTCTCAACTAATTTCATGCAATACGGACCAATAAATATTCAAAGATTCTATAGCGGACCTTGCGAAATATTTCATGTTAGATGGGTGCAAGTGAAGGTTATACCTTGTTTAGACTTACGTATATCATATAATATAAAGCAACAGGGGTGAAAGAAAGAAATTAAAAAAAAAACAAAAAAAAAGAAAAGAACGAATTTTAATGTGTTTAAACACAGACTTTAAACCGCTTCTATTTAACTACGTTCTCTCAGAACGAATACGATAAAAAATATAAAATTCCCAAATATAGGAGTTAAAATAAAAACTATCGTTCTTACTCCTAATTCGAAATAATAGTAATTTTTTGTATAAGTATAAGCGAACGGGACACGAGCGAGCTTTTTCAAATTTGCGAGAGAATAAAACTCATTAAACACGAAACCAAGGGTAAAATTTTTATTTTTTTATTTCACTCCTTTGAAGTTGATTTAATTATTTTTTTTCATTCCGTATGTAGAAAAATAAAAAAAAAATGAAGTGCGTAATCTTTACACGCTGTTGAAGTAAAACTTCTTTGGCCACTGCAGCAGGTATTACTAAAAATATTAGATATAAAATAAAATAGATATGTCATATTGAAATTTAGAGTTTCTTTCTAATATTCTTGATAATATAATTTACAACAATGTGTAATAAAAAGCCATATTTACATGTTTTACAAAGTCTTACAACGCATTAAATTAAATTTCATGATGAATACATGTCCACTTGGAACAACAATTGATGCATTGTTCAATAAATTTAGCAAATTTGTCATAAACCTCTCATTCTTGCAAACCTCAAATTTCAATTTTGCTAATAATTGAATTGACTTTGTAATACATTATGTAAATATTGCTTTTTATTACACAGTAAATTATATTATCAAAAAATGTAACTCAATATGACATATTTATTTTATATTTCATCTTTTTATTAATACCTGCCACAGTAGCCAAAGAAATTTATTTCAACCGCGTGCAAAGATAACACGCACTCATTTTTCTATTTAACAAAACAAATTTAATCAACACAAATATTTTTTCCCGCCTGGGAAAGCCCAGGACGCAAACTCTAAGCACCATGACCACCGTGACATCACCATGCCCATCATGACCATCATGACCACCGTGTACACCATGACCACCATGACCACCGTGACCAGCATTATCACCATGACTACCATGACCACCTTGATCACCATGACCACCATGACCGCCACAACCAACATGACCATCATGACCACCGTGAACACCATAACCATCGTGACCACCGTGAACACAATGACCACCATGACAACCGTGACCATCATGACCACCGTGACCACCATAACCACCATGACCACTATGACTACCATGACCACCATGACCACCATGACCCCCATGACCACCGTCACCACCGTAACCACCATGACCACTATGACCACCATGACCACCATTACCACCATGACCACCATAACCACCATGACCGCCATTACCAACATGACCATCATGACCACCGTGAACACCATGACCACCATGACCACCATGAGCACTATGACCACCATGACCACCATGACCAGCGTGACTACCATGACTACCATGGCCACCATGACCACAATGAACACGTGACTACTATGACCACCGTGACCATCATGACCACCATGACCACCATGACCACCGTGATATCTATTACCACTATGACCAACATGACCACCATGACCACTTTTACCACCATGACTACCATGACCACCATGACCACCATGGCCACCATGACCACAATGACCATCATGACCACACCATGACCATCTTCTACAATCGACACATCCAACTCATATAACATTTAGTACGAGACTGCATAAGTGAATAAAAATTATAATAACAAATGAACAAATGAATGATTTGCCCATACAAACCAAAAAGATCCATCAAACATGCTTCCATTCCTGAACCAGTTATTCGATTTTGCTCAAATTTCAAAACGGTGCTTTTTGTCATCTTATATTTCATTATATATGCCATTTACCAAGATTTGCGACAACTCATTTCTCTGCCTTTAAAAAAGCCAAATATGCTGTTATTTTTATTAATTTACGAGTCTAAGCATCCATTGTAAACAAAAATGGAGCAGACATATAATATTTTGAAAATAGATATTACTTAAATTAAATTAAGATACTCCAAAAATTCGGATTGAAAATCATTAAATTTAATTCAAAATTATGTTTTTTTAATTGAATCTCTAAATTTTTAACCATCGAAAAATATGAACTATTTCTATAATGCACAAAAAACCAGTGAATATTTAAAATATGTGTGTCATAATCGAATTGCATCGTATATTTGCCGAATATTATATTCATTGTTTATACTTCCGTTGCAAAATCCTCATAACGCGCCTAAAGAAGTTTTACTTCAATAAAACGTTTACTATAAAACCTTTTAATTTATTTTAATTAATTAAATTTTATTTTAGTTTTAATACTTGTATAATTGGACAAACCCTTCAGAAAAATGATCTATTTTTATTTTTAAGACAAAGGAAAGCATCAAATTTGAAGCGGAAATTAAATGTGTGAGTATTTGTAAAACAAATTTATCTTTCCGGCAACAACAAATATAAGTTTATTTTTGTTTTTTTACAACCATAATTGTGTGCGTTATTAGTCTTAATAGAATAAAATAAACAGCTGTTAATCTTATTCTGTTGCGCGATTACTGCGGAACACCAATATTAGTATTTTATTGGGTCAAAGTTAAATGATAACGCAAATTTGTAAACTTTTGATCGAAAAATAAAATATACCATTTAACACGGACCCAATAAAATACTAATATTGGCGCTCCGCAGCAATCGCGCCACAGATTAAGTATAACAGCTGTTTGTTTTATTCTATTAAGACAAATAACGCACACAAATAAACATTTTCTCAAGGGATTAAGCATGCATGAAAATATAATTTGTGTATGCTATCGTAGAAAAAAAATTTTAATCTGTGAAGTGAAATAGCATTGACATTTGAAGAGTGAAAAAAGTGCTCGAATAAAATAAAATTGTAGCTGATAATAAATATAAAGAAATTCGCGGAACAATAAACTTTTTCTGCGGATCACTAATGGTTCGCGAACCAAGAGTTGAGAAATACTGTTCTAGACGGAGTTGTGATATCTTGACCATTTTTGATTTTCCTGAAACCTGGGATACTAGTAGTATCCCAAGTAGGAGTAGTAGTAGTATCTGAAGTAATGTTGAAATTAAATTGCTAAAGAATCTATACCGATCTATACCGAATCTATACCGATTTCAACAAACTTTTTTTTGTTTGATAGGTGATTGGTTAATCTCTAGAAAAATATAATTAAACTTTTTTTAATAAATTTTAAAATTAAAATAATGAAAAAACGTTTTAAAATATAGGAATAGGGTTAAAGTTTAATTGAATTTTAATTTTTTTTAGCTTTTTATTAAAAAAAAATTTCAACCACTGAAGTTCGAAAAACTGATGAAAAATTAGAATTTTAATCGTGCTAAAAACCTTTGAAATTAAATAACTCAAGAAAACGAAAAATAGCCTATTCTTGTAAATTTGACATATTTTAGTGTAAGAATAGAACTATTTAAAAAAAAATTAAAATTCAATTGAACTTTGACTCTAGCGCCATATTTAAAGAAGTATTTTAATATTTTAATTTCAAAATTAATTAAAAAAAGTTTATTTAATTTGTTGTCTTAGCTTAACTAATCACCTACCAAACAAAAAAAAGTTTGTTGAAATCGGTGTAGCCATTCTTGAGCAATTTAATTTCAAAGTAACTTCGGATTGACAAAATTTTCATTTTCATGCATGTTGGGAACAAAATGAAAACTATGCACTTTAAAAAAATTGTAAAATAAGTTGTATTTTTATTTTGTCCATACTACTTATATGACAAGTTTCAGGAAAATCAAAAATGGTCAAGTTCGAATATCGATTTTTCATCTGTGTAGATGACGTTTTTCATCTATAGCACTCTACTGGTGCAAAAGTGCCAATGAACGAAGATGGGGTCTTGAGCCCCACATTATCCAATGGATATGATGCTCGATAGTTCGACCAATCCTGCTGTATGTGGTCGCGGCTTGGTGGCCACACCTAAACAAAATGCTCAATCAGAAACGCATAATGAAAGTTTCATAGATTCGCATATCTGTGCATTAGTGGAGCTCTAAGGATCACACTCAGAGCATTACTAGAAATTCTCTTGCATCTTACTCATATTGATATCTTAGTTAGGAATATAGCCAGCACAGCCTTTAGGATAAAGTTTAGCGGGATGTGAAATTTAGCACTCTACCTAGGGCACTCCTCAATTCTGGTAAGTAGGGATAGTCTTTCAACCATAGACTATTCCATTCCGAAACCATTTTCAGAAGTTGGTTTAACAACAGCTATTCCTTTCAGAGAGGACTTGGCAAGTTAATTAGATAAACATACAGGTGTTGTCAACTTCTACACGAATGGGTCGAAAATGAATGGGGGAGTTAGGCTATAGACAATTTTTAAAAAAACTAATAGGGCTATTCTGATAGTCGTGTCGTATCTAACGCTGAAAAATTATTTCGTATGGTACCGACTCTAAAATAGTATTCTGTGAGTCGTACGAAACGACAAATTTTTCACCACTACCGTATTATTCACCAATAATAAAAATTGTAATTTGACAGATAAAACCTATCACTATCTTGTTTATTTTGAATTTTTTTGAATATTTAATATTAATACAAATTAGTTTAAAACGGAATGTTGTATAGTAAAATAAAAATAAATTATTAAAAGATTATTTTTATTCACTTTTGCAAAGAAATTATACGATTCTTTTATTATTATTGAATTACAAACACAATAAAAATTTAGTTTGATTATAAACCTCGATGTTTATAAAAATTAATCCTTTATTTGGTGAATTACAGTGTCAAAAGTAAAATATTACTTTAATTTCATCATTTCCTTATTTTATTTTAATTTTAAAACAAACATTTCTTCAATTTAAAAATGTTTCTAGAGAGTCGTGGCCAAAAATGGCTACGACAAAAATTGATGTTTTTGACATATAAAGACGTGTCGTACGACTATCAGAATATCAATTTTTTTACCTTTGTCGTATCTAACGAAATTTGTCGTATCGAACCGACTGTCAGAATACCATTTTCGTTTTGTCGTGTCGTACGACACTAAATACGACTGTCAGAATAGCCCTATAAATTTAGACCTCTCTTTTCGCCTACCTGATGATTGAAAGACACTATCAAGCTAAACTTCTATCTGTAAAAAGTTGTTCGTAGTTTAGGCCCGGCTTGGTACTAACTTTGAGTGTGAGATATCCCCACGATTTGATCCAAAGTAATTTTAACGATTTTGACTATTACAAGTTTATTTTTAGAAGTTTGCCGTGTCTCATACTTCAGTTTTGCTAGTTGTAAAAACTATTGGTGCAAAATTATTGATTAAAATATATTCTAACCCAATTGTTTTTTCCTTATGAATTTGCTTATGAGTATTTTTACGTTTGCGGAACTAAAAGGTTTTTAATTCTATAGTAAAATGTGTGAGAGTTATTCAAAACGATTGTTTGCTTCTTTGCTTAGCTGAAATTTCATTTCTATTTTAAGTCAGATGTGTCACACCAAAATATGTGTTATATTAAATCGACGTCTTGAAAAAAATGAAGTGCTGACATTTAAATATTCAACTATATGATTCCAAGGCTGGAAGTAGTCAGTTGCACTATAAGGTTCAATGTTTTGTTATGATGGCATTTGGTGTTTAAAATTTTCTTGGTTGGCAAATAAATCTAACACTACCTCTTATCAATTTTTAATTAAGACCAACAAACTAATAAAAACCCTTTCTTTCGAATATTCTTGTAAGCAGAAGAATAAGCAAAAACAATGTGACTTTTATTATAAATTTTAGCATTATAGAAGCTTCAATTTTTTTAGTAGCTATAGAACAGATTAGCTCACATGAGCAGTATCTTGAAATTCGGCAATAAAACCTGATATTAAAATACACAAATAGTAAAGAGTGAGCGATTTAATTTTTGTTTGCGCCGGATAGTAGAAAAAAGTGGACTCTGAACTCACCGTTGTATCATAGGCTTAAAAATATCAATAAGTTATTTCTATTGTATGTATTGTACGACCTGCTTGATATTTGCGATACCATAGAAAAGAACAAAAGAGATGTTGCAGGTCAGTTCAACAGTTAACTTTACAGATAAAGAGAGTGGGAGACACTTTCCAATTCTGCTCATGTGAGCTAATCTGTTCAAACAATCAGTCTTATTATGACTATTTATTCTGAAGTCTTTGCCACTTGGTTTGCATATTAAATTCACTTACAAATAAGAGATATTAAAATTGAATTTTGACGAATTGAAACCACTGATAAAGAGAAAAAAATAAAAATTGATCCAAAGATAAATCAGAGTGTTTTCTCAAGATTTTTGCTCTAAGTGAATTTTTGTGATAACTGAAACCTTTCCCAACCTAAACATAAATCATTTACTTTAGAAATAATGTGAACCTAAAGCTCATACATAAATAAAAGAAATTATTCTAGCGACAAGCATCAGTTCAAACCATAAATATTATCTTGACTATAACATAAACAAAAGATGATTAATACTGATAGTGGCATTTAAAAAAAATTTATTGGTATTAAATCATAACAACAACGATATTATTCTCATTATGATCGTATCTCCTTTGTCTTTATACATAAATCAAGTCATAAATAAATTGTTCCAAGCTAACCTGTTTGATTTTCAATGCCTCCATTTGATAAAAAATTATTTAATATAACCCCAGGACTTCGTCCTTTCTGGCTGACAGCAAACACAACTGCTTTCAGTGAACTATCTTCAAACGAATTAAATCCAATTAAATTTTCAATTGATTCAATAATAAATAATGGTTCTTCTGTGTTTGTCATATTAAACCTTTTAAATAATAAAAATATAAATTTCATATGAATATCATAAATATAAAAATAATTTATTATATGTATTACCTTAGTTTTCCTGTTTTCATAGAAATTAATTCAAGTACAAAAACTTGTGGTAAACCACCATCGTAACCACCTGTACATTGTATTTCAATTGAATGTTGGGTTTGATTATTTATCGTACAGTTTTTAACGGTTGATGGAAAACCTATTCTTTGTTTGTTGTTGGAAATTAGAAATACATACATAAAAGAAAAATGAAAAAATTGGTTTCCTTTCGGTTAATTAGAAAATTTATTAAACATACCCGCCAGCACTACCTGATACAAGCATGGATTTTTTTGTTCACCAACTTCATTTGTAGCCCAACAAGATAACATACCAAAATCTTGATCATTGACTGGTTTGTATTGTAAAACACTGACAGATCCATTTTTATGAAATTGTTCTTTTCCAACATCTAAGTTGTCGCCGGAATTATTAAATTTCCATCGAAAGATTCTAATGTGAAACAAAAGAATATAGGATTGATTAGAAATTCAAAGAAATCAAAATTTAAAAAAAAACCTTGGTGGTGGATCTGCTTGTACGGCACAAACTATATCTAAGTTTTCACTTCGAAATGCTCCAATTATTACTATTTTATCTGTGACACAATGCGGAGCATCTGGAAACACAAGACATAAAAATTGATTTTGTTTTTTTATAAATAAAATAGGATTTAACTTACATTTAACTCGTAGAAGTATTTGATTACTAACTGTTTCACCTTCGTTATTGATAGCACTGCAAGAATAATTCCCACTTAAAGATTTTGTTACTTTTTGTAATACTAAACTTTGATTAGATCGCACAATACGTGCGGATGTGTTGTGTCGAAGCATAGCACCCTGAAAAAAAATGTTTGATTAATGATGCATGTGTTTTTCACGAAAAAGTTAAATTGCAGAGCTAAAAATGATCGAAGTTTAAAAACATTGATAATAGTAGTTTATGTAACAAGTACGCAAAATATGGTTTTAGCGGACGAATCGTAATGTTTTCGGACGAGGCGCTAGCCGAGTCTGTAATATGAAGATAAGTCTGCTAAAGCCATTTGCGTACGTGTTGCATACAACGTTTTTTATATTAGCTCTTAGGATTTTTTTTTCTAATTTATTGCTTAATTTGTATTCTTGCATACCTAAAAATTTGATTTTTGAACAAAACTTATCAAAGGAATTGTGATTATAATTTGAAAATAATTATAATATAAAATGAAAACAAATTTTGAATCCGCTAAAGTGTTGTCATAACGACTTTAAGTACTAGGCCGCTAAAATACAATTTTGCGGACTTTAAACAGTTCTAAAAGTAATCATTTTTCGGAGCTAATACTAAAAAAGTGTTTTTATTGAAAAAATTGAAAAGCCAATTAATTTAAAATCTTATTAAACCATTCAACTCAGTAAAAGAAGTTCTAGATTTGTGACGTCTATTAGACTGGGGCTATTCCCGAACCCATAAATTTGATAATATTGTTACGAGTACAGAAAAATCTAGACGATTACGGTCACTTCCAGGAAAATAAAATCAACAAAACACAACAACAAATTAATGAAATGAATATTGTTGTTGTTGTCTTCTTCTTAGAATTAGGGTCTACATAAAACAAATGATTTTATGAATCAAATCAACGTAACGTAAAATAATCGAATATTCTAATATTTTCTCAAGGTTTCTAAAAAGTGACCGCGAAATTTCTAGAGATTAAGCAGAATGCATATAAATAAGGAAATTACCTCTCGTAGTTTTTGAATTAGTGTTATTTTAAACCTACGATAGTGATGTTATAATTATAAAAGTGATATTTAAAATTAGTTTTTGTAAATAAAGTTATAAGTGTTATTGAGTAGAAATATTTTGTGTATTATTTTAAACGTCGTGAACTGGAAATTTCTAGAATAAACCGTTGGGGTTCTGAAGCTGTTGAAAGAATATTTTAGTCAGAAATATTGTTTGCTGTATTGTTTTCCTGTTGTTGTGGAACAATTAAGGTGTTGAATACTTAATAAAACCTGGTGTGTTTGCTTATTATTCAGTGATCGAACTCAGAAAGAGATTGGGAATTGCGTTTATCGAATTGTGAGTTCGGCCAATTCGAAGTAAGGTTGGAAAAACGTAACAATATTATTGAAAATTTACACAATATTGTGAAATTCGTATTGATGAATGACCATTTTGACCATTTTTGATTTTCCTGAAACTTGGCATATAAGTAGTATGGATAAAATAAACAATACCACTTATTTTAAAATTTTTTTGAAGTGCATAGTTTGAGCATAGGGGGCCCTCAACATGCATGAAAAATGAAAATTCTGCCAATCCGATGTAACTTTGAAATCAAATTGCTCAAGAACGGCTATACCGATTTCAACAAACTTTTTTTTGTTTGATAGATGATTAGTTAGTCCTTTGAAAAAAATTAATTAATTGTTTTTATAATTAAGTTTTAAATAAAAATATTAAAAAAACTATTTTAAAGAAGACGCTAGGGTCGAATATCAATTGGAATTTAATTAATTTTTTTTCTGGAAATAGTTCTATCCTTACTCCAAAATATATAAAATTAACTCAGAGGCGTTAATTTTTGTTCTTGAGATATTTAATTTTCAAACAACTTACGTTAACAAAAAATTTTAAAATCAATTAAATTTTAACTTTTTTTCTTAAATATAGCTCTAACCTTATTTTAAAATATATCAAATTTACAAAGAGGCATTAATTCGTGTTATTGAGATATTTAATTTTAAAGATTTTTAGTCCGATTAAAATTCTAATTGTTCATTATTTTTTCGAACAATTTATATCATCAAAAAATTTTAACCACGGAAGTTCGAGAAAATAATGAACAATTAGAATTTTAATCGGACTAAAAATCTCTAAAATTAAATATCTAAAGAACACGAATTAATGCCCCTTTGTAAATTTGATATATTTTAAAGTAAGGTTAGAGCTATATTTAAAAAAAAAAAGTTAAAATTTAATTGATTTTAAAATTTTTTGTTAACGGAAGTTGTTTGAAAAAATGAAGAAAAATTCGAATTTCAGGGTGGTTATTTTGTAGTGTTATCTCACTAGGTGAGATAAATAGTGAGATAAATAAATTATGTTTAAATGATTTCTTTTATCTAATATAATCGATCAAAGACAAATATTTTATCTCACTTTTTATCTCACCTAGTGTGATAACACTACAAAATAACCACACAGTCGTACTAAAAATCTTTAAAATTCAATATCTCAAGAACAAAAATTAACGCCTCTGAGTTAATTTTATATATTTTAGAGTAGGGATAGAACTATTTTCAGAAAAAAAATTAATTAAATTCCAATTGATATTCGACCCTAGCGCCTTCTTTAAAAAAGTTTTTTTAATATTTTTATTTAAAACTTAATTATAAAAACAGTTAATTAATTTTTTTCAAAGGACTAACTAATCATCTATCAAACAAAAAAAAGGTTGATGAAATCTGTATAGTCGTTCTTGAGCAATTTAATTTCAAAGTTACATCGGATTAGCAGAATTTTCATTTTTCATGCATGTTGGGGTGTGCTCCTATGCTCAAACTAAGCACTTTAAAAAAATTTTAAAATAAGTGGTATTGTTTATTTTGTCCATACTACTTACATGTCAAGTTTCAGGAAAATCAAAAATGGTCAAGTTCAAATTTCGACTTTTTCACCTGCGTAGATCACGTTTTTCATCTATTCCGAAATACCAAAATGGTGTAAAAATCTACACAATATTGTGAATCTGACAAGAGCAAGATAGTTAATTATTGTCAAAATAACAATTTTGTTTTTTGTTTTGTGTGTTGACTTTTTGAATACAAATTTCATCGATTGGGGTAAAATTAATTTACAATACCGAATAAGTCTTTAATAATATTAATTAATTAATTTATTTAATATATTTTTTATTTTATTTCGCATATTCAATGATTTAAAAAATTAGTTGATGCTGCTTAAAACCAAACCTTTGATTGCATTACTTCAAAATATTCTTGAATTTAGTACAAAAACTGTTTTATAATCTGTTATAATTTCGCAACTAAGACACAAACCTATACGATTTTTACACAAAGCTGTGAAGCGTTTTGGTAAAAAGTCGATTGAAAAATATGTGTTCATGTGTTCGGAATAGAGCCTCTGAGCTGTCCTAATCTATTGATGACAATTGCTTTAAATACTCTCATGTTCTACCAATTTATTTTAGTCTAGTGAGTGAGATCCGTTTTTTTAAATTAAAAAGAAAAATTAAATAAATTTCTTCCCTCACGGATAGGTTTAACTTAATAAGTCCTTTGACGGAGATAATAGATAAATTAAAAAACAATTTTTTTTAATAAAATTTTTTGTGTAGTAGGCATTACAATATGTATCACAACAACACATAAAAACCTTTTAAGACCAAGGTCTCACAACAACATGCGTTCTAAGGATGTTAATGGACGCAAATCTTTTTTTGTTTCTTTTATTTTTTTTTGTTAAATAATGGATAACTAAACAATAAATCCCATCAAATAAAATATGACATAGGTCAATATTTCGTGATAGGATAGGGAAAATAAAAATAAAATAAGAAATAAAAAGCAAATTTGTTTTAAAAATTTGCAGGAACAAAACTAAAATGGGTTTGCCAATAGTCCAGCTAATGGCATAATCCTTGATTATGTAACGTACTATCTTCCTCAATGATTAAAGCTCAGATATATTTTTATATGAAGGCTCGTTTCTTCGAGCAAGCTACAGTGTGCCATCATCAAGGAATATTCATTAGCTAAGATTGAGAGTGCTACCGTTGACCAAATACAGTTCATCCGCCAGCACTCCTAAGATATCACCTTGGCTAGTTATATCTCACTGTTACTGCCAGTGGTATGTGATATCTCATGTTAACTCATATGCCAATAGCAGGGACTGGCTTGAAACACCCGTAGATCAAAAATAAAAAATCAAATTAACAAATTAATAAAAAAAACTGATCCCTCCATGCGTATGATTTGAAATTTGGACCAATCTGGTTATTTATACTTTCTATTTCAGCCTACACTTTATATAATAGTATTACAATTAAAGCTTCCAATAATCTTTTTTATTCCTACTCAATTGATTGTTTATATTGTTTATCCCATCAAACGTCAGAGCTATGTGCCGTATATACAACCTAACATAAAAATTAGATATTCACCATAAAAATGTTTCAGTTGTGCAAAAAAAAAAAATAACGAATTTCGTCTAAGCTCTCACTCATTCAAATTTTGTTTTTAAAGGATTTAAATGTGTATATTTGTTGTTGTTACATTTTGTTGTAAGTGTTTTTTGTTGGTGTAGTGTTTGCGAAAGCTTCAAAAAAAGCACAATTTTTAAAGTATATTTTTTATGTTAAATTCTAATGAAATAAAAGTTAGAGTATGTATAGTGTTTGTGATTGATGGAATGAAATTGAAATTTTTTTATGTTGCACAAAATGAGTTTTTGAACTTGTTGATAGAATTTTTTTTTTAGATTTTGTAAGAGGATTTTATTGATGTTTTAATTTTTTTTTTCTAAATTTAATGGAGTTTTAGAGATTTTTGATTATTATTTTAAGTATCATTATTTATTGCTTCCATTTGAATACGGAGAAGATGAATGAAGATCAACTTTTATGTAAATATATTTTAAATATTTAGCTATGATACGAATAGTGTATCGTTTTGTAATTTACATATTGAATAATAGAAAATCAGTTAAACCCTTATATTTTTGTACTTTGTAGGACTTAAAGGACGGTTTTAGTTAGAACATTACTTAAACGAGAATAAACTTTTTAATTACAATCAAGCAATAGGTACTCGATCTTTTATTTACGTTGCAAGAACATTAAAGCTTTACGAATAGTGTATCGTTTTGTAATTTACATATTTAATAATACAAATAATTTACATATTGAATAATAAAAAATGAAGACTTCTTCGCATTATTTGAACCGGGTCTTGCTTAGGCTTAGTTACGTATTTACCTTATCAATACGTAACTAGTACAGTCAGAAAGTTTTAACTATTTATTCCTTACATCTGGCTAGTTAGCCTTCAAAAATATCATTTATACATAAATGTAATAATAATATCTCTATTGAAACATCTGCTATATATTCAAGCCAGTCTATAACCAAAACAAAACATGGAATCTTGATGAAACAACGGCAGTTTTGTGGAATTTCTCTCTTTGTGTTAAAATTCAGTACCATTTGCCAAACTTAGTTATTGTGAAGCAAAATAACTGAATAATTTTAAGCCCCCATAGATAAGGAATGTAAGAACTAAAGCAAAATATCAAAACCATATAACCGAACACTAAACATATCAAGAACTTATTGGGGAGAGACTCAAAAACTGTCTCACAGGATTTTTGGTATTGTCTTAGGTGATTTTTGGCCTCGTGAAAATAATTTTTTCATAACGCGTGTATGAATCAAAAAAGGCCGTGTTAAGGATTGCCGACAGAAGTGAAAACTTAAATCTGTGAAATAGCTGCGTTTTTTTTGTATCTTCCTATTATTGTAGCATTGCAAATTAAAATTTCAGAATGTTTAAATTAAAATCATTTATATTATTCTGGGTTTCACATCCATCAGCATTCCAAGCAACTATTATATACATTTTTATATTTAAAATAATCAAAACATATCATATAAAAATTTGCGTTTATCAACACCTTAGAAAGCATGTTGTTGTGGGACCTTGTTCTTAAAAGTTTTTCGCGTGTTGTTGTGACTCACCTTGTAATTTCTATTACCAAACACATTTTATTTTAAAAAAAATAGCGTATCATCAAAGAATATTCCATAACTTAGAGTAAGGGATGGTATCGTTAATTGAAAATACTTCATCTGCCAGCACCCCTAAGATATTACTTTGGATAATGGGATTGCACTGCTATTGCCAGTGGTATACGATATCTCAAGATAACTCATATGCCAATAGCAGGGACTAAAGTACGCGTGGTTGTCACACCCATAGATCAACAATTTTAAATTTTACAAATCTTCCTGCGGAGAGCTAAGTAAATTCATTGGTATTTATGCGCATTGTTGCCGTTTGCAAATCACTATCGGCTAAGTGCCACCATTTTTAATTAGTTTATTTATCATGATTGCCATCCATGTTTAATCATACATAAGCAATGCTTCTTTGTATAGAATTTATGCGATTTCCATCTCGTAATCGTGAGCTTTAAATTGATATAATCGATGTTATCAAGTATCAAGATACAAGTATTAAGTCTTCACTTAATTTTAGAAACATGTATTACATACCATTCAAAACCAACAAGGTATTGAAGATGATAAAATTATAACATCATGATGTGTTAAATTCCAATTTTGATTTACAAATGTAATTGTTTGAGGTTATACTATCTTTTTTACGTTATTTTCAATTTCATAAAAATTATGTTCAACAAAAAAAAACATTGATCAAAGCAAACTACCGTCTAAAACGATAGTTAAATAAAAAGCAAATTAAGTGTACACAACAACTTCCCAAATTTTCATGATGATTAATGTATTAATGCATAAAGGACAAACAGACATACTTTCAATTTCATATATATTCAATATTTATTTAGCATGATGACTCGAATGCAAATTCCAAAAGACAGTAGCATAACTTTAAAAAACGGGATTATAGATCAATTTTTTAAAACTCGTAAAAAGAAATGTTTAATATTTTTATGAATTTATGAATAGAAAAAAAATAATTTTAATGGTATTTAATAAAAATTAAATAAAAAAATGTACCACATCAGGAATTGAACTCACAACCTATAGAACCTCAGTCGATCGATATCGAGCCACATCGCTATTTGAAACGTTAAGAAATGATAGATGTATTTCATATTTAAAAATATTTTGTTCTCTTAAAATGCGTTCGCGAATATATAAATTTTACTCCATACAAAATTGCATAACGCGGCTAATGAAGTTTTCACTTCAAAAAGAAAGAATATTGCTTAAAATTTCTGCAAAAATCGACCAGCCTCACAGAAGAAAGCACAGCAAATAGAGCACAGCTGTGCTGACACCAACATACCATACCCGGTCATTAAATGTTCCTTTAGTAAATGGCGACGAGTAGGATATGTAGGAAAAATCAGGACCAAACTAATTTTACCAAAAAATATTCGAATATTAACTTCGCGCGTCCCAACCGTAATGCTTTAAAAATATTTGTATTTAATAATAAACCAAAACTTGATTCCATAAAAAAATCTGATGTCTATGAAATTAGTTGCAACTATTGTTCACTTAAATACGTCAGACAAACGGGAAGGAGTTTTAAAATTAGTGTCAAAGAGCATCTAGCGGCTATAAAACATCAAGTAGAGATTTTGCTCTGGCAAACTATGTGATCGTCTAAATCATAAAGTTTCAATGGATAACCTTTCGATTTTGCACACACAACCAAAAGGAAAGAAATTGTGGAGTGATATGAAATAAAAAAAGCATTGTTTTTGGGACAAGATGGGTGATATTCTGAATGAATAAATCCATATTAAATTTTCTCCATTAACCGATACAGCCCTCTTTTACTCTAAAATAATAGTTTTCAAATTCAATGAAATTAATGACTAATAATTTTATTAATTTTCTTCAATTGTAATAAACGTCGACATTTATTTGTACCACTGTACAGTTAAATATTTTTTTGTTGATGATTTAAATAATTTCAATTAAAAATAAAAGTTTTGCATAGTTGATTTTTTTTTATTTGAAAAAGACAGGGGAATTGCTTATTGGAAAGGGAAACGGAAGATCGATGATATGATATAAAAACGATCAAATTGTTTGGATCGAGGTCAATTAGTATATAAATTTAAATCAAATATAGTACATATGTAAGCTTAAATCAAAATATTATGTAAATGGAAGTCAAAATTAAAAGATAGTAAAATAAAGATATGTAAAAAAGTTTATATTATGCAGAAGAAAATTTAAAATGTTTATTATTGTTGGTTCGAATAAAAATAAAACTGAAATTTTGTTCTCTGCTTAAATTTGAAAGTATGGTTCGTTCAACGCAAAATGCCGAGAAATACTCCAGATGCATTGAGAAGTTGGTTTACCAAATTGTGTTTATGGTGGAGTAAAGTTGTTAAATGACCTGGATAATATGGAATGCTTAGCATTTCTTTTCCAATGTTTATTATTAAAAATTAATCGTCTTGATCTTGCAAAACGAAAAACATCAACAATACAAAAATAAGATGATGATGCAATGTTAACTCATCTCTGAATAGTTTGGTTAAATATGGAATTTTTTTGGTGAAAAGTTATAGGATGTTTATTGAATAGATACTTCAAGAATTTTGTGATACATTTTATCAATTGCGTTACTATTTAACGGATGACCTGTTTGTTTTGTTGGATAAAAGAATTTGAAGAAGCGGATCAGCAAATACACTAATGTAAGCTTATTATGCATTTTTAATGTATATAATTTGTGTTAATAAATTCTTGTTTGTTTGTTAAATATTTTGATATTCAGTACCTAGTTTTATTTTAAAATAAATATTCTCAGTTATAAATAAAAGATTTCCAAGGGTAATTTGTTTGTTATAAATTCAGTGTTCCGGCGTAATATAAGTTGGATTATACAGTTTTTGAATATTATATTTGATAAAAACCAATTTCCGTAACAGTTTTATGCTGTTAGTTAACAATTGTAAAGTCAGATTATGTTTATTTTCTTCTTGATTTGTATCTTTTTAGATGCCTGACTTTCTTTACGTAATTTTAATTTTTTTTGTAACAGTAGCATACAAAAATGTTGCGACCTTTAAGAAAATTAATGAAATTATAATTGAAAATGAAAATTATTATTTTTAGAACAAAATTGAAATAGTCCTGGCGTTACAAATTCAGTTGAAATTTATTTGAATTTTGAGATGATATTATTTCATTGAAAAGTTTTAATATTTTTTTTAGAAATTTGTAATCTTGTTATTTTTTAGTATGTATTTCAAAACTTAGTTTTAGCAAATTTAAAATCATTTTTGGAAATTTTTTTTGTTCTTAGGTATTTTTGTTCTAAATTGTTTTTCTATCAAATCGACCTAGTTTTATTTTAGAAGATTTTGGATTTTATTTTTCTTCAGTTTATTCTAGTGCAGTCCTCCTATGTCCTCCAACGCAACCAACCTGCAACGCAATTATTTTGTTTTTATTTTTCGTTTGTTTTACACCCTCCAAAATTGGTTTTAATTTTGTTCCCAATTTGTTCCATTCGAGACATTCATTATGGCTAATCTTAATTCTTTAGCCCCGGGTCTAGAGATCATGTCTTCCATTTCCATTTCTTTTTGAATATTTTTTGAAAATTATTTTGGGCTTTTGAATAAATTGCTTATTTTTGTGTTGTTCTGTGAGCGAAAGGCAAGATGTCCTGTAAGTCCGACGCACAGACAGCATTTGTGTCTTGAGGGATTATTTGTTCAGTTTTGTTTTGTGTGCAAAAGGCAAAATCCGTGTAAGTTCAGTTCTGAAGCTCAGACATTCTGTTAGTTTTGTTTTGATGTATTGGGGTTATTAGGTTTGTTCTGTGGTCGAACAGCAATATACTTGTAAGTCCTGACGCGCAGACAACTTTTTTGAGGTTTATTTATATTTTTGTGTCTTCATTTTTGAGTTGTTGTTCTGGGGGTGAAAGGCAGAATATTTAAGTCCCTTACACTCCGACAACATGTGGGGCATTTCACGCCAACTAAGTGTGAAAAAAAAATGTTTGTGTCTCAAACTTTGGGAATAGCTAGTACTTTATGAGAAAACAAGTATCAAATTTTTTCAGATTTTTTTACTCACACCATGACCGTCAGTGGCGCTTACAAAATTCGATTTTTTGCCTTGATAACAAACTTGTGAATTTTGTAGGCAAATGGGTGCGACTGAAAAAAAAACGGAATAACATGATTTTGTTAGAATTTTTACCATCGATTAAGATAAAATATTTTCAAAATTTTTTAGGGTAGTATTCACCCTTATTTCAAGATTTCGAGAAATTTGTCACGATTTTTTTCAATTTTTTTTTATTTTTTCTTTTAATTATTTCCTACGATTAATTTTTGTTTTGCGATGGGCATCGACCAGGAACTGCCCCAAAAAGACCCAAAGGTAAAAAAACGTGGTTTTAGCGTACACATTTTCTCAGTCTGTGAGATAATCTCGATAACGGTAGATCTTAAGCAAAAACTATCACATATAGTTTCGATTTAGAATTTTATGTAAAACACGATGGTATTTTTGAAATTTCAAAATTGCCAGCCATATTTGATCCGCCAGTTTTTTTTCTAAAAACATAACTTTAGATTCGTAATCAGCAATTCGAACAATCTAAGAATATTCTATTTTTTGTCGTTTATTATATCACAGAATGAGAAAATACGCTAAAACCAATTTTTTTCACCTTTGGGTCTTTTTTTGCGGCAGTGGTCGATGCCCATCACAAAACAAAAATTAATCGTAAGGAAATAAAACAAAGAAAAAATTAAAAAAAAAATTGAAAAAAAATCGTGACATTTCTCGAAATCTCGGTTTTAAAATTTTAACCTTTAAAATAAGGGTGAAAACTGCCCCAAAAAATTTTGAAAATATTTTTATCGTAGTCTATGGTCAAAATTCTAACAAAATCATGTTATTCCGTTTTTTTCAGTCGCACCCATTTGCCTACAAAATTCACAAGTTTGTTTTTTCACCTTTGGGTTTTTTTTGGGGCAGTTCATGGTCGATGCCCATCGTAAAACAAAAATTAATCGTAAGGAAATAATTCAAAGGAAAAATAAAAAAAAAATTGAAAATAATCGTGTCATATTTCTCGAAATCTCGGTTTAAAAATTTTAAACCTTTAAAATGAGTTTTGTGTTTTTATTTTAATGTGTTTTTATTTTATAAACGCAAAGGTAGGAAAGGTTCTTCAGACGTATTTCTAATGGGGTTTATGATCCCACGTACCTTAGTTGGGTCAACGGGTTTTCAATGAGGTCATAACCATCAAGCATTATATTCAAGTAACTCCTATGGTCTTCGATAAGTCTATTCGTTGGAGCGTAACCTTTTGGAGGTTAGTGAGCGATAGTGAGCGATAATAGAGCAAAGGATCGCCTCGTCGTTCGGGCTACTGTGACTGATGTTCTCTCTACACCTACAATAACCTCTTATTCTCAAAACAGGGTATTCCGCCGGTGTCTTTGGATTACCTGGAAATGATGAGCATGAAAATACTGGCCCTTGGATTTCGAAGCCAAACCTTTTGTTTTTTTGTACTTGACCTTATTTTGTTTTACTTTATCTTTATTTTTTTTGCTTTTGATAAATTTTTTATCTGGCCCGGCTAGTTCAGTTGGTAGAGCTTGAGCGTCTTTATTTCGGGGTGTGGGTTGGATTCGGATCCCATTTCATTTTTTGGTTTTTGTAATAATTCTCAGGACGAATATTCTGTGTTAGTCGTACTTCCGTTTCCCATTTTCTTTACTTATAATTTACTATAACGTTATTCGAAAATGCATGTAAGCATTTTCAAAACCTTCTCAACCCACTTGTTTGTAAAAAACACAATTATTTAAAATATTTCAAAACACGTTGACACTTCCGGGAAGCTCGTATTAATTTTTTTCATTTTCCATTCATTTTTGCAATAATATGATACAAAAAATTTATGCTAATGATTTTTTTTTGGCTCGTGCCATGGGAATTTGTTTCAATTTGTTTTTTTTATATGGAGTTATGAACCGCCCATTTTGGAGTTTGGTTTTGAGTTGGAATGGACGTGATTCGAGTTATTTAATTTGAGTTGTAGGATTTTAAAGAGTTGAACCAAACAGATTTGTTTGTTTTTTTATTTATATCACAATAAAAAAAAGGTTTCTAGTTTTGTGTTTTGGTGATGAAAATATATACTAGTTCTGCGAATTTTAAGAATATTAAGTAAAAGAATTGGAGAAACTCCATAATAATAGTTTTGTGAGATATTGTATAACCAAATATGAGATATTCAACAACTGACAAATGTTGCTATCTTTAAAGTAATCGATGTAACATCATTGGGAGAGGAACTGTTGTGAGAAGAACTGTGTATAAATATTTAATTCAATAGCAATGGGTATTCATGTTTTAGTTATATGAGAAAATTATTGTAAAGGTCAGGTCACCTGACTTAAAGGGTTCAACTATTTGGACCAGATATAATCACGCGAATATGATTCCTTAGTATTTTAAATTTCTTGTAAGGAGGTTGGTCGGAAGAACCTTCGCTCAAGTGAGCTAGCGGCAGGGTGTATTTCGTGTGCATCGACCAACTGTTGGACTTTCATGGACCACCAGACGCATCTAGCCACAACCAGTAGTAATTCTGATTAAGATTGAAACCCTGTCATTTTTTGCATTGAACTATTCACAATGACATTTTCCTCATTAGTTCGATTCTGACTTTCATATTTGGTATTGATTGAATACCATGATTTTTTTTGGATATTTTCGTCTTTGCTAAACGTTATAGCATGAAGAGCGGTAGACTAGGTTTTGTGAGGACACTTTTGCTTTTATCATTTACCGTTCGTTCTTTTTTTAGTAATGCTTATGGCATCCTTGGTATCAAATCCCCTATGCCTGTTTGTGCTACAGCATTGAATTGATGCAAGTAAGGACAGTGCGAAAGCTTTTATCTACATCACTATACTGTAAATCTTCAGTTTCACATCACTTTCTGCTCCAAATATTAGAGGATCGTTTGATTTGATTTTTTGTAGAATATATTTAAATCACTAAGGTTGGAAACTTTTTATATTCGATTTCACTTTATTTGATTAATAAAAAAAATCGATTCGACTACCTAATCAATTTTTTCCATTTAAGCATAAAATTTTCATATAAATCTATCAAAAAACATGGAACTAAATCCAAAATTCATTGTAACCTTTTCTTTATTTTTTATAATCCAAAGTTGGTTTAAAATTTTCCTATTTATTTTCCAAACTTAATCCTTTTCCTCCTTTTTTTTATTAAACTTGCTGGTTCCATTCTATCATTATATTATTTAATTCCGTTACACATAGTAATTTATTGTTGAATTTATATATTTTTTTTTTACTTTTCCGCTTTTAAAAAATATTTGTTCTTTTTTATAGTAGTGAAACTAGCTGACGCAGCTTGGATTATAAAATTTATGTTTTGTTGTGTACGATGAATGGTTGTTTTGGTTGTGTTTATAGGCATAGACATTTTCGAATGTAGATTTGAATATCAAACTCACAATTCAAATAAAAGGAAAAATAATGAATAAAATGTTTTATGAGTAAAATATGAATATTTAATTTATTTATTTTGAGAACTGAAAAATAACTCAATCATTTGTAAATGTGAACTCTATGAATTTTATCCATTTAACAATTTTATTATCATATCAATCTGTCGAATTTGTATTGTTCTATTAAACAACAAACCACATTTCTCAGATTTGTAGTCAATTTAAAAACCAAAAGTATATTACATTGTTTCATCGGGAAAAATTTTGTTAAAATATAATTTCGTCCATCTTACATGCTAAAACTTAATTGTTCTTTTTCTGAAGTATAATAAAATAAATTTTGAAAAACTAATAAAACTACAATGGAACTAAAAACTCTGTTAAATTGTTTAAAAATAATGAAACTTTTTTCTACACAATATATTTTATTTAATTATAAATTTAATTTTTAGAAATAATATTTTTCGTTTGCTTTTACACAATATTGTAGAAATAACATATTTATAAAACGAAAATTTAATTTTAAATGACATGATTTTTAGATGCTGATATAAATTTTGGAAAATTTAAATTTTCTATGTTTGGAAAATAGGAATGCATAGTCTGATTTATTTTTTTAACGTGTCATTTCTTTATAGACTATAAATAAATTAAGATAGTTTTACACTATTAAGTTGTTAAACTAAAGCTGGTCAAGGAAATGGGTATTTGTTCATACTAATATTCTGCAATATGTGACTTAGTTACAACAATCTAGAAGGATACATTTGAGGCTTGATACATCCGATTTCATCAAAGCACTATTGGTAATGATGTTCATAAAAAAACAAATATATCGATCAAAAAAGGTGTGACTCCTTCTATTCGTAAGAACCATATTCTTCAACAAAGTTATACAGTTAATGAAGTTGAGCTTTTTAATTTTGAGTTTAAGCAATGCAGTTTATCACAGTTTTAGTATTCAAATTATTTGACTTTGCAAATATTTAGATAGCCAAGTATTAAATTTGTAAAATTAAAGATTCACCGTAAGGATGCTCTGAAGCCCCGAAAAGAAGCTTTACTGGTTACAAGAATTTTTAAAAACGAAATAAATCATACTGTGATGATTAAGGGGTACAATATAAAAAAAAATCGTTCTAGATTCTAGAATATACTCTTTAGAGAAAATAGTACCACTAAAACATATAAAACACTTGAATAATCATGAAACTTTCAAAATAACACGTAACAGGAAATATTTGTTTATCTAATAAAAATGGAAACTAAAAAACTCCTAAAGTAGGTAAATAAACGAAAATTTAGAAATTAAAAAGAATAGATTACCCACCCGTGTGTCAACAATTGATGATGATCGTGTTATTATGTTTTTGGTGATAAAGGTTAGATTTTGAATTTTAACAGTGAACTTATAACATTATAACGTATAGAAAATCCATTATTTAATCTCCTGATCACGTGATCGAACCAAATGTTAGTAACTCGACTAACTCTTTGCATAACATGAAAAATTTTTTACGCTTAGAGTTGTGTATTTTCCGAGAAAATCTCAATCTCGAGATTAAGGACTGGGCAAAATAATGAAAATTTAAATTATCGAGATTAGGAATTTTCTGAAAAGAAACTTTCGAGTAATTTTTAAAAAACTATATGAAGTCCTAAAATCAGTGTAAAAGCAAAGAAATGCCAAAAATATGTTATTAAAAAATAATTTCAAAAAACACAAACTGTCAATGTCTGCGTCTGACAATCGTTGTGTTAACTGCTTTGAACGTTTTGTGTTTCCTGTCTACTTTTTTCATATACATTTAGTTCGTTTCTAAACGACGACGTTCTCCCCATGTAGTGAATACTTATTTCAGAATCCGTTTTGCCAGATTCGCCACTGTTGTTGATGACCATGCAATCATCATCAGCATCATATACTGCTTGTTTTTTTGAATGGTTTTAGAAAAAAAACGAACCAAATACGTTTTAGCTTCTTTAATTAATTCTGTTTTTGAACACGTCTGGAAAAATTCAGATTAGTCACAAAAGTTGTCTACCGGATCGTGCAAATTTTTAAAACCAAATATTGAAGGGTCAGATCTACGATCTGTTAGTTTTTTTTGGACTAGATAAAAACTCGTAGCCAATTTGGTGTGCCAATTTTGTGAACAAAAATTTGGCATTCGCAACAAGTAAGTTTATATTATAGCGACTAAGAGCTTCGAGAGTAACATCGTATAGGTTTTAGAGCATTCATGATATCCACGCACTGCTTAACTTCTGCGTCAGTAGCTTTTAATCGAGCATATCGAGTGCTTTACGAATGTCTTCGCTGATGCATTAAATTATTTTCTTACTTTACATAAACATTTTCAGTTTTAATTTTTCAAAAATTTTAATTTTCTAAAAATCTAGCCTTCTACCCAAAACATGTACCAGACAGGTTTGTTTTGTTGACAAAAAAGCCCAATTTGAATATTTACTAAAGAGAACAAGTGCCAGAAGTTATAATTATAAAACTTCTAATTTTAGTTCTATAATTAGTTCGCAAAATCGCACACACAGAACACGCCACACCCAACTTAAGTTTTGTTCCGAAAATGCAATTATTGCTTATTCATTTAAAAAATTCTTCATTTAATTTTTAAAAAAATTGTTTTTTTCAATAAACATTTGATAAAAAAATTTAAAAAAACTCGGACATTCTCGAGATTTGGGATTGCGCAAAATGTTAAAAATTTCAATTCATGAGATTCGGCATGGAAATTCTCGAGAATTTCCGTCGGAAAATGCCAGAATTTCAACTCTAGTTACGCTACATCACCATCTTACTATGTGAGCTTTCTAAGTAAATCTGCATACTCCTTTTATTTCTCCTTTTAATATAAACTTTATGCACTCAATAACTTGTGAAAAACCAACTTATGTGGTTTTTCACACACGTGTGTTTTCAACTATGAAAATATTACATTTATTTATTTTTGAACTGTCGCTTTTGAAATAGTGACAAATATAATCAGCTGATTTGTTATAATATGAAACATGCATATTTGTGGGTGCTGTGCATCGGTTCATCCATATATTACATGATAAAACAGGTGATATAGTATATGTGTGGTTCCATTTAGATTAAGAAAGATAAAATGTTTTGTTTTTCAATTCAAAACCTACAACAAAACCTCGCCTATAAGCTTTAGGTAATGAGTTTTGGGAGTCTAAAAATTGAATCTCGTTTATAACAATTTAAACGTTTTCTGTTCTCTAGTGTTCCGATTTTTATTTTATTCTGCCCTCAAAATATATAAAGCTATTCTCAAAATGCTAAATTTTATTTTCTTATTTTTCACCCTCAGATATTTTAATTTAATTTAATTTTGTTTTATTTTATTTGTCTCAAAAGAGAAAAGGAATATATGTAGTTTTTTTCTAACTATCCGTTATACATATTTTTTGTTTGTTTTGCTTTAATTTGGATAGCTTTCGTTTTGTGTCGTTTTTTAATAAGAAAGATTTTAGAAATTTGGATGATTGAGTTATAATTTTAGATAATGATTTCATATTTTTGTAATTTATTATTTTTACATAATTTAATAATGAACAATTTTTAATTTGAATTCATTAAATTCAATTGTGAAGATCAAAAAGTTATTTATTTTCATTACATTATTTATCGACCGAATTTATTTAAAATAAAATATAACAATAAAATTAATTAAATAATTTTTTTTCGATTTTTATATTTATTAATTAATTAATTTTTAATATGTTTTATTTCTATCTATTCATACACAAGAATACACGTTTTTTATTAAAACCGTCAAAAAACATAAGCCGCGTTCGGCTCTACTCTACTCCTACTTACTGATGTTATGTTTTCATTCATATCGGACGCATCTAATTTTCAAATAGTTGTCTCCCAACAAACTCTTTTCTTGTAATTTTTTATTTTGCTCAACAAAAGTTTTTTCGTAAATTATTTTATTTTATCTTAAGAGCAATGTGCGAAAAATAAAAAATTAAAATAAAGCTCGCTTGGTTTTATTTTTAATAAATAATAAAAATCTGATCCATGTTACTAACAAAAAAAAGCAATGAAAAATAAAGTGAGATCAGCTGTTAATATAAAATTTAATCAAATGTATGCCAAAATATATAAAATATAAATTTTATTTTTGATAATAAGAATCGTCAAAACATCGACAAATAGGCACAATTTTATTATACATAATTATAAAAGAGAGAAAATGAAATTCACTTTGTAAATCTGCTGAAAATTTATTTAAATTTTGAAGAATTCAATTTACATAACAATATTTCTACAACATTTCGTTGAATTGAAAATACATGAATTGATATGTCTGGAATCTGGAATCAAACTAGATGTGGAAGTCAATCAAAGGTCGGATCCGGAACTTGCTACAAGGAATCTTCAGTGAATGAAAGATAAGGAACTTATTTAAAATTGTTCTATTTTAAGTCAGGGGAGCCATAATCTATAAAGTTTTGTTCATGTAAGGAACCTCGACTGATGAAGGGCCCATAATTGATTCCATACCACTCCAAACTGATGATGTTGATTGTGACGCTATAGTCGCACGGATATGGGTTTATATCTATATATATAATACACAAAAAACGAAAAAGCGTAGCCATACCATAGAAAAGACGACTGAAGAGTATACGGTAGGGAAAAAATAAAAATAAAAAACGAAATTTATTAAATTTCTATTTAGTATTTTATATTTTCTTTTCAAATTTCAATTTAGTTTATGCTTTGCTTTTGGAGTGGATAGACGTATTATTTTTCTTTGTTTTTAAATATTATTATTATTATTTTTCTTTGCTTTTCTTTGATTTAATTATTATTTTTCTTTGTTTTTAAATATTTTCTATTGATTAGAAATTAAAGAAACCAGAATTGCAAAACGTTAATCGTAACGTAACGCAAAAACGAAAAAACGAAATGAAATAGCGTTATTTTTAATAATTACTTTCATAACGTTTTAAAAATAAAATTGAGTTACAATAACGCAAAACGTAACGATAACGTTAATATTTTATTTCGTTTTTTTTGGATGATTTTTTGTATAATTATATAAAAATCAAAGCGCATAATTCGGTTATTTAAAAGCCAACTTATCTGCTCTTTTTCAATTTCCGTGAACGCTTAAACTAAAGGTTTTCGTAGTTTAAAATTGTATGATATTTGTATCAAAATAATGAGAATTTTGATACAAATATCATACAATTTTAAACTACTAAAACCCTTAGTTTAAGCGTTCACCGATATTGAAAAAGAGCAGATAAGTTGGCTTTTAAATAACCGAATTATGCGCTTTGATTTTCATATAATTAAACAAAAAATCATCCAAAAAAACGAAATAAAATATTAACGTTATCGTTACGTTTTGCGTTATTGTAACGCAATTTTATTTTTAAAACGTTCATAACGTAATTATTAAAAATAACGCTATTTCATTTCGTTTTTTCGTTTTTGCGTTGCGTCACGATTAACGTTTTGCAACACTGGTTTTTTCCAATAAACATTTGATAAAAAAATTTAAAAAAACTCGGACATTCTCGAAATTTGGGATTGCCCAAAATGTTCAAAATTTCAATTCATGAGATTCGGGCTGGAAATTCTCGAGAATTCCCGTCGGAAAATGCCAGAATTCCAGCTCTAGTTGCGCTACATCACCATCGTACTATGTGAGCTTTCTAAATAAATCTGTATACTCCCTTTTTTTCTCCTTTTAATATAAACTTTATGCACTCAATAACTTGTGAAAAACCAACTTATGAGGTTTTTCACACACGTTTGTTTTCAACTATGAAAATATTACATTTATTTATTTTTGAACTGTCGCTTTTGAAATAGTGACAAATATAATCAGCTGATTTGTTATAATACGAAACATGCATATGTGTGGGTGCTGTGCAACGGTTCATCCATATATTACATGATAAAACAGGTGACATAGTATATGTGCGGTTTCCCGGAATTTTTTTCCTTTTTTATCAGAACGAGACAAACGGCGTTTTGTTCGTAGTTATGTCGGGACAAGGGACATTCAGCTCTAAAATTGGTCTGTCCCGTTCCAAACAGGACGGCTGGGAACTCTAGTTTCAATGTCTACACGGATAGATAGGAAATAAATGAGAAAGTCGACTATGGGGTTGTCTGTTAAGAACAAAATTAAAGCCTTCAGCCTGAAATTACAGTTATCAAAGAGTATGTAAACTGATCTCAGTATAATCTGATAGTAATATTTGTCATTTTTTACGGAAACTCGGGCAATGTTTCTAGTGTTGTGTTGTACCACGTCGAAATTATACTAGTATCCTTATTCCGGTACATCGTGAAATAAGACTTGAAAAAAAAAATTATAGTAATTTTTTTACAACCACCTATAGTATTCCGTGCAGCGGGAAATAACAAATACGCAACTACGTATTAGAAAATATTTCTTTATTTAATTTATTGCATTTTTTTCTCAATTTCCAATTCACAGAAAAATGCCGGAATAGCCGTACAGAACGTTTTATCATATCTTAATATATTGGGTATCAAGTTATTTCGCAATGAGAGGGAAACTGAAGTTCAATAAGTTCACTCAGTACGACACAAATGTCATGTATCGAACAACGAAGCTGAATCCTGCCATTAGTAGACAATCGTGACTGAACAAACCTCAGTGAAACCGAAGAACAAACTGAAAAGAAATTTAGGTTTAATTAAATCGATTACCACAACTAGATGAGATCGTGACAGAATTGTTAGTTCATAGTTTACACAAAATATTTATCTGATATCATGAGATATGAAATAACCGGTTTTAAAGTATTTGAATCACATTCAATTATGAATCTGATGCTGGCAATTATTTTCACAATGAAGTCAAAAAAACTGTAAAATAGCATTAATATAGAGTATATGTCCAAACACATAGTAGAACACGATCTGCTTTCATAAAAGTTTGTAGAAGAAATTCAAAGAAAAACATTCCATACTGTAATCTACAGAAAACACAATTACGCGAAAAAAACAAAACCTAAACAAAAACAATTCACAAGTATTTTGATTTAAATCAACAGACAAAATATAAAACAATACGAAACTTTCTGCAATCCTTTCATTAACATTTACATTTAAATTTCAAAACTTTTCGTCACCACGAAACCAAACCAAATTCAAACATTTTATGTATTCAAAAAATTCAAATAAAATCAACCGTATAAACGACAACGTAAACAAAATATTGAATAAAAGAAAAATTATTTATATTTGTTGGTTGAAAATTTGTTTTTCTTTTTAAAAATATATTTACATCGTGTATCCAATATAATTTTCTCCACTGTGGATTTGCTTGTACGTGACATTCAAAATATACATCAACACCCTCTTTGATTTCGTCCGGTGAAAGAGTTGAACCTAATCGTAGTGTAACAATTGGTGGATCTGTAAACGAAAAAAAAAACATTTATTTTATTTCAATTTGTTTAGGGAAATTGTTTAATTATTTCTATAGATTGTAAGGTGTGAAAAATGACGACTGGCTAATTTTTTATCGTTACAAACTATTTCAATTTATTAATTAATTCAACAACAAAATTAAGAAGATTTTAAAATATTAGACTTGTGGTAAGCTCATTTGTAAAAAGGAGATCTAATCGATAACTTACAAAACTCATTTATTTGAAAAAACATAAAACTTTTTCTTCGTTATTCCTTAAAACAATAGATTCTCCGGTTTGATCGTTTCTTATTTTTACAATTTTCTTTTTTAATTTCACGTTCATAGGATTTATTCATTTTCTTCGTTTGTTTTTTTATAAAACCATAACCCAAGAAATTCTAGCAAAACGAATTAATTGATTTTATTTTAAAATGAAAATTCCTTATAAATGTGTTGAAATGAAATAAAAAAAAAAAAACTAAACTACAACCGTAAGACGATAAGTATATTTGTTTTAGTGAAACTTAATGGGGGAGGGAAATATAAGGAAATAGGATTATACTTAAAGGAGTGGTTTTTGTAGAATTAAAATTAAAAGTAGGAAATTTTTTATATCTTAATTTGTATTTTAACATTAATGATATGAATCTAATTTGTGTTTGTATGTTAATTGGAATAACTAACTACCTACAACATATTAGATTTGATATAATTGTTGTTGTTAGTTGTAAAGTTATACGTAATGAGAATGTAATTTATATTAATCGTGAGCTTGTACTATTTTTGTTCTTGGCATACAGAAATTTCGTTTGATATTTAAGTTAGATTACATTTACTTTTATATTTATTATGGTTTGTGATTAATTGCTTTTGGGTTTTAATTTTCAATGTGTTGAAAATGAATTTTGCTTGCATTAAGAACGTTTGTTTGCTGATCAGCCAGCATAATTTTAAGGCGAACAAGCGATAATAGGTTAAACTAACTCACAAATAGCAAATCTTAGCAAAAAAAAAATTAAATAAAAAACCTTTACTAGAAGATAGTCTATTGTGTTGTGTTCTAGATCAGCGGTTCTTAAACTTTTTTGTATTGCGACCCCAAATTTTAAATGCCATATTTTGGCGACCCACCCATGTTTTTTGACAAATAAACGTTATTAAAAAAAAAAAAAAAACGTTTAATTAAACAACAAAAACTATTTTATTTTCAGCTAATATAAAAATAAAAATGTATAACATTACTTCGGTCTGAAAGACCTAGTATGACATTCATGAGCCAAAAGTGAAATTCCTAACCCCACTTTTTTTGGCATTTCTCGACGTTTTAGAACAGGGTTCGCAACTGAATTTTATTGGCGTGCCGAAAATTTTTTTTTTCTAATAATCACTATTTTCGCGTGCCAATCCAATTATGAAATAGTATAATTTGCTACAAGAGATGAAAACATTGCTTTTTCGTGATACTTTTGTTCATGAGACGCGTTAGCGTCGAGGGAGACAATTTCACGGACGTAAAATGTGTAAATAAAAATTCGTTCCTGCAAAGTTTCTAGTTTTAGGAGTTTGTCGTATTTTCCCAACTGTAACACACCGCAAAGAAATTGCCACTCTGGCATCGGAGTTAATATATGTGCTCTCATCAACTGCCAATGCAAACACTTCAAACGCATGAAGATCAGATTTTAACTGTTTAGAAAATCTCTTATGGTATTTGCACTTAACTGCATACTTTGGCTACAGGTGAGAATTTTATCTTTGCTTTCAAAATTTTTGAAAAGTGTTTCACCACAACTTAAAAGAGTTGATTTAATGAATCCGTAAATGCTTTGCCATGTTTTGCAATATCTTTAAAACTTGCTACTTTAAAACTTGCGGCGGCAATATTATTAGAAGATTTAGTATATTTAGCAATTTTATTTGGTCGCGTTTCATGTTCATAAACCTTTTTTGAAATATGCTTTTGTATAAAATTAAATGGCGCATTTACAGCAGTTTTTTTCCGGGAATACATTTATTATTCGAGAAGAAAATTCGGTAATAATATTACTGTTTACTTGATAGTTATTATGAACAAAGTACGAAGGTGGTAGAAATAAACTATCGTTCACAAAAGTTTGCCTCATAAGAATACATAAGAATTATCTTTGCAATCCATCAGAATGCAAAAAAGTCCTGCGGAAAACCTTTTTAAAATGATTTTCTGTAATTGCAAAAAAGGATGTGGTTTATTATGTATCTGTCGAAAAGTTGGACTGTTTTGCAACGCAACTTGTAGTGGATGTTCCGACAAAATCTGTCATATAGTGCTCCGATTTTAGATCAAGAAAAGGAGGAGATTGACAGTCATTATAGTTCTCATGAGGATTCCATGTGCTAAATATAAATGAAAAATCATTTAAATTTAATGTAGTTAAATTAAAAAAAGAAAATAAATTTGTAATAACTTTATTTAATGTAATCATAATAGTGGGTGGTTTTTAAGGGTTAAGATATGTGGTTGTGATCTTTATTTCGATCTGTTAAGATCTGATTTGTAGCTTAATAAGTTTTGACAATAAGGGTTGTTTGTGCCCCTAAAAATAAAAGCGCGTAGGGTAGATTTGAAATGGAGTGTATGTTGAGCTATATTTAAAATTTTCAGGCAAATCGATTCAGGCTTTTCAGGCAAATCGATGCTGATTCAAAGAATTCGGAGGTTCCCTACTATTTCTACCGTCTTTTACTAGACTAAAAGTAATATGTAATTTATTAAAAAAAGTCTGAAAAAATCCTTTCTTTATTATGATTCCTAAATCGTAAATTTAAGGACAATTTTAGACACGATTTCAGAATGTTTGCCGTGCCAGACAAATCTTCAAACGTGCCAAGTCTGGCACGCGTGCCACGTATTTGCGATCACTGTTTTAGAACATACTGATTCTAAAATAGCAAAACAAAATGTATATCTGTCTGCCGGCCGTCCGTCACTACCTACGCTGCAGGGAAAACCGCTGGAGGGATTTCAAATTTTTTTTTTCTAAAAATAGGTATACTCAAGGGACAGATCCGAAAGGACGCTGTGTTCGATAACTGTACCGGAAGTGTGTCGAAAAAATCATTAAGTGTGTCAAAAACAGCAAATTTTCATATTTTTGGCGTAAAAAACGTCCATTTTAAGTGATTACGAGTAGGAACATTGAATTTGGAGAAACCTTGATGGTAGGGATTGGTATGTGAGATCAAAAACTAGATTATTGCATTATAAGTTTGTAAGAGAAGGGCTTTTAATTAATTTTTTTACCCAATTTTTTGGAAAAAAATAAAATTAATTATTTGTTTAAATGAATTTTTAATATTATTATTGAGAATTATGGCATTATAAGTTTGTCAAAAAAAAGTTGTCAAGTGTGTCAAAAGAAAGATTTTTATTGACTTTTTTACCCAGTTTTTCGGAAAAAAATAAAATTAACAATTTGTATGACATGAAATTTTATTATTATTATTGAGAATTATGGCATTATAAGTTTGTCAAAAAAATAATGTCAAGTGTGTCAAAAAATGATTTCATTTATTGTTTAGCCAATTTTTTGGAAAAAAAATGTAGCTGTTTTTATGATGTAAATGTAATTGAAAATGAAATTGGATATGGAAATTTTTTAATTTGTTATAGTTTTTGAAATATTTTTGGAATTTTGAAAAAAGTTTGTATATTTGATTTTGTAATAATTTTTGCAATATTTTTAGAATATTGGAAAAAGTTTTAATTTTTGATTTTGTAAGAATTTTTGGAATAATTTTAGAATTTTGAAAAATTTAAAATTTTTGATTCTATTATAATTTTTGGAATTTTGAAAAATGTTTCAATTTTTGATTTTGTAATGATTTTTGCAATAATTTTAGAACTTTGGAAAAGTTTGAATTTTTAAGAGTTTTTAGAATATAATTGAAATTTAGGAAAAGTTTAAATATTTGATTTTATTCTAATTTTTACAATATTTTTGGAATTTTGAAAAAAGTTTGATTTTATTTAATTTTACAATATTTTTGGAATTTTGAAAGAAATATGAATTTGTGATTTTGTAATATTTTCTCGAAACGATAAACGGAGAGGTTTTTGAGTAGGTTGCTGAGTGTATCATCTTTTCACTAAATTATGTTAATTTATGATCTGTTATAATTTTCTGGCATCGTATTGATGTTATGTGTTAGTTTTGTAATAAATTTCTAAACAGAGATAAAAAAATACTTGTACTTTAACAAAGAGTTATGTTTGAGGTACATCGCTGCCCAAAACTAAAAACCATGTACTCATAAAAGTTTTTTGCCAAAGACCGAAGTCTTGATACTCAGAGCTGTGAGATTTCAGTCCCTCCATATTTTTCTAGTTAAAACAATATGAAAATTAATAAAAAATAAAGATTAATAACCTTTTCTAGTTGTATTATTAAGTATTAAAATAAATAAAACATTAAAATATTTTTTAATGTGATGGGTGTGCTTGCTTTTTAGAGCAAAGTAACGTTAATTGTGGCTCGATTTCCGAAAGCGCTGGTCTCAATACATTTTTAATATTGCGCAATTGAGAGCAATATTTTGATTTAATATATATAGAATAAGGATGAAAATGCATTTTCGCACAAATATGTGGTGGAAAATGTCAAAATAATTTGAACTGTTTCTCCCTTTTAATTGACAACCAAAAAAATTTCCTGGTATTTGATTCTTAAATAGCGCTTTCAAAATACTATGGCAGGATAGTTCAGCAAATTCTTCTTGAGCTTTTATGTCCATATGTTGTATATCTTTAAGTTTTATGTTAAAATGCTGAATTATCCAAAGGTGTTGTGAAATATTGAATTATTGAATTATAAATATTGAATTATTGAACGATCCGACTACAAAATTGTATTGTGGATTGTGGAATGTCACCAAAAGATAAGTTAAAACATGACAAACTTTAAAAAGTCATCCAATTCTAAAACCTTGAAAAATTAATTCAAAAACCTTGCAAAGTTTGTTAATTTAAGACATATATAGGGAAAATTTATTTTGTAATATTATTATATTATTTTTATTTTTATTTTATATTTTATATTTATTTTTTAAATTGGGAATTTCTCGTGACCCCATGAAAAAATCTAACGACCCCAGTTGGGGTCGCGACCCCGAGTTTAAGAAACGCTGTTCTAGATGGCAGTCCAGAAGACCTATCACCTGTACTTGTATTACATTAATATTTAAAATAATACATATGCGTTTAACAACGGAATATGTTTTTTGTTTTTTTTTTTATAGTTCGAGTTAATCACTTATAGACTGAGAGCTAGTGAACCCTTTGGCTAACGGTCTTTCTGTAAGGCTAGAATTTTTTTAGTGATAAGACGCGAAATGTGAAGTACGGTAGCCACCACCTGGCAGGCATCAGCCCTGCACGTCATCATCCCCTATATTTTTGAAAGTGTAAAAAAAATTAAAAAAAAAATTTTTCCTGTAAGCTTGAGATTTTTATATGATTTAGCTCATTTATTGTGGAGTAAAAAAAAAATTGACAGGCGATTTTGATGAGTACAAGTATCTGCCAGGAATTGAAAGGTGTGTAGTATGTATGTTACAACCTGCCGCCCGGCCGTCACAACCGACGAAATCTAGAAAACCGCTGAACGGATTTCAAGTTTTTTTTTTTAAAATAGGTGTACTCAATGGAAAGAGCCGAAAGGACGATGTGTTCGATAACTGTACTGGAAGTGTGTCAAAAAAATCGTCAAGTGTGTCAAAACAAGAAAATTTGCATATTAAAGAAATAATTTTTGATTTTATTATAAGTTTTGGAATTTTGAAAAAAGTTTCAATTTTTGATTTCGTAATAATTTTTGGAATATTTTTAGAATTTTGAAAAAAGTTTGATTTTGCTATAATTTTTACAATATTTTTGGAATTTTGAAAGAAATATGAATTTGTGATGTTGTGAAACTGAAGGTTTTTGAATAGTTTGCTGAAAATGTAAATGAAAATGAAATTGGACATGGACATTTTTGAATTTGTTATAGTTTTTGAATATTTTTGGAATTTTGAAAAGTTTCAATTTTGGATTTTGTAAAAATTTTTGGAATATTTTTAGAATTTTGAAAAATTTTAAATTTTTGATTTTACTATAATTTTTATAATTTTGGAAAAAGTTTCAATTTTAATATTGTTATAATTTTTTCAATATTTTTAGAGTTATGGAAAAAGTTTGAATTTTTGAATTTTTAAGAATTTATGGAATATTATTAGAATTTAGAAAAAGTTTAAATATTTGATTTTATTCCAATTTTTGGAATATTTTTAGAATTTTGAAAAAGTGTCAATTTTTGATTTTGTAAGAGTTTTTGGAATATTTTTGGGATTTTAAAAAATTTAAAATTTTTGATTTTATTATAATTTTTATAATGTTGGAGAAAGTTACAATTTTTGATTTTGTTATAATTATAATTATAATAATAATAATTATTGTTATAATTATAATATAATTATAATTGTTATAATTATAATAATAATAATAATAATATTATAATTATAATTGTTATAATTATAATAATATTTTTAGACTTTTTGAAAAAAGTTTTAATCTGTGATTTTGTAATAATTTTTTTTCCTTACCAAAGAGTTATGTTTGATATACATCGCTGCCCAAAACTAAAAACCATATCCTCATAAAAGTTTTTTGCCGAATACTATATCAAAATCCTTAACCTACACCGAAGTCTTGATATCTCAGAGCTTGAGATTTCAGCCCCTCCATATTTCGTTTTAAAATTCCAAAAATATTGCAAAAATTATTACAAAATCACATATACAAACTTTTTTCAAAATTCTGAAAATCTTTCAAAAACTATAACAAGTTCAAAAATTTCCATGCCACATTTGAGGAGGTCCACACCAAAATGCTACATTTCCATTATTAAATTTTTCCAACGCAGTTCAAGAAAATTTGATTATGTCATTACACTGATTATATTATGTCTAGCTCTATTCTACAAAGGGGAAAAATAGTTCTAATTTAAGCATAGATAAATTTTTGAGTTTTCGATCGAATTCAGAAATTGGAGCTGATCTAAGTACACAGTTTATTTTTTAAAGAAAATGGAAATGTAGCGTTTTGGTGTGGACCTCCCCATTTACGTCATACAAACAGCCAATTTTTCTGACATACTTGACAATATTTTTTCGATAAACTTATAATGCAATAAAATTCTCAATAATAATAATATAATGTTCATCACATTTCATTTTATACAAATAACTAATTTTATTAATTTCTAAAAAAAGAAATGAAAATCTTTCTTTTGACACACTTTACAACATTTTTTTGACAAACTTATAATGCCATAATTCTCAATAATAATAATAAAATTCCATTAGTTTATTAATTAAAATTAATAAAATTTCATTAATTAAATAATTAATTTTATTTTTCCCAAAAAATTGGGTAAATAAATAAATAAACCGAAGTAAAATCTTTCTTTTGACACACTTGACAACACTTTTTGGACAATCTTATAATGCAATAATCTAGTTTTTGGTCTCACATACCAATCACGACCATCAAAATTTTTAAAAATTTAATGTTCCTACTTGTAATCACTTAAAACGAACGTTTTTTAAGCAAAAAATATGAAAATTTCCTTGTTTTGACACACTTGACGATTTTTTTGACACACTTCCGGTACAGTTATCGAACACATCGCCCTTTCGGCTCTTTCCATTGAGTAAATCTATTTTTAGAATTTTTGAAATCCGTTCAGCGGTTTTCTAGATTTCGTCAGTTGTGACGGCCGGGCGGCAGGTTTTAACTTACATACTACACAGCTTTCGATTCGCCTGGCAGATTACAAGCATCAAAATCGCTTCTCAATTTTTCTTTGTAATCTACAATAAATGAGCTAAATCACATAAACATTTCAAGCTTACAGGAAGAAGTTTTTTTTTTATTATTTTAAACTTTCAAAAATATAGGGGATGATGACGTGCAGGGCTGATGCCCGCCAGGTGGTGGTTACCATACTTTACATTTCATGACTTATCACTAAAAAAATTCTAGCTTTACAGAACGACCGTTACCCAAAGGGTTCACTAGCTTTTGGACTTTTAGGTTTAGGCTAAAGACTTCCAATCAGGGGCGCGCACAGAAAAAATTTAGGGGGGGGGGGTCCAAAGAATTTTTTTTAATAAAAAGTGTTATGTTATAGGAATTATAATATGTGTCACAACAACACATAGATATCTTTAAAAGACCTAAGTTCCACAACAATATGCGCTCTGAGGTTGTGACGCACGCTTTTTCTAAACTTTGGTAGTTGAACGTCCCCGAGACTATTGATTCCTGCAAAGCATTACATTTATGCAATGTACGGACAAAAAATCCCACTGCATTCTGTCACTATAACAGTGAGTAATCGCAACAGTTGAGTTGAACTGACGAGTAAAACGGGTAAACAGAATATGTTTGATGCATAATGGATCTGATTTCGCTCGAGTACTTCTGGTGACGACATTTATAAAAAACAACGAGATCAGAAACAGTACGACGGTGTTATAGGGAATCAAGATTTGATGTTAAATTTTGATCACCCACAATTCGCATAGCACACTCTTGTACAGTGTCAGAAATAGTCAGGATGGAAACAGGTGCAGCGCCCCAAACTTGACAACAATACTCCATTCAAGGACGAATATTGGACTCACAAATTTGAAATAATTGGGACGGAGTGAAATATTTTTTACATCTATTGAGGAGTCCGAATTTTTTTGACGTGCTGTTTGCAATTGCCATTATATGATCGTTTTGTCAAATTTTTGTCACCCCAATTGACTTTATTCTTTTATGCATTTAACCCTTTGAAGATAGGGGGACGAATGTCATGTGCAGTGTACTAGCATCTGCAAAACTATTTATCAGATTACTGGTGAATTTCATAGATATAAATCAAAACTATAATAAGACATAAAACTGAGCCTTACTGAGGGGTACACCAGCGATAATTAATTTAAACTCAGAAGAAATGTCATCGATGGATACCGAAATGTATCGTTGGGTGAAAAAATGTTTAATCAGCTTTAAGACTCTGGGGTGAAATCCTACGCAACGAGCTTGTTGATCAGGTTGGCATACCAGATTTGATCAAATTCTTTAGAAATGTATAATGCGATAACGAACATTTCACCACCATTATTAAGTATGCTGTTCCAACGATGGGCTACAAAGTTCAATTTGTTCCTTTTTTGCGACGGGCTGATTGGCTGACAAGCACGAATGGAATATACCAGATTTATAGAATTTGTATGGAAAATTTGGGTAAGTGCAAGTTCTTTTGAAAATGTTTTTAGAATAATAGGAGGAATGTTGTTCAGACCGGAAGTTTCGTTGGTATTTAGCCCTCTTAAGATTTTTTGGCTTAGACAATTTTGGTTTTGAAATCTAGATTTCTGATATTAACTTCTGACGACTGGATTTAAGGGACATTTCTCTAGGTATTTCCAAAACCGATCGAGTTCAAAGCAAAGAATTCCGCGAACAATGTGGCTTTTTTTGCTGTGTCAGTGACGATTAAATCGTTGATAAATATCAGAAAAAGAGTTGGAGAGGGAACCGAATCCTGAGGAACACCGGATTGAATTGGGAATTTATCCAACATAGCATCATCTAGCACTACTTTGATCGATCTGTGGGATAAAAAATCTTCAAACCAACAGACTCCAAATGAAATTCATGCAAATTAATTTCATTTGGGGTCTGTAAGACCTTTATCTGTTGGTTTTGAAGATTATGTTAAGATGTTAAGAGCCCGATGCCAAACTCTGTCAAACGGCTTGGATATGTCAAGGGAAATGAAATGAGACTCACCAAAGTCATGAATTGCTTTACCCCATTTCTCCGTGAGGACTGACATGATATTCCCAGTAGACCGTGTCTTATGTGTCAAAAGTTATTTTAGCGTTATGATCATTTATGGGGGTTTTTGCATCAAATTTCTAGACATTACTTTTGTCTGAATGAATAGGATTGGGACTGTTTGTATTATAGTTAACATTCTAAGTCACGGGTGTATACATATTATTGATTGTTTCCAATAAATTTGAAATCAATGGCATGACACTTAAATTGGGTCAATTATTGTCATATATGCATATTAGACAACATAATTCGAATCTAAATTCTTGGAGATTTTTGTGAGCAATATAACTCAAAAACGTAAGGAAATAATTTGAATTTTTTCAATTCAAAGGTATGGTTGGAAATTTCTTAGATAAAAACTTCATTTCTCATTTAAATGTTTCGGATAGAGTCGAACGATCAGTTCTACGCTCGAATCCATTGACAGACATGCTATAAATTACGTCATTGAGGTGATGATTATTTCGAAGTTGAAACTTCATCATCACTTATTTATTACCACTTCATCGTTACATCACCTACAAAAATCCACAGATAATGAATAACATTTCCATAATAAGGAATCTGATGACATTCTCCACTGTTCAACTAAAGTACATAAATAAGATTCAACTTTGAAATGGTCACCGCCTCAGTGGTATAATTGATAGTGTTTCTGCCATGCCAATGGATTAAAGCACGGCACTGATGAGGTAGGTTCAAATCCATTCCAAACACGTAAATGAGAAATGAAGTTTTTCTCTAAGAATTATGCAACCGTACCTTCGAATTGAAAAAATTCAAATTATTTCTTTACTTAATCGAATTTTTAATTGCTCACAAAAATCGCAAATGATCATATATGATTTGATGAAATAGATGCAAACATTAGATTTTTGACTATTAGTATTTTTATTAGATAAAATGTTTTTCGTTCCTATTTTTTACATAAAGTCAGTCAGGCGCTGTCAATATAGAAAGGGAACAAAAGTTTGTAGTCTCTTGGTATTAATATTTAGTTATATTCCCATATTTTGCATAAATTTGTTCCATTTCTGTATTGAGTATGCCACCAACTTCTATTTTATATAAAATAAGGGAAAGGAAATTTATTTATCTATCACAAATACTAATAGTCAAAAATCTAATGTTTGCATTGGTGCTATAAGATGTGTTAAATACTGCTTAAAAATATTTTTTTTCTTCTTACAATTTAAAAGAAAATTTAATTATAAAAGGCAAAAGGTTTGTACGAACATATCGTTTGTTCCTTTGCAACATAACGTTGTGTCAATACAAAATTTATTTTTACTTTTTAGTTCGTTTTTTAAAAAAGTTTTTTTTTAAAATTTTTTATTTTTGTTTTATTTTAGAAGTTTTAGTTATATATGATTTCGTATTATGGTATTAATTTATGATCATCAATTTTTGGATGGTTTTAGACACAATTTTTTTTCTTTATTTTAAAATTAAACTTAATTATAAACAAAATTTTAAAATTAATTTTAATTACAATTATCTGCAAAAATAAATAATGTATACATGCAAGGTTTGTATATTTATTTACCTAAGTATTTGTTGTAACGACGGGCCTATTTCGAGTTTTACTCTAAAATAAGAATATTCAAAGAAATTCTCTAAACAATTTACTAATTTATTTCGGTTTCGTTCGGGGCTTATTTCAGATCATTATATTAGAATAATCCATGTCAACAAACATAAAAACATTTATGTGTGCTACAGGTCAATCAACAAAATTTTAACATTTTCTTAGTTAATTGACTTGTTGCATCCCACAACTACTGCTTGTGTGATGCAACAAGTCAATTAACTAAGAAAATGTTAAAATTTTGTTGATTGAACTGTAGCACACATACATTTTTCTATCTACATGAATAATAAAAATTTTGTTATGTAAAGCTTTTTTAATAATAATATATGTAGATATAATATGTTTGTTCAATATATAAAATATAGAATGGATGTCTGTAGTTGTAGAGTAGCATATTTTCTCGTTTGACTAGAATTGTTTATTGTGATGATATATGGAAATGGTTTGATTAGCGTTTTAGATTGAGATGGAGAAACTTTAAATTTCTATGCGATGAAAAGTATAATTAAAAAGAAACAAGAGATGCACAATTTAACTATAAATAAGTGATCAAATGAACGATTGAAAGAAAGGTAAAATTAAATCAACTAGTTAAGTTGTTAAGTAGTGTTTATGGCATATGTTTATTAGTTAATTATAATTACAAGTTAATTATGTGAATTATTAAAATAAAAGATAGCCATTGAAGAAGTTTTTGATAGCGTTTTCGTTTCTCGATTTAGGTTTTGACCTCAGAGCGGGCAAAACTCTTTCAGTTTTGCATTTTTTTTGTAGTTTTGCATTTATTTTTTCAGTTTTACCCTTAAAATACTTGAGAATCGAACAGAAAAAAGTCACATTTCTTAGATCTGTCAAATTTGTTTAACAAAATAAAGAAATTCAATTTTTTTAATGTACATATATTATTATTTTTACACTATTTATATATTTTTTTTAAAGAAAAATACATCATTAAATATATGTTTTTCTTATTTTTTATATTATATTTACATATTAAACAAGGCAACATTCTTGCAACGTCTCTTGAGAAAAAGTCAAAAAATGCAATATAATTGCCTTCAAAAAGTTTGAAACTTGCATCCAAATCGAGAAAAGAAAAAAGAAAAAATGTGACCTGATAAAAAACTGCCAAAAAAACTCACATTTTTTGTAGAATCGAAAACGCTATGAGTATATTATTTGAAGATAATTTTTAATATACTTTTTTATATGGTGTTAGTCAATTACATTGTTAATTTCCTTTTTTAAAAATGAATTAAATACTAGTTATAGATGTGTGGCTACTGGCTATATCCCATGGAATTGGGAGTTACATTTCATTTGGTATTAGTAACCTCATTACACGAAGATAAAACAGCTAATATTGGTGAATTTTATTTACAAGAAACCGAAGGAACAATGGCTGATAGTTTTGGGTATGTACTATTTGGATAACTATATAGAATGGAAGGAGCAAAGCTCAAAATGAGAAATCCAGTCGATTATCTGCTCATGTTGCATATGGAGTTTAAAGGGGATCATCATATACATATTAATAAAGTAAGTTTTCTTTTTTATTTAGTTTGTATAAATTATGTTTGTGTTTTGTGTTACAATTTATTTTATGTTAGCTAAACTTTACTTTGTATCGTATTTATGCGATGTAGCTCTTTTATTTAGTATTTTTTGAAAAGGAATAAGACATTTCCCAATAAAGTTTCAGAGGATAGATTCAGTATTTCCATAATTATTTCTATTATAAAGTCCAATACTTTACATGTTTGCGACGTATAGACTGTATGTATTTTCAAGATGCTGTGATATATCCACCATGAATAGAAATCAGACTTAAGACCATGTAATTTAGTTACAAACTCTAGCCTGGCCTCGTTTATGGTTTTCCATTCTATTAATTTCTGCCAATGCTTCGTGGCAGAAATTCAATTAGGATTTGCACATGTAAGTAACACTACTATAAATTTTTAAACATCGTCAATGAACTTTCACATTTTACTGCAATTAGATAATTGCAATTTGTTTATAAAGTATCAATTTAGCATAATATTTAAAAATACGAGAAAGAATCTTAAGAAACACAACTATAAACATTTTTAAAATCATCAGTAGCAATTTCCCGAGGATGGTGAAACTAATAATTGGTGATACGGTGCAAATAATTTTTGCGAAAATTTCAAAAGCCAATTGATTATTAATGCCACTTGCTTGGGAAATTTTCCAAAAAATTATGAGAATTTATCACCGGTTGAGGGGAATTCGTTTAGAAAATTATTATCCAATTTTGATTTCTTTATACTTTTTATATTTTATGCATTGCACGTATATTGTTTTTATTTATTCTGGCCTATTAAGCCAGATATATAAGCTATTAGCTATAAACTTATCGAGGCATCCATCAGAATTAATATTATCGACAATTGAAAATTGTTTATTTTTTTAACAACCAGCAAAATATTATAATCTTTGTTATGATTTTTGTATGCATTATCAATAACTTAAGGCTATTTTTCCAAATAAAAATGTGAATAACGTGTAATATGGCCACAAATTACATTATTAACACGAAACATCAATAACTTGTTGCAAAACAACCTATCACAAATTAACATTACCACATAAAAAAAGGTGAAATAAGCCGACTCTTAATTTAAATTAGCGTAAACGCTTCATGAAACTACCTGATATTTTCCAAACCATCTGTTCATTTCATTTCAGAAAACTTTATAGACAACCCTTGGTACATGTTGTAAATGTGTTCAATAAATTCCTTCAGAAAAACAACTCAATCTGCAACTGCTGTCGATTTTCGTTAAAATCGAATGAAAGACTTAAAGCTATTGGAGATTCATATACATATTTTTTTAGGAGATCGCCTCTGTTCCTCTACTCTTCCCTTTGTCTAAAAAGGTTTTCGAACTATGGGAAACCGTACTAAAAGCTTATAAACCGATCTACTACAGACTCAAATTACAAGACTTAGAGTAACTAAGGGCTCAGAAAACGGTAACCATACTAAACGAATGTGTACCGGGTTTCAGTAATATCGAAAGTATGAGCTTAAAGCAACTAAAGCATCAAATTAAAATTTTATTAGAAGACTCCTAATAAGCTCTAACTGGTCCAAAAGACTGAAGAACTATAGGATAATGTACCAAAAACTTATGAACCGAGCGTTATTAAGAACAAGTTACAAGTTTTAGAGAATTACTATAGTTTCAAAAAAACAGTTGCTCGAAGGACCCCTCCCACTTTGTTGAAATTTGATAAACAGATGACAAAAATATAGTTTGTTGCAGAAGATTGATATGCTGCACTCATATTTCCATCTTTTAGATGGAAATATGACAAAAGAGTCATCAAGTCAAAAACGATCCATACACTTTGCCCACTTTTGCCTAAAAGCTTATAACCACACCAAAAGGTTATGAACCGAGTTGGGATGATCCCAGAAATATCGGCAACCGCATCCAGCTTATGTACCAAGTGTCATAAAAAACGAGAGACCAAACTTGGAGTTATTAAAGTTTCAAATAAATATTTGTTGCATGGCTTTTTTAAAATCAGTGCCAAGAAAAAATTCTCTCGTTCCTCCTTATCAACAACCCGGGCTTGGTTTATGTTAGAGATTATGAACTGTGCGTTCATACATTGTATCTCATCAATGAATTTGTCAAAAGATCAGAACTAATACGAAACTCACCTTACAAGACAAAAACTACATGAAAATTAATCGTTCAATTTTAATTAAATTTATATTCATTGTTTCAATAAATTACAAACTTTGTTGTTTTTGTATATCATAGAAATGACGGTAGTTTTGTCAATTGAGGAAACGATAAAACTAAAATAAGTCAAATAATATCCACCTAAAGTATTATAATTTTTTCATTTCAATTTTCTTGATTATATTATTTTTATTTTTGTTCACTTTCTTTACACAATGATTTATATACAAAGAAGTAAACTTTTAGTTTTCATTTCATAACACATTAAGAAACTTGACATTATTAAAACTAATAAATTTTATAGATTTAGCTATAAATAATATTCCAAATATAGAATAATAATAATAAAAAAGGGACAAATTGAAAATTGTTTTATATATATTTATTATACTTTTGACATTTTATGAAGCCATTTCAAGTTTTTTACTTTTATTTTTATTTTGTAATCGATTTTCGGCTTTAATTGTTGAAATTTTACTTGTTTCAGGATTATCAATCAAAGTATTTTGTTATGTCATTTAAAATTCGTTCAAATCACTTACATACTACATTTAACTTCATGTTTCTTTCTAAATATAATCCTGTAACGTTTGGATTTTCAGCGCGACATGTTATTGTTTTTCCATCATCTTCCGTTGTTGGAATTAAATATAACGTTGAATGTGCTGTGTTGTTAAATGTTTCATCCTGTAATTAAATTAATTTATGTATTAGTTGTATATTGTTTTAAGTTTTGTATAAGTTACAGATATATCTAAATAAAAAGGATCTAGTAAAAGTTTTACATCCTAACAAGTTTTAGTGCTATAAAAACAAAATCGAATCAAAAAGACGATGATGTGAACCTACCCATTTTCGATTTTCTTGAAACTTCGGCAATAGTTAGTATAATAAAACATATTATTACGTGTTTCTTATTTTTATATTTTCGTCCTAGTTTTAATACAAGGTAGCTCAAAATTTGTTAGGAAGTTTAGAGACAAGGGAAGTTTAAAGTTAAATTGTGCTCAAACAGGTTAGCCGATTTTAATGACTTTTTTGTTTGAAAGGTACTAAGTAAGGCTATATTAAAAATACTACACTGATAAAAAAATTTATATTTTTATATGATCGGTTTTAATATTACTTTTACAAAAATGGTGATATCGAAAATTACTTTTTTTCTTTTTTTAGGTAGATTTCATATAAAAATCTACCTATTGCAATGGGCTTCATCTCGGAATTTCGGAAAAATTTTTGTGCCAAACGACTATATATGATAAGCGGAGACAAAAAAACATAAAAAAAAAAAAATATATATATATATATGTAAATGAATTTTTTGATTAATAGGTTAATCAATTTTTAATCTTATTGACTTTTATTATATTTCTTATAAAGTTGTTTAAGAAAACTGAAGTTTTATAGTCAATAGATAACAAATTTATTTAGGTATTTTAAATAAAATTTTATTATTTATATATGTATCCAATATTTCGATTGTTGATTACAATCATCCTCAGGGATTCTACAAACATAGAACAACAACAATATTTTTTATAAATTGTACAAAGAAGTTTATATAAAGCAAAATTAATAAGCAAAATTAACTTACACAAAAAAACAATAAATAGTTATTTAAATAACTTGTTTAAAAAATGTTAAAAAACTATGTAAATTAAAATAAAATGTTTTTTCTTTCAACAAAAAGCTTAAGAAAATTTTTTTACAATGAAAAAACAAAACTTTTATAAAACATTGACAGAAAAAATTTAAAAGAAAAGTTGATCTAAAAGTTTATCCTACTATTAGTAGAAAAATTTGTTCAAGTATTATCAAAATGCTTCTTCAAAATTGGAAAATATATATCACTAATCTGTCTTAAATCAGTTTTGATATTGATGCTTCTTTGATCATGTTTTAAAATTTCTGTTGATTCTAAAAATTCTCTTTTAAATTTGTTTTTTTCAGTTAATAAGACTTCAACAGAATCAAAATTATAATGGTCACTATCACCTTCTTTAAATTTTTCTAAGCCATGTGAAACGAGAGAAGTTTGTCCATGTTTATCATTAGTGTTTTCCGTATATTTTAATTGTTTTAAATTCATTGTTTTATTTTTAATTTGTTTTTTAATATTAGGATTTTGACAATTTTCAATTATAATATTATGGTAGTCCTTCATATGTTGTTTGATCCTCACTACTAATTTTTTACTAGTTTGGCCAATGTAGCAATTATTACAAGGTGGATTACAATTTATTTTATATACAACATCTGATTTATCCCAAATATCTAGAAAATCTTTTGTTTTTGAGTAAACTTTTTTTAATTTATTAATTGGTTCTAAAGCAATATTAATATTGTAATTTTTGGCAATAGATTTAATTTTTTCTGATAAATGGGGAACATATTTTAATCCATAATATAATTGTGATGTTGAATTTTGAAAGTTTGGTTCAGAAGTTTCTTCTATTAAAATTTCCTTTTTATATAATGCCAATTTAATTGCATTATTAATAACACTAGAAGGATAATTATTATTCTCTAATATATTTGTAACTTTTTTAATATTTTTATAATGATGTTGTTTATCACTAAGTCTTAAAACTCTTTTGAAAAAATTTACTGCTACATTTTTTTTCATAGAAAACGGATGGTTAGATTTAAAGTTTAAAACTCTTTGACTTGATGTTGGTTTGTAATACCAATTGGTAATGATTTTTTGATTTACTCTTGTTAAAAGTAAGTCTAGAAAAGGTACCGAGTTGTTATTTTCAATTTCTGTGGTAAATTGTATTCTGGGATGAAAGTTATTTATTTGACATAAGGTTTGTTCAATTAATTCAACCGGAATGTCTGTAATTATATCATCCACATATTTGTAAATAAAAGTGGGACTATACATTAAATTTGTAGTTTCAAACAACTCTTCTAATACTATATCCGAAAGAATTGGAGACAAAGGATTACCCATGGCTAAACCAAATTTTTGTTTATAAAATTTACCATCATATTGAAAGTAGTTGTTGTCTTCAACACAAAATTTAATTATATCTATGAAGTCCATACTTGAAATTTGTGTGTGTTCTTCTATTTTATGCCATTTCTTTTTTATAATATCACATGCCAAAATAACAGGAACATTAGTAAATAGAGATTTTACATCAAAAGATATTAATTGTCTATCAACTGGAAGAGTTATTGTGTCAATTTTATCTTTAAAATCAAAAGAATTCTTTATATTAAATATACTAAAATTTGTTAAGTTTTTTAGGATTTTAGTGATATATTTAGCAATAAAATAACAAGGTGCATTGATATTCGAAACAACCGGTCTCAAAGGTAAACCTTCTTTATGTATTTTAACTAAACCATAAATTTTTGGAGAAGTAGCAGCATCATTAATTAATTTGAGTTTTGTTTTATTATCAATTATTCCTTTTGTAAATAAATTTTTAACAATTCGTGTATTTTTATTAACCAAATGTTTAGTTGGATCATCATTAATAATGTTATAAGTATTATCATCATTAAGTAAATTTAGCATTTTTTCTTTATAATCATCTTGATACATCACAACTGTACCACTACCTTTATCTGCGTCAATTATGTAAATATTAGGGTTATCTTTAGTAAATTTTATAGTTTTTTTATAAGCTTTGTTAATTTCGTGTGTTGATTTAGGAATTAACAAATTTTTGTTATAATAATTATTAATAGCAAAATTAATTTCACCTCTTAGTTTTTGTTGATCCTCACGATTAATATTATAATTATTAATAAAATTTTCAGCATCTGCTAACATTTTTTGTAATGGAATTTTGTTATTTTTTATTGGTAAAGAAAAATTAGGACCGAAATTTAAAATCATAATTACTTCATTAGGAATAATGATATCAGTTAAATTAGTTACTAGATTTTGGTTATCAACCTGATTAGATGATACTGAATAAGTGTATAAAAGAAAATCCAATTTTTTTGTTAAAATTTCTTTAAATTTTACAACCGTAAAATTATGTTTTTCTGATAAATTTAGTTGAAATAAATCAAAAATTTCAGGAGACAAAACTTCTTGAATTTTGTTCATACATTGTGATAACTCTGATTGTTTCATATTTATTTGATAAATACAAATATCGATTTCGCAGTTTAATAATTTTTTAAGTAATAGTTTTTCCATATTTTGAATTTTTTTGTCAACTTTCACAACTTTATGTTTCAAAGAGACAAATATTTTCATTTTGTTTAATAAAAAATTTGGATAAAGTACCAAACGTCTACATTTAATAAGGAAAATTTTTCTTACTGAATTTTTTGAAATAAAAGTTGCTTTTTTTTGTATTTGATTCATAAATCTTGTCATTTTGATTCCATAAATTGTAGTGATGTTTTGAAAAAATGTTAAGTTGTTGTCCATCTTTGTAAAACAAATGCCGTGTTATAATCTTCCACGTAGTTAATATGTAAATGAATTTTTTGATTAATAGGTTAATCAATTTTTAATCTTATTGACTTTTATTATATTTCTTATAAAGTTGTTTAAGAAAACTGAAGTTTTATAGTCAATAGATAACAAATTTATTTAGGTATTTTAAATAAAATTTTATTATTTATATATGTATCCAATATTTCGATTGTTGATTACAATCATCCTCAGGGATTCTACAAACATAGAACAACAACAATATTTTTTATAAATTGTACAAAGAAGTTTATATAAAGCAAAATTAATAAGCAAAATTAACTTACACAAAAAAACAATTAAAATATACGGAAAACACTAATGATAAACATGGACAAACTTCTCTCGTTTCACATGGCTTAGAAAAATTTAAAGAAGGTGATAGTGACCATTATAATTTTGATTCTGTTGAAGTCTTATTAACTGAAAAAAACAAATTTAAAAGAGAATTTTTAGAATCAACAGAAATTTTAAAACATGATCAAAGAAGCATCAATATCAAAACTGATTTAAGACAGATTAGTGATATATATTTTCCAATTTTGAAGAAGCATTTTGATAATACTTGAACAAATTTTTCTACTAATAGTAGGATAAACTTTTAGATCAACTTTTCTTTTAAATTTTTTCTGTCAATGTTTTATAAAAGTTTTGTTTTTTCATTGTAAAAAAATTTTCTTAAGCTTTTTGTTGAAAGAAAAAACATTTTATTTTAATTTACATAGTTTTTTAACATTTTTTAAACAAGTTATTTAAATAACTATTTATTGTTTTTTTGTGTAAGTTAATTTTGCTTATTAATTTTGCTTTATATAAACTTCTTTGTACAATTTATAAAAAATATTGTTGTTGTTCTATGTTTGTAGAATCCCTGAGGATGATTGTAATCAACAATCGAAATATTGGATACATATATAAATAATAAAATTTTATTTAAAATACCTAAATAAATTTGTTATCTATTGACTATAAAACTTCAGTTTTCTTAAACAACTTTATAAGAAATATAATAAAAGTCAATAAGATTAAAAATTGATTAACCTATTAATCAAAAAATTCATTTACATATTAACTACGTGGAAGATTATAACACGGCATTTGTTTTACAAAGATGGACAACAACTTAACATTTTTTCAAAACATCACTACAATTTATGGAATCAAAATGACAAGATTTATGAATCAAATACAAAAAAAAGCAACTTTTATTTCAAAAAATTCAGTAAGAAAAATTTTCCTTATTAAATGTAGACGTTTGGTACTTTATCCAAATTTTTTATTAAACAAAATGAAAATATTTGACTCTTTGAAACATAAAGTTGTGAAAGTTGACAAAAAAATTCAAAATATGGAAAAACTATTACTTAAAAAATTATTAAACTGCGAAATCGATATTTGTATTTATCAAATAAATATGAAACAATCAGAGTTATCACAATGTATGAACAAAATTCAAGAAGTTTTGTCTCCTGAAATTTTTGATTTATTTCAACTAAATTTATCAGAAAAACATAATTTTACGGTTGTAAAATTTAAAGAAATTTTAACAAAAAAATTGGATTTTCTTTTATACACTTATTCAGTATCATCTAATCAGGTTGATAACCAAAATCTAGTAACTAATTTAACTGATATCATTATTCCTAATGAAGTAATTATGATTTTAAATTTCGGTCCTAATTTTTCTTTACCAATAAAAAATAACAAAATTCCATTACAAAAAATGTTAGCAGATGCTGAAAATTTTATTAATAATTATAATATTAATCGTGAGGATCAACAAAAACTAAGAGGTGAAATTAATTTTGCTATTAATAATTATTATAACAAAAATTTGTTAATTCCTAAATCAACACACGAAATTAACAAAGCTTATAAAAAAACTATAAAATTTACTAAAGATAACCCTAATATTTACATAATTGACGCAGATAAAGGTAGTGGTACAGTTGTGATGTATCAAGATGATTATAAAGAAAAAATGCTAAATTTACTTAATGATGATAATACTTATAACATTATTAATGATGATCCAACTAAACATTTGGTTAATAAAAATACACGAATTGTTAAAAATTTATTTACAAAAGGAATAATTGATAATAAAACAAAACTCAAATTAATTAATGATGCTGCTACTTCTCCAAAAATTTATGGTTTAGTTAAAATACATAAAGAAGGTTTACCTTTGAGACCGGTTGTTTCGAATATCAATGCACCTTGTTATTTTATTGCTAAATATATCACTAAAATCCTAAAAAACTTAACAAATTTTAGTATATTTAATATAAAGAATTCTTTTGATTTTAAAGATAAAATTGACACAATAACTCTTCCAGTTGATAGACAATTAATATCTTTTGATGTAAAATCTCTATTTACTAATGTTCCTGTTATTTTGGCATGTGATATTATAAAAAAGAAATGGCATAAAATAGAAGAACACACACAAATTTCAAGTATGGACTTCATAGATATAATTAAATTTTGTGTTGAAGACAACAACTACTTTCAATATGATGGTAAATTTTATAAACAAAAATTTGGTTTAGCCATGGGTAATCCTTTGTCTCCAATTCTTTCGGATATAGTATTAGAAGAGTTGTTTGAAACTACAAATTTAATGTATAGTCCCACTTTTATTTACAAATATGTGGATGATATAATTACAGACATTCCGGTTGAATTAATTGAACAAACCTTATGTCAAATAAATAACTTTCATCCCAGAATACAATTTACCACAGAAATTGAAAATAACAACTCGGTACCTTTTCTAGACTTACTTTTAACAAGAGTAAATCAAAAAATCATTACCAATTGGTATTACAAACCAACATCAAGTCAAAGAGTTTTAAACTTTAAATCTAACCATCCGTTTTCTATGAAAAAAAATGTAGCAGTAAATTTTTTCAAAAGAGTTTTAAGACTTAGTGATAAACAACATCATTATAAAAATATTAAAAAAGTTACAAATATATTAGAGAATAATAATTATCCTTCTAGTGTTATTAATAATGCAATTAAATTGGCATTATATAAAAAGGAAATTTTAATAGAAGAAACTTCTGAACCAAACTTTCAAAATTCAACATCACAATTATATTATGGATTAAAATATGTTCCCCATTTATCAGAAAAAATTAAATCTATTGCCAAAAATTACAATATTAATATTGCTTTAGAACCAATTAATAAATTAAAAAAAGTTTACTCAAAAACAAAAGATTTTCTAGATATTTGGGATAAATCAGATGTTGTATATAAAATAAATTGTAATCCACCTTGTAATAATTGCTACATTGGCCAAACTAGTAAAAAATTAGTAGTGAGGATCAAACAACATATGAAGGACTACCATAATATTATAATTGAAAATTGTCAAAATCCTAATATTAAAAAACAAATTAAAAATAAAACAATGAATTTAAAACAATTAAAATATACGGAAAACACTAATGATAAACATGGACAAACTTCTCTCGTTTCACATGGCTTAGAAAAATTTAAAGAAGGTGATAGTGACCATTATAATTTTGATTCTGTTGAAGTCTTATTAACTGAAAAAAACAAATTTAAAAGAGAATTTTTAGAATCAACAGAAATTTTAAAACATGATCAAAGAAGCATCAATATCAAAACTGATTTAAGACAGATTAGTGATATATATTTTCCAATTTTGAAGAAGCATTTTGATAATACTTGAACAAATTTTTCTACTAATAGTAGGATAAACTTTTAGATCAACTTTTCTTTTAAATTTTTTCTGTCAATGTTTTATAAAAGTTTTGTTTTTTCATTGTAAAAAAATTTTCTTAAGCTTTTTGTTGAAAGAAAAAACATTTTATTTTAATTTACATAGTTTTTTAACATTTTTTAAACAAGTTATTTAAATAACTATTTATTGTTTTTTTGTGTAAGTTAATTTTGCTTATTAATTTTGCTTTATATAAACTTCTTTGTACAATTTATAAAAAATATTGTTGTTGTTCTATGTTTGTAGAATCCCTGAGGATGATTGTAATCAACAATCGAAATATTGGATACATATATAAATAATAAAATTTTATTTAAAATACCTAAATAAATTTGTTATCTATTGACTATAAAACTTCAGTTTTCTTAAACAACTTTATAAGAAATATATATATATATATATATATATATATATATATATATATATATATATATATATATATATATATATATATATATATATATATATATATATATATATATATATATAAACGATATGAGATATAACGAAAACGACCGGCACTCTCACGGTCGCATTTGTTGAGGTAGATCAAAAAATTTTCTGTACTTGTGTGTTTTAATAATATCTTGGACAAGTTCGTGAATCAGCAAAATCCGACACGTGGTTAAGAAACTAGAGGCTTTTTTCTGAAAAAAATTGATTTTTTAAAACCGTTATAACGGCCGTTTGGATACTAATATTTCCAAAAATTTAACAAATTTAGAATCTTTGGAATCTTTTTTATCAATTTGTTTTAAAAATAGACCTCTGCAGTTAGAGGTTCCTGAGTGAGCGGCTCCAACAAAAAAGTTTGCAAAAAAAAATTTTTTTTTTAAACAACCAGCACTCTCACGGTCGCATTTATAAGGCCAGATCAAAAAACCTTTTGTAAAAATGTGCGTTTTGTTAATATCTTGGACAAGTTCGTAAATCAGCCCAATCCAACACATGGTTAAGAAACTAGAGGCTTTATACTAGAAAAAAACTCTGTTTTTTAGATCCGTTATAACGGCCGTTTGGATTCTAATACTTTTAAAAACTTCTTAAATTTAGAATCTTTGAAACCTTTTTAATAAGTTTCTTTCAAAAAAAGACCTCTGCAGTTGGAGGTTTCTGAGTGAACGGCTCCAACAAAAAAGCTTGTAAAACACAAAATGCGTTTGAATCAACCGGCGCTCTCACGGTTGCATTTGTGGAGCCAGATCAAAAAACCTTTCTTAAAAATGTGTGTTTTAATAATATCTTGGACGAGTTCGTAAATCAGAAAAATCTGACACATGGTTAAGGAACTATAGGCTTTATACTAGAAAAAAAAGTGGTTTTTTTAATCCGTTATAACGGCCGTTTGGATACTAATATTTTTAAAATCTTCATAAATTTAGAATCTGTGGAAACATTTTAATTTGTTTCTTATAAATATAAATCTCTGCAGTTAGAGGTTTTTGACTTGTTGGCTTCAACAAAAAAGTTTGCAACAATCCCCAACTACAATTTCCAAAAACCTTATAACAGTCAATGTCAACCTTATAACAGTCAAAAAATAAAAGATTTGAATAAAAGAAATTAATTTTTTTTTCTTAGAAATAAACTATTTTGATATTTTGCAGTAATTGCACGACATATGATATAGAGTAGGTTTGTGTCATAAATTATCACACACATGTTCTGTGGTAGATTTGATATTTGTTTGTTGCAAAATTGGATACATATAATTTTGCTTGTAGGTAGCTAATTTTTTTTTTAAAATTTGTTCGATATCTGTTTGAAATTAGTTTGTTTTGTTTAAACTAATCTGATACATCAGATTCTACTGGCACACAAAACTGTCTGATCTCGAAATCTACCTATTTCTAGCGGATATACGTGCCGCTTGGACTTTTTTTATATTTTAACGATTTATTATCCAACACATACTAAAATTTCAAACAAGCGTAATTTTTGTTTTTGAGAAAAAGGCATTTGAATATCTTATTAAGTTGATATTTTTTGTCCTCTGTGTCATTATTATTAGATTCAATTGAGGTGGTTGGCAGTTGTTTACAGCCTAAGTTTCTCTATGGAACACGAATGGTGCAAAAATAAAACTCTAGCTAAGGGCTCTTTGGATTACTTTGTTATCAACATTTTGTACTCGATCATAATGCCCGGCTAGTTTCATGAGATACGCGGGTGGGTAGTCGGAAGAGTACTAATTTAGCACTTATATGGAAGAGCACCAATTTAGGAAACGTTACAATTATTTTGAGGATAATTTATGCAAAGTGGAATATTTTATAGAGACACTTTTATTTGAGCAAATCCATATTGATAACTAACGAAATTAAAGTACGATGATCAGAATTATCAACAATGCCCTTCATAACTCATAATTTTTCGCATGCTAGTGAGATGGAGATCAGAAGAAAACGTAATAGTTGTCATTAGCATTACGAATTATGAAATTTTATATTTTAAAAATTTGGGGTATGCCCTGTGATGAGGCTTCACTCGTGTCTAAACTGAATAATTAAAATATCAATTTTATATGTACCATTTTACAAAAAAGTAAAAAAATATTAAATAGCAATTATAAATTATTTTTCTTAAATTAGACCGTTTTCCATTGTCACTACTGTAAACATTTTTTTTCGAAAATATTTATTTAATCAAGAAGGCTTTGTAATTTTTTACTCATTTAAATTTGAAATATTTGAAAAATATGACAACCATGACAACAGCCAAACTTCATTTAAAAAAAATTCATGTTACTTTGACTGTTAAAAATATTTTTATTATATTGGTTAAACATTTGTTTTAATTAATTTTATCTTACGGGGGGGGGGGGGGGAATTAGATACAAAATTTAATTTGATTTTTATGTTTTACGGTTCCGTTTTTATACGGAACACTACTGGTGAGATTAAGATGTGTTTTTGTGTTAAAATCTCATAAATTATAAATCCAATAGACCTGAAATTTAAGGTGCGTGTAACACTAACCTGTCCCCTGCGATGACGGATACAAACAAAAATAAAGCTGTTTCCGTTTGTTTTACGGTGCTGCGAAGCAAGACCTTTAAGGAAGTACTTTTTTTACCGAGTCAAGTAGAGCATTATATGAAAGGGCTTGGATTCAGTATCCCTTAAAAATGTATTTTAGAATTTTTTACTACACAGTTTTTTGAATAAAATTGAATAATAGCGTTTTTTCATGTTTTCTTACCCCACTTAGTACCCCACTTAGGTTTGGAACTACCTATTTAATAAAAAAAACTTCAAAAGTCTTAGGAAATATAGAAAAAGTGGTAACTTTTGAACGAAAAATATAGCGAAGTGAAAAATTCTCATAATCGTATTTATTAAGGGGGTGGGGATGTGAAGGGTGAAAAACACCATTTAAAACCCAACCATGTGAGATATCATATGAACGAGCACTTAATTAGAAACATTGTAATTATCTTTAGAATTTTGCAGTACACAGTTTTTGAATTATTGTCAAACAAGTGCAATTGAAAGTTGGTCCCACCCCTTGGGTTTTGAGCTTAATTGACAGGAAAATTTGAAAAAATTCACAGAGAAAGGAAGTTTGATAAATTCTGAACAAAAACTATAGCGAAGTATCACATAATTATTTTTCTGTATTTTGAGGTGGTGAGATTGAAAAAGGGTAAAAAAATCTTTTTTGACCCTAACAAGTGAAGTGTGATATGCAAGAGCACTTAATTTAAAAAACATTGTAATTTTTTTTAGAACTTTACGGTGCACAGGTTTTGAATCATTGTCAAAATAGTGCAACTGAAAGTTGGTAAATATGAATCCAATTTTTTGCATGCATCGATAAAAGTATAATAAAATAGACAAAAAATATTAAATGAACAATAGAAAATTGAATTTTATTTGATTATTTTTGGTACGATTAATTCCATACAATTCAATTGATTTTATTCGGTTGGTATTATGAAATTTGATTGTTTGGTATTATGAAATGAAATTGCCTCTATAACACAAGACATTAAATTTTGTATTAATGAGAAACCAAAATCAATCATATAAAAAAAATAATTTCAATTTCAATTTAAATTTAGTTAGCTAAGATTGTTAAATTTTTGTAAAATATAAACAAAATGCTTAGAAAATACGATAAAAAAAATTTATTTCAGAGTTCAATACAATCAAATAAATTGTTTTATTGTGTTGCGCTGATCTTTGCTAAATAGAATAAAAACAAAATCTTTGCATAGTAGAATACAATTACAAGCTGTTTATTTTATTCTGCTAAGCATAATAACCCCTACAATTATGCATTATTATTATTAATTTGTTGTCAAAAAACAAAAATATACCTATTGATATTGTTGTCGAAAGGATAAACATTTGCAATTCTTCAAAACAATTTTTTCAATTGTTCAATTGTTGCATTCTTCAAAACAATTTAACAAAACAATAGTTTTTGATGCATTATCCAGTTCCTGCAATTGACATATGAGTTGGGTGCGACATCAGTGAGATATCACTAACCAAGGTGATATTTTAGGGCCCTTAGATCAAGACCCTTGGTCTTAGCTATGTAATATGTATTGTTTGATAATGGTACGTTACAGCAAAGTCCAAAAAAAGAAACGAACTTTCACATAACTATATTTAATAAAAAAAGTATTTTGTTATAGGAACTACAATATGTGTCACAACATATTGTAACTATATGTGAGCTTTAAACATTGAGGAAGACAGTTCGTCACATGATCAAGGAGTATGTCACTAGCTGGCTTATTGGTTACCGCATTTTAGCTTCCTTCCTTATTTTATGTTTATTTTCTCTATCCTATCTTGGTATATTAGCCTTTGTCATATTTCATACACAATAGGATTTATTGTTTAGTTATCTCAAGTTTGAAAAAATCTAAAAAAAAATTTGAGTCCATCAACACCTATGAACGCTTATTGTTGAAGAACCTTGGTCTTAATAGGTTTTTATATGTTGTTGTGACACATATTGTAATTTCTACTGCCCATGAAGATATGATAGTATCTCACACCACTCGTTAAACTACTTCCAGAGAATTACAAAATAATTTGAAAAAAATAATGATTGGCATGAACCATAGCGAGTGCAAATCAGAGCCAATAAATATATAAAACGAAACCAACTACTGATATGAACAAATAAAATCTAGCTATGGGGAATTAGCTTATTAAAGATTGAAATTCCAACAAAAAATTTTATTAAATAATTTTTCGAAAAATGTAAACAAAGTTGAGATAAGGATTAAGATTGAAAACTAATTATAAAAATTGAAGAAGTATTATAAATACATATAGATAAACAAGAAACACATATTAAAAATTACGACCAAAAAAGTTTTTAAGAAATCGTTTTATTTTTGATTCTAAGAAAATACATTAAGCATTAACTGTTCACAAAAATCTGTTTAGACATTTAAGTATCAGTCGTGGATAAATTTTCTTTGCGATAAACTTTCAAATCGACAATAAACTTTTCCAAAGACGTCAATTGTATATGGTGATTTTAACGTAATCTAACTTGAAAATGCTTAAGTTCTATAGTTTTTATGAATATTCAAAACCACAGAAAATACTCACAACCACACAAAAACTTTTTTTTACTGTTTAAACAAAATAATCGATTTAAAAACAGCTTTGCCAACATTAGAAATCAACACAATTAAACCAAACCGCCCTCTTGTACAAAAACCTTAAACAAGTAAGAAAAAAACAATTTAAAACTTTTACGATCACACTAACAATAACAATTTTTAAATGTGCATTTAAATCGAGCTTTTTAGTTTTTCATGAATTGAAATGTGAAAGAAAAACTTCATAAGTAGAAAAGGAAATAAAGAAAATAAAATAAAAAGTTTAAATACTAACCTTAGTTCGACGTAATTGTCTTTTTCCTTTATACCAAGTTATAATCGCATTTGGTCTTGATCCTGTACTTTCACACAAAATTTCATATCTTCGATCGGCGACTAATGATGTTGGTGGATTCATTATTTCAATTGTAAGTGGTTTTACTATGGAAATAGAAAAAAAAATTGTTAATGTTTAGAAAGCTGCAATAACTGAAAATAATAAAATTGTAATAACAATAAAAGTTTGATAACATTTTTTATGTAAGTGTACAAGTTTTATGAATTTTTGTGGTTTTGATTAAGAATATATTTGAATGTTGTTGAATTTTGGGTGTTTTAGGTGTTTTGTTGAGTATATCTTAAAAACGTTTTTGTTATGTAACGGAAATTAAAGCATATTTTGTGCAACTGAGTTGCTTCAAAATTGAAACTCTTACTAGTAGATCGTCTTGTTTTTAAATATATCTAGTTGATCGGGCAAGCTTTTTTTCCTGCCACTAAATTTTAGGGGCACCGTTCTAACCGACACATTTTTGATTTGGCTGAAATTTTTTAGGGGTTTTATATCGAAAAAAAGATATAGGTTTTAGAGGATTTTTTTTTATTTTTGGAAGCTGGAGTGGTTTTAAATTTCGAGAATTTCGTGATTTCTGGCTTGAAGACTTATTTTCAAAAATTCATCACTTCCATTCATAATTTTCATAAATTCCATAAGTTATGAATATTTTAAAATAAGTCTTCAAGTCAAAAATCACGAAACTCTCGAAATTTAGATCTCGAATTTTAGATTTTTTTCAAAAAAAAAAAAAGAAAAAATCCTCAAATTTTTTAAGTTATATAGAATCCGTAAAAACAATTTTCAGCTAAATCAAAAATGTGTTGGTCAGATTTTGCCCTAATCTGTTCGGTTTTTAAAAGAATGACCCATCTATGGAATTTCTTATCGTTCCGCGCTCGTTATATTAATTTATATGTAACTGCGTAAAAATCATTTTTCCATTAATTAAAATTACGTTTTTTATAGAAAATTAAACGTAGAATACGATGGTCATACTAAAAACTAATTATGTGGGTGTGGCAATGACTAAAAATCGATTTTAATGTTTTACATGCTTATACCATAGGAATTTGTTAATATTTTTTATAGAATCTTTTTTTTTAAAAATAGCATTTTTTAACTTTAAAATAAAACAAACAAGTTTCTTTCTTTAATAAAACCGAAGTTATGACTTTTTGAAAGTAAGTAATTGATTTGTCAAGCCACAAATCACGAAATTCTCGAAATTTGGAAACTTCTAAAAAAATTTTAGCCAAATTAAAAATGTGTCGGTCAGATTTTGTCCAAATCTGTTCAATTTGTAAAATATTGCCCCATATACACATTGTGTTCCAGACACACAAGACTTTGTTTTGATTGATTGAAAATCGGCCACTAACGAGGGGCTAATAACTTCTTAAAAATATTTTTTTATTTGAACAAAACGTACTGTGATGAAGGAATTACAATATGTATCAGAGCAACACAAAAAATGGTTAAGACTTAGGTCGCACAATTAAATGTGTTTTTAGGTGTTAACTTGAACGCAAATCTTTGTTTATTTTTATATATTTTCTTTAAGTGAAAACTTCTTTAGGCGGGTTGTACAATTTTATATAGGGAAAATATATTCGCGTTACCGTCACGTAGTAACTATATATATTAAAAAATAAATAATAAAATGGAGAGTGAGATAAATTGTTTTCATATGTTATTTTCTAATCTCGTTTCTTGATTCATAATTTGATTTTTCTTTTTTACTGAATGTGATGTTTTTTTGGTTTATAACAGTGTGTAAGTGTGGTATAGTAAAGCTTTTGTTATGTTTGTAAGCAAAACAAAAAAAAATTGTTTTTGTAATATTTGATTCCTTTTTTTCCTTCACACTCTTTAATAAACAAAACGCAATGACACTTTAACTAATTTGATAACTGTTTTTATGAAGTAATTGATAAAATGACGGCAAACGATTTAAAAAAAAGATAAGTATCAAAAAATATAAAATTAAGCTAAATATATATAATAGATATGCCTACTGGGTTTTTATTTCTGGATGCAGCAAATCTTATGTATTCGCGTTACTGTCATGTTGTAACTATATATATTTGTAGCAGCTAGAAGTATAAAGGGTTGTGCTTTGAAAGCAATGAAAAGTGTATTACGTGTTATGTTCTGCCAGTGAAAATTACGTATGTGCGTTGGATGATCTTTGGAACGGGAAATGAATCTTATGTATTCGCGTCAGCGTCACGCTGTAGCTATATATATTTTTATTAGTTAAAAGTATGACATGATGTGCTTGGCTAACAGTGAAAATTACGTAGACGAGTTGGATGATCTATATATTTTTAATTCGATAAACCGTTTCAGTAAAATATGAATATTCTTTAATATATGAGGATTAGTATTTCGGATTAATCCAAGGCTGATCAAAACACAATCCAGTTGAGAAATGGATCGTTAGAAATCCAAGTAAAAATAGATTTCCCATTTCACCACTATACAACGAATAAATATTATTCCCAAACCAAAGTTTTTATTATATAGATTGACGTAAAACATCTTTAATACCAATATTTTTTTATCAAATGAATTTATCACTAAAAAAAAATCCAATTAAGATTATTTCATATCAAAACATTTTGTCTTATGTTACTGTGATTCTATTTTCTTTGAAACCACAAAAAACACAATAATAAAGTAATCAAGCAAATCAGCTTTTCTCCTTCTTCTTATATTGAGATTTAAAGTAAAGAATCAAAAATTGTTATGGCAAATTGAAAAATAAGCAAAATAATATCGTATTGTCAGATTCGAGTCTATTATTCAGGAAAAACAATTTAGTTACATTTTCCATGTTGCTTTTGTTTCCCAATAAAAACCAAATGTGGTTTGTTGTTGTGGTGCAGAAAATAATCATAACAAAAATAAAAATAAAACGTTTGTTATTGGAATCTTGATTTCATTGTTTCAAGAACAACAACGTCAACAAGGTACATAAATTGGACTAGATTTTGTGATTACATGCGGTTTTATGTTGAATTGTAAGCAAGAAATATAAATACATTTATAAAAATCAATCTGATAAGCTTTAATAATTAGCTTTAATTATTTAATTTTAATTAGCTTTACTTCTAACTATTCAAATTAAAGTAAAAAAAAAAACAATAAAAATGCATTTCTTTTGTTGTTTTTCGTTGATGTGTGACTTAGTAGTTAGTACATATAATACAAACGTTTCAAAACGATGTGATTTTTCTTTATTATAACTCTATACGTCATCTTTCATATATATGATACATATATGTACGTATAAAGGTAAAGCCCGACACCAAACAGTTGACTGTTTTCATTTCAATGTGTTGTATTATTCAGATTTAATTTTTTTTTAAATTGCAGAAAATCTCAGCATGAAACAAAAGATAAAAATGTCTGTGGTTGCAAAAAAGAAAAATATTTTAATTGTCTTGATTTTGTTTACTATTGTTGTTGTTAGTATGATTGTTACAGTCGGCTCATAAATTGAAATAAAATTGAAGGGTTCGTTGTGAATGTTTTTGTGTTATATCTTTTTAATTAAGTATGTGGTAACAACTGGAAACATACTTATCTTGTTAGTGGTAAGATCAGAAATTAATTTTGTATTGAGGTGGATTGGAGAGTTTTAGTCGTTTTTTAACTGGTTTTGAGTGGTCGTTATAGTATCTAGATTTTGATAAGATTTTGTAAAGGAGAGGGTTTAAAGGTCATGATGGTATAACTGACCAGGAAATTAACTCTGAAATGAAATTCATACCGGTCAAGGAGAGGACCTGCTATCTACGGGTACGTGGAACATACAACAATAATTTTCCCATTGCTGTGCATGCACCTACTGAAGCTCAGACTGTCGGTGAGAAGAACACTTCTTGGTTAAGAAAACACAGGTTATGAAATCAACACCACCACGCGACTTTATTATAGTCTTGGTGGCTTTAATGGACCCGTTGTTAGAAATGTTTGTTATGAAAATGTGGTAGGCCTCAACATTCTCCATTTGAATTTGAATGACTATCAACTAGTATAAGAATAACCAGTTACCATCTTTGCGCACTGATCAATTAATAAGAAGATTATGAGTCTCACCGAATTGAAATACTCAAAATCAAATGAATCACGTGTTTACTAGTACATTTTTTTACGAGCATTCCGAATGTACGATCTTTTAGAGGTGTATACACTGGAAGTGACTACTTCTTTGTATGCGCTAAGATAAGGTTCCACTTTCCAAACTCAGGCATTCAAAAATCGAATCAACGGAAACGCTTCAACATCTCGTCACTTAAGAATGTGCGGTACTGAATGAACTGAGAGGGTCAAATCCTTTAAATATTTAGCACCAAAACTTAGTTTAAACAACATCATACTCACAGATGTAATAGTTAGAATTGCAGCAGGTAATCGCACTTTCAACTCAATTTAAGCTCTGCTTGGTACACAGTATCTAACATCAAACATCAAACTGAAGTTGTACAAGACTTTTAGTAGACCGGTGGTGATTTATGGTTCATAAAAAGGAAACCTTGAACATTGACGAATCACATTTATCTGTATAGTTGTGTGTAAAAACCTACACTACATTTTTTGGTTAAGATTCACGATGAAGAGTATAGGGCTCGATATAACTTTGAAATCAGGCAACTCCTAGAGGCTGATGTAATAATAATAGGTTGTATTTGGTCCAATAGGGTTGTTTGGCAAGGACATATTCGGGTTCGCAGTCTGAAATGATTAAAAAATGTTCGTCAGTACCCTTGCGAGTGGCTGACCGCCTTGGTAGTTATATCAGCTGAATACTCTACGTTCTGATTTCCAAATTTAACAAAGTTTTTTTTAAAAAAAATGAACGTTAGTACCCCAGGGAGTCTGACGATTTTGAGTTCTTGACGATTTTGACAACTTTTGTTATTGACAACTTTTGTTCCGCTTTTTAGGTTCGAAACATTACGATTGTAATTAATTTACTGCCACAATTTTTTTTTATTAATGGTGGATGGAAATTTGTTTTAGAAAACCAGGATAACCTTTTCCGACAAAAATTTTGTCTGCTATTGTCGAGCCCAACAACCCATAAATAGGAAACAAATTTTTGTCGGCCCTCGTTTTCTAAAACAAATTTCTACCACCTATTAATAAAAAAAAATTGTGGCACAAAATTTACAAGATCTTCGAGCAATCGTAATGTTTCAGCGGCTGAATCCAGAACATCTGAATCCATGAAAAAGCGGCTGAATCCAAAACAATGGCAGATAAAAAAGTGGTCAGACTCGTCAAAGACAGGCGCCTCACGAAGTATAAAATATGTGATAAGATAATCATCAAATGTAACCGGCGGGGGTCTGCTGACTATTGAATTTGTTCTTTTACTTTTATCGATTTACTTCTTCATGAATTTGGCTCTTTTCCATGTTGCACCAAGAATTGCTGTGTGTATCGCCAGGATAATTTATAACTGATACCAAAAACCATTTCAATGGCTAAATATGATGTTCTGTCTCTTGGTTTGTAGAGTGATGATTGGGAGCAGTTCGCTTATCTGTAATTGCATATGATTTAAAAAACTTCAAATCCTTTTGATGAAATGCTTGAACCGCTGTCTATAAAAACCACCGTTGGTATACTAAAACGTGTTCATATATCACGTAATAATCTAATCGGACGATAACTGGTGATCTTATTTATTTGCACTACCTCAAGAAATTTCCCTCGTGTATCAACAACAACCACATGAATTGATTTTGAATAAATGTCCTTTTATAGAAAATTATTTCATGGTTGTTGTTGATACACGAAATCAACATGTATTCGTTGCCACGGTATTGCAGGTGAGTTCCATTAAAATATTGGCACTTTGCTAGTTATTTTGCTACACCAGCGCAGTCTCGTCATCTTTTGACCATCGTCTCAATATCACGGTCCATGCCAACATAGGAATTAAAATTCTAATGCCTTTGTAAATGCATCCGTCCTGCATTATTAATTCCACATCTTGATGTAGCTTTTTCACTTTGTAATTTAGTTTCAATGTCATAGAATAATTGTTGACACTAACCAATACAAACTTACTCTCATAACATATTAGTTTATACAATGTGTTTAACCGTCTTGCCATTTCAAAAATAAAGTTGTTGTAAAACACCACTATTCCAATTGTTGCCGTCAATGTACAACCATGTATTATATTTTTGGATTGAAGAAACATTGTGTGCAAAATGAATAATTTGTAATGTATTCATCCATAAGGCTTTACCAGATACTAGGTGTCGTTTTAATACAAGATATTATATTTCTTACTTTCTTACTAGTAAACGTTTACTTATATCCCAATCACGTATAGCAGAATAGACCTTTAGTAGAAATTGAATTCGTAAATGTTTCTCTGCGGTACCTGCATTACAAGATTACATATCTTGAACTACATATTGTGTCCGAAGCAAAAATGTTTGTTATTCGGATCCTTCATTTGGTTTGGGTCGTAAATGATTTCCTAATACGTAATCCCCCCGACTGTGCGGGTTTTAACTGCGCGAGATCAGTTTTCAATACTAATTTTTGCACTACGCGATTAAAATTTCGCACTGCGCGACGTTTAAAATTTTTTTTTAGAATATGTAGGTGAATTTCGTAAAATTAAAATGAAAAAAAAATTAAATTTGCCATATGGGTCATTCTTTTACAAATCGAACAGATTTGAATAAAATCTGATCAACGCATTTTATTTGTGATTTGGCTTAAAAAATTTTTTACGGGTAGTATGATATCGAAAAAAATATACGTGTTCGAGGATTTTTTTTTGCAAAATAGAGGCGATTTAAATTTCCAGAATTTCGTGATTTTTGGCTTGACGACTTATATTTAAAAATTCATAACTTCGGTTCTATTAATTATAGAAACTTTTGTTTTATTTTATTTTAAAGTTAAGTGATGGAATTTTAATAGAAAAATATAGTAAAAAAATTATTAGTAAATTTCTATTGTTATAAACAAATAAAATGTAAAAATCGATTTTTGTGATTGCCCTACAAAAATAAAGAGTATTTGATATAACCATCGTATTCTACGTTCGATTTTCAAATGTATTTTTAATTAAGGGAGAAAATAGTTTTACTGTTAGAAATAAATTAATTTATCCAGCGCGGAACAACAAAAATTTATGATATTTTTTGTCTTTCCGTGCTCGATAAATTAATTTATTTCTATTGCTACTCGTACACGAGAGAGCAAACTTGCAGGTGTCAGAGAGAAAGTGTCTGACTTATTGCTAAACTGTTTACACATAGGAATTTGTTAATAATTTTTGTAGATAACAATTGTTTTTTAAAGTTCATCTTTTAATTATATCAATAATTTAAATTATTAAATTATTGTAAACATAAATCCACAAAACAATCTTTTAATAGTTATATATATTTATTTGACGCGTTTCGAATGTTATACATTCATCATCGGCTACAATAATATAAGACTGAAAAATAAAACAGAAAAAAATGTCTATCATTGCCAGAACCGAAGTTATGAATCTTTGAAAATAAGTCTTCAAGCCAAAAATCACGAAAACTTCGAAATTTAGAACCGCTCTATTTTCCAACCAAAAAAAAATTCTCGAGCACGTATCTTTTTTTCTTGGGAAATAGAAATTTGGAAGTTTTTCTATATAAAAGCCATAAAACAAATTTCAGCCAAATCAAAAATGTGTCGGTCAGAAAAGTGTTCGGTTTGTAAGAGAATGACCCATATATGTAGCAATTTGCATTACATATTCAGTTTATTTTTAACTGTGTGGCTGGAACATTCAATATAGATCAAATTCAATTTCAAGCCAGTAAAGGTAGAATATTCTAAACAAATTCAGATTATTGATAATATTATTTTAAATTTTTGTTGTTTTTTAAAATGTTATTCATGTTAATTTATCTGTTAACTTATGAAGTGTTTTCTTTTTTAAGAGTTGTTGAAGTAATACATGTTTTTCAGGCTGTATATATTCATATTCGTTTAATTATAACTTTAAATTAACCTTATTTCAATTGTTTTCAAAATTTGGGACCGAAACCCACATTTTCATACAAAATAGGGTTCACATTGCGCGGTTTGTATTGCGCGCTGTTTTTCTGGAACGAAACCACCACGTAGTCGGAGGGATTACTGTAATGTAATTAATTCATCAAATTTTTCTTTAATTTAGTAAATTCGGCGTTGCTTCTAAGCAGTGTAAAACCCGAAATAAAAGCCGACAAATGAAATATTTGAGGATAATGTATGTAAATGTAAATAAACGAATTTAATCAACTTTGCGCGGTTTTCGTAGCTTCGGCGTTAAATTTTTTGTAAAATAATAAAACAGATGAATAATTCAAACATTTATTACTTGAACAAAAATAAATAAGGTGTGTGTGTGTGTATGGAAGTCTAACCGTGAATACCCAACCCAACCATTGCATAATGTATATCAGATAGAAAGCCTGTGTAAATCAAAATATTTTAATAATATTTATGTTTTTTCAATGTTTAGACATTAAAAGTGATTGTCCCAAATATACTTAGATGGTCCAGTCTTGACGCCATATGCTAAAATGACGATAAAGGAAAGCACTTCACTAAAAAACTTTACTAAATTTTTTCTATTTAATTTAATTAAACTACAAATTTTACTACTTTTGTACTACAAATAACTTTTAAAATATAATAACTATTATAACAACTATAATAACTATAATAATTATAATAAAAAGTAACTATTTTAATATAGTATCTTTGTTTAATAGCGTAATTTTTTTTGTTTATAGTTAGGTATAATTAAATGAAATTAATCAAAATGTAACGTATTTTCGTCTCTAAAAGCAACAATTGAGTTATTTTTCACTTTTTTGTGCCTCTTTTGTTTTTCCTGAAGTCGGTTCTATTTTTTTCTTAAAGTTCTTTTATAGTTTTCTTCAACCGGACTTTAGTTTTTTTTTTTTGATTTGGTATCTCATTTTGTTAAATGCTGTTGGTTCATGGACTAGGATGATTTTTTTGATTTGATATCTCATTTTGTTAAATGCTATTGGTTCATACAAAATTTTGATGTATTAACTTTGATTTATGATAATTGCAAACATTTCACTGAATATACTCAAACATTGGAAGTTGTGCAATTTTTGTTTGCTTAAAAAATTCATAACAAGTGTTGTGATTAATTCAGTAAATTATTTGTGATATAACATCACCCCGATGGAAAATCTCCCATCAAGAATAATATAAGAACTGAATCTAAAAAATTATGGTGCAAATTATGAAACTTTTTGCAATCCATACAATCTTAGAGCGATCTAGTTTCGAACCAATGAGAAAATTTTAAACTTTAAAAAAGTTTATCATTCTCATCAGGGCTAGCCGACTAGATAAACTCTACCAAAAAATGTCAACGCTAATGTATATAAACCAAAAATTAGGTTACAACACTAGCGAAGTGTAAAAACAAAAAATTTTTACACAAAACATACATTTAATAAATTCAGGTTTAGTCAATTAATTTCTCTGGTGATCACTGTTTTGTTATACTCTAGACATTCTAGTATTGAATAACAAACTTGTATCTGTGAGAAGAAGATGACTAGTCTTCACTTGTGTCTATTGACACATGATCAACATTTAATTCAGTAAATTATTTGTGATATAACATCACCCCGATGGAAAATCTCCCATCAAGAATAATATAAGAACTGAATCTAAAAAATTATGGTGCAAATTATGAAACTTTTTGCAATCCATACAATTTTAGAGCGATCTAGTTCCGAACCAATGAGAAAGTTTTAAACTTTAAAAAAGTTTATCATTCTCATCAGGGCTAGCCGACTAGATAAACTCTACCAAAAAATGTCAACGCTAATGTATATAAACCAAAAATTAGGTTACAACACTAGCGAAGTGTAAAAACAAAAAATTTTTACATAAACATACATTTAATAAATTCAGGTTTAGTAAGTTGAAATTGACTAAACCTGAATTTATTAAATGTATGTTCACGTAAAAATTTTTTGTTTTTACACTTCGCTAGTGTTGTAACCTAATTTTTGGTTTATATACATTAGCGTTGACATTTTTTGGTAGAGTTTATCTAGTCGGCTAGCCCTGATGAGAATGATAAACTTTTTTAAAGTTTAAAATTTTCTCATTGGTTCGAAACTAGATCGCTCTAAAATTGTATGGATTGCAAAAAGTTTCATAATTTGCACCATAATTTTTTAGATTCAGTTCTTATATTATTCTTGATGGGAGATTTTCCATCGGGGTGATGTTATATCACAAATAATTTACTGAATTAATTGTTGATCATGTGTCAATAGACTTAAGTGAAGACTAGTCATCTTCTTCTCACAGATACAAGTTTGTTATTCAATACTAGAATGTCTAGAGTATAACAAAACAGTGATCACCAGAGAAATTAATTGACTAAACCTGAATTTATTAAATGTATGTTTATGTAAAAATTTTTTGTTTTTACACTTCGCTAGTGTTGTAACCTAATTTTTGGTTTATATACATTAGCGTTGACATTTTTTGGTAGAGTTTATGTAGTCGGCTAGCCCTGATGAGAATGATAAACTTTTTTAAAGTTTAAAATTTTCTCATTGGTTCGAAACTAGATCGCTCTAAAATTGTATGGATTGCAAAAAGTTTCATAATTTGCACCATAATTTTTTAGATTCAGTTCTTATAAGTGTTGTGATATTATTTTTTTTATATATTAATATTTTCTTTCTGTGTTCGTGGAAAGGTATTTGGTGAATATCAGTCGAGGAGGATTTTTGTGTGAGAATAGTTCTCAGCATTTAATTTTTGTTTCGGTCACCAATTATTGTAATTTATGCCGTAATTCATCGCTTACTCTGATAAATCAGTGATGCAGTGAATTTATATTGATGTCATTCAACTATTTTCTAGATTATCACATGTTATGTAATGTCAACAGCTTTCCAATCGCGTGAATTTCTAAAGGAATTCATTGTAGTCAATTCCTCTTATATTCAGTAAATCATCAAAAATACAGCCAAAACAACAGAAACGAAAATTTAGACACAAACAAATATCTACCGATTTAATTTTTTTAGGATTTGACCACAAATCGTAAATAACAAAATATCACTTTATTCAATTCTGTAGTTGCTCAATTTACGTTCAGTGTAAATTGAATATTACTATTGGAACAAACAAATTCCGAAATACCATTCAGTTTAAGTGAATGATTCAGTAATTCCCTCGATTGGAAATCGGCTGTTACTATAATTTGTATTACCGTAATTCAACGCTTCTTCTAATACGTATGCTATGATTATTTTTATTGCTGTCATTCAATTTTTTCCTGGATTGTTACATGATATGGAAAAGAATAATATTATTATTTACATTGCTGTAGTTCACAGCTTATTATGTTTAATGATTTTAGCAGTATGAAAAATTACATTAACCGTGGCATGTAGGGTTGGAGCCAGGACGAAGCATGAGGTGGGTGAAATAATTTTAATTCAATAAACGTAGTACTAATTGTGGTCTTATTGGTGATGGTGTGATGATCTCGGCTTCTTCGTCATTTAGGGTCGTCATAGTCCCTCTGTTTTGATTAAATTTTATGATATTCGATTATACAGTCTCTTTTGCGTGCATAGCTGTTCATTTGTGCTAGACAAGGGGGTATTCCTACTCGATCTCACATGACTGACGCTTTTCGAATTTTACCTCATCCAGGCACGCAGTCGCCCCATTTGCTTCCTGATAGTAGGTTCAGACTAGTAGGTTTAGTGTTCATAACAGCCGCTCCTATGATAATATTTTTTGTACTTGTGGCATATAACATGTGATTACATTTAATTTTGGTGATAAAAGTCATTTTAATAACCCAAACAATGAGAAGTAGATAATTTTTACACATCCAATTCATAAATCATAACATTTATTAATTTTTCACATATATTACAAAATTTTGAATTAAACATGCAACCGTTCTACCATAAAGACAACCCCAAATTATGAGTCAAAATAAATCATGCTACACGCGCAACAAATAAAATATAAAACTTTGTTAAAACTTTCAAGGATTTGTCGTTTTATCCCACGGACTTATATTTTTATTACCAGCACAAACAAAAATTAAATCTAACATTAATTAAATATCTCTCTAGACACTTAATTAATACAGAAACAAATTTACTGACTCTTTCGTGACCGGTTGTTGTTCTGTTTGATTTTCTAAAACAAAAGTGTCATAATACAAGAGAATATATAATAATAAATAAACATATAAAGGGAAAATCTTATGACATGACATGAGAGATGAAAATTAAATGTATGATACAGAGTTTTCTTTCTACTCTTTAGCTTTTCCTATTTTATGTGGTTGGTTTTTGTTTACGGAATAAATAAAAGTAGTTTTTAATTTAAAAAAAATAATATATTTGTTTACTTTTCTCTACTAGGTTTGTTGTTGTTAGGTTTATTTTTGTATGGCAAAGTGTTTTGTGTAAATTTTCCTTTCAATTTTCATTAGATGTAATAAATTTAATAAAATTATTTTTCTGTATTGTGGTTTTAGATTGTTTTCGATAAATTATGATTAATATGTAGAAGTGTTGTGATTTTATATTTTGATTTCCATTTAATTTTTTTTTCTGTGTTTACGTTTAAAGTGACTGAAGTTATTATTAATATTTGTTTTAAAATGATTGATTGTTATTGGGCAAATGGGTGATGATGTACGTTTTTTTCATTTTTTTTTTAATTTTATGGTGTTTTGTTGAATTAGTTTTATTTTAAAATGAATGGTTTTAAAAGAAAATTAATTTTCATAAAATTCATATCAGATAGCAGGAAAAAATAATTGATTGAAAACTTATTGGTGTTTATTGTTAACAAATGATTTATGTGTAATAAATTAAATTGTGTTTAGTGTATTTCAAAATGTGTTACTTACAGTGAAGGTCTAAAACATAGCTGCTTTCTTTTGGTTCAACCATTCTTGTGTTAATAGCTTGACATGTGAATATTGAATTTAGATCACTGCGTTGTACTGATGGCCATGTTAAACGATTTTCAATAACATCACCTGTATTTTTTTCATATTGGTCGTCTACCAGTAAGCCATTTACTAACCATTTTACTTCGGGTTGAGGTCGTCCTGGAATAGAAAAAAAAAATGAAGATTGAATTATTTAATTAATGATTTATTTGTCTATTTTTTCTCTGTTTGATGCAAATTTGTTTTTTGACCTAAATTTGTGTGACCTAAAATTTTGTATTTCAGATTTTGTTTAAATTTGATAATATATAAAGATGACAAGAAAATAAGGTTTGTTGAAAAGGAATATGGTAATCAAATCAATTTCAAATATCGATAACATTTCTTGTTGTCATCTATAATTTATGTTGAGGCTTCTATCGAAATTAATTCACTCAATTGGAGCTAGGTCTTTCAACTTTTTTATTTTTTATGAATTATTGAACATCTTCAATATTGAATCCCACAGCACTTACACTCAATAGCTTTGAATATCCCTAGATACCATGTTGACAGTTTTTTTTTTAATGTATGTTAAGAATGATGAATTAACGACGATGTCTGAAAACACACTCACACATTTTGCACAATGTGTATGTGCAGGAAAATTGGTCTCCTGACGGATCAAACCCGGCCCCTTTGAGTTACAAGGCTAACGCTTTATCAACTGACCTTATGGAACGGCGACAAGTCGCAATTTTTTTTTTCAAGATTGGATAAAATAATGGAATTAAAACAATTGCAACAACTTACATAATAAAATATGATACACGCCTATATTTCAGGATAAGATGGAGAAAATAAAAATAAAAAATGAGGTAAACAGCAAGCTTTATAAAAATTGGTGGAACGAAACTAAAATGGGGTTGCCAAATAATTCAGCTGAGTATTCCTTGATGCTCATAACTAAGACTAAGAGTGCTACCGTTGACTGCATAGAGTCCATTCGTCAGCAACTATAAGAGGTCACCGTTGCTAGTGATATTTCACTGCTATTGATAAAGGTATGTGGTATCTCACGTTTACTAGTACGCCAAAATTGATTTGAAGGGCAACGCATTTCGGTATAATATGGCAAATCTTCGTAATTAAACTCCATTTTTTTTAATACATTGTTAATTTTAATTACTTTTGAACATAAGACCAGCAAGGTGGATAATGCAATGGAAGTTTTGAAAAGATCTATTATGTTGGTTTGAACATAATCTTTTAGTCTGCCGACGATACCAAGTATAGCTGCTTTCATAAACGGGGTTGTTGCTATTGTATAGCTGCTTTCATAAACGGGGTTGTTGCTTGCCAAAAGAAGAAGTTGCCAAATACACCAGGCTATGCATTGGAAGATCATATTTTTTAATAGCAATTATAAGTACATTTTGTATTATCAGATTAGTTTTGATAAATTGTTTTATGCAGTTTTGAATTTTTTAATTAAAACACTGTATGGTGTGGATAAGGAGTGAGGGCCACAATAATTTATGCAGCGGGCCACAAGTGGCCCGCGGGCCGCCAGTTTGACATCCCTGTGACCATTTCATAAATAGCGTACAAAAATCGAACTTTTGGAAGGTTGAACGAACATCATTAAAACCAGAGAAAGTTGCTAACAAGTTAAAAATTTTAAACAAAGAACGGTATAATTTTTGGCATTCACGACATAGGCTGTTCCGAAACAGTTGTCCCTAAAATAATTTCATCAGCGTTTAAGGGGTATTTACCGATTCTACGCAGTCGATATAATTCTTATGGTTCGTTATATTCATGCAAAATAATATGATCAGCAGTCCTTTTTCTTCCATATTTTTGGTTGTCTTTCGGTGAGTTTTGACCGATATATACTCGGACATATTGTGACAGTTCCTGAATAATCGCAAAACAAAACCCTTAGTTATTAATTTTTTGATTTATTGGTTTAAACAGTAACAACAAAACTGTTGTGGCATTCATATTTACTTTTACGTTTTTATGTTTATATAAAAACGAAGCCTAAAGGTCTAATTTGATAAACTATTTTAAATTTAATAGTGGAAATAAAATAGCTTTTTTGTAATAGTTATATAATAGTAGTGTTTCGCAATTTTGATTTAATTTTTAATTAACATAAAGTTTTCTTTCATTTTGATACGAAACAAGTTGAGTTAAAAACAGAATAAACTTATAGAATCGAATAGGCTGGAGCTTCTACTATAATTGAACCTAAAATAGCGTTTAATTGAATAAATTTTTTTAGAACCATAATTATTTTGGATGATATGGATTAATATAAAATTTAACAAAAATTAGGTTTATATCAATCGTTGAACGTTGTTCATTTTTGGTTAATTGTGTTATTGAATTGAATATAAAATGGCAATGAACTGATACAGTTTTAATGAAAAATTTTATATAATCGATAGATTAATTTGATATGATGGAAAAAATCGACAGTAAAATTGTGCAACAAATATTTTATCTGTATAATATATTCAGCGATCACCTTTTGTTGGTGCAACAATAATTAATTTAACTTCGTCTTTCAATAATCACCTGTTTAAGTGCAACGATTTATTGATTTCATTATTGTTCAACAATCGTTAGGCCCAAAGGCGCAACTTTTGGATTATTGTATTGTATTATGATTTTTATTCAACAATCGTCAGAAGTCAGGACCAGGCACAGCTTTTGATTATTCTACTGTATTCGGGATCATTGGCGCAACTTTTGATTACTGTACCGTATTGTTATTCATATCCAACAATCAGCAATCGCACCAAAGGTGCAACGATTGATTATATTATTGTTTTAATTTAAAGTTTATTCATTATGACTGGCTAAAATAATGGGGCATGAAAATTTCAATCAACGGCCAATAATGGGGTGAGTGAAATATTTTAATTTTTGAATGTAGTAATCGTAATTAAAGAGGTCTGTGATGGTCTTGGTTCCTCCTACTTTTAGGGTCTTCAGAGTTATTCTTTTCTTATTTGAATCCGCCTTTTTGCGAAATTTGCGTGCAATTCAAATTTGTGCTGGGCTAAAGAAAGGCATTTTCGAATTCACACACTAAAGCTAGTCGGAAATTAAAATGTTTTGGCACGCAATTTCTCTCATGTTTCTGATTGTGATTCCACTATCAGAAATGCACAGTGTTCATTATAAGACAAATCGACTTTTGATGCTAGGGAAGTGCGGCTTTCTTTTCTGGTAAAATATTATATTTTCAAAGCAACGTTTGTTTTTGAGTTGAAAATTATTTTGAAACAGTTTTTAGGAAGGTGATAAACTTTACAATAGATGGAAAATCGAATCAGGATGCGGATAAAATAAAAAATTTGAACCCCACCATTTCCGATTTTCTTTAAACTATTTGTTTTTTTTTGCTTAGGATACAGTGTAGCTCAAAATTTGTTAAGGAATGTTGAACCAAGGAATGTTTAAAGTTAAATTGTGCTCGAACGGGTTAACCGATTTGAATTATTCTTTTCTGTTGTCTTAACAAATTTCGACCCGTGCTGTGTCAAAAATAGGTTAAAAAAACCGAAGTTTCAAATTTGATTTTCCATCAAATGTCGAAAATTTAATTCTGAGTGTCTGCAAAATTTTCAAGCTTAGGTTTCCCGAGTAGCACAAAGCTCATGCTTGCAATGAGACGAAACAACACCCCAAGAACTTTTTTCCAAATAAATGCTTCAACGAAAATATTTCTCAAATAAATTAGTTTTTGTATTCATATATACAACTTACCAAAACATCTTTCCTTAATCAATAAATAATCCAAATTTTTATTCTTATTTCTTAGCAAATTAATTTTGTTTTATGATTATTTAAGCTTATATAAGATTAAGTCAAAAGGATGTAAATAAACTCTTATATCATTTCTAGGTGGAAAAAAATAAACATAATGACAAAAATGAATAAAAGCTAAATAATAAGTGATATTATTTATAAGATGTTGAAATTCATTCATCAGTTCCGCCTCTCTAATGTAATCAAATATTATCACTTACTGAAAATTATCATTTCCTTATTTTTCACAATTTCCTTAATGAAATTACCATTAAAATAAATATTACGTAATTATCATAACGATGGGAATAAATTTTATTTAATTGATTTGTGATGTTCAAATCATCATTTCCCTCAGTTCTATCAATTTTAATTAGAATATAAAAAAAAAAAACAAATATAATGCGACGTAGTGTTGTTTTACTTATAAAATTTTCTTAGAAAAGCAAATAATAATAATCACAGAAATAAATTAAAGATATTACAAATAAATTTTCCTGATTTCATTTTCCATTTTAATCGTTGAATTGATTTTTGATATTTAATTAAATTTTTGATTCAGTTTGATATATATTATTTGCATTTATCTATTAATTCATCGTAATTTTATATGTTTGTAGTTTAAATAAATTGAGGCAAGGAGTTGAGTGTTTTTTGATAGATCAGGCATAAATATTATGGTTTTATTGTTATTAAATTTAATGTCGTATTTATTATTGATGAGAATTTAATTAATTAGTTTTAAATTGAGATTGTTGGGTAAGATAATAAAATAAGATAATCCGATTACAATTGTCTTTTCTTATGCGTTGTTTACTTGAATTATGTTTATTACTTATTCCGCAAAAAAAAACACAACGAAAATCATAGAATAAAACATGGAAAATATTACTGTTTTTCGTAATTTAATTTGATAAAATATGAAAGATAGAGGACACGAAATTTATATTAACAAATAACGTTTCCATTTCCTTTTATATAATTCATGAAATTTAAGTGAAGGGAAATAAGAAAGAATAAGAAGTGTGGTTTTTGGACTCGAAAATTTTAGTAATAATTGAAAACAATTGAACATGAAAGTAATAACATTACAATTTTTTTACTCCTCAACAGCAGTAACCGAAAGTTTGTTGTTCAGGATTTCAAGATTAACACTTCACATAAAGGATATGATCATGGGTTTCGAAGAAGTTTTGATCGGAAAAAAATTGAAACTCACTGACAAATTTTGGGATCTCATCACATTACAACAGTGGTTTCCCTTTCGGTGACAACGTTTATACCGCTACAAGTTTCCCGTCACTCAAATAAGACCCACTTGAAATCATGGTATGAGATCTTACCTTTTCAGTAAATGAACCTCGTTCTCGATTGCATCGCTTCAAACGTAATCGCTCAAATAGTTCATATGGACGCGATCGAAGCTAATCATTTCGAAGAAGACAAAGTAGATCGAACAGATCATTCAGTCCATCTGCCAAAAATATTTGTTACGACCCGCCCCGTCACAGTAACGCCAAAAGACGGGACTTATAGCAATCACCACATGTTCGTTCTTTGTCGGAACAAATATTTCAGCAATCTTCAGATATTTCAGTAATCCCTTCTATTTATTTTCGGAATTTAATCAGGGATGAACATTAAGTTCTTACCACCGCAAATGGATCGGCAATCCAGACTTATGGTACCAAAGTGCTAAATTAATACTTAATAAGCCTACTACAGGCGAAGTTTTTCGTACAAATAGGGCATTATCGTTGATCTCAAATGTAAGTGCTTAATTGACGGACAAATATCCTTTGTTGTGCATGCTATTGTATCACAACGATACAATACTTTCATCGCAACAGTATGCCATAAATGGGAAATATGGGAAAATTCTTCAAGAATTGCCCACATTAACGAAAAAGACTAGAAATGACGGTCCGGTAAAACATATCGTGATCCACCAAATTATCACAAAAGGGTGTCTTCCTTTTTCAAGACCACGACGACGCGAACCTACTAGTTATAGTATCGCCAAAACGAATTTGACCAGATGCTCCAATTAAGTTTGTTCGTCTTCTTTATCTGCTGCCCCTCCCCTTCACCTAATGCCGAAAAAAGAATTGAATTCCTGGATTGCCAATGTCTGGATGTTATAACAGATCGGTACACAATACCAAACATACATGATTTTTCGATGCACCTCAACGGTTGCAAAACCTTTTCCAAAATTATACTTGTTCGTATACAAAAAACAGCGATTTCGGTTCCATTTGGTCTTTTCGAATTCATAAGAATGCCATACGGTCTAAGCAACGCAGCACAGATTTTCCAGCGTTTTATGGATGAAGTGACCAAGGTGCTCCACATTCTTTTTGAGTGCTTATCATAGTTCGATATTAATACTAAGCTTTCAAAATTCATATTTGGTGTCACAACCCTGGATTTTCCTAGACACAACTATCTTGGTATTTTACTATCTGAAGAAAGAATTGTTGCTATTAGACAATTTCCACAGCCAACATCCATTCGGCATGCTTAGCGTTTCGTGGAAATGGTTAACTAGTTCCAAAGATTTTTACCACAATTGGCTGCTCCCCTTTCACTAATCCATTCCCACATCAATGAACTCATTAAAAGAGGTAAGAAAACAAAATTTCATGGACTATGTTGTATGTAGCTATTGACATAGTCAAACAAGCACTCATACATATTGCTCTCCTAGCTCATCCACAACAAAATTCTTTATTTTGCCTTAAAACGGATGCTTCAGGAACTGCAGTTGGTGCAGTATTATAACAGTATATGGATAAACGTTGGAAACCCCTCGTCATTTTTCTGGCAATAGCTTGCCTGCGGAGCAAGAGTACTGCACATTCGATCGTGAGTTGTCATCAATATTTGCCACGATCAAACATTTTCATTATTTTGTAGAAGATCGCAAGATCGCAGTGTTGTTGTATAAATCTCATTTGGTTTATAATAGATTTAGTTAGTAACAATTTATCACTGAAAAAAATAATTTGGTATATTCTACAAAACGGATTCAACCAAATTTATTTTGTACAATCAATTCAAATTTAGTACAATCGACCATACGTTTTTAATATTTGACAATGCTTTGTCAAACGTTCAAATCGGATGGTCATTTCTACTAAATTTTAGTTGACGCTACAAAATTAATTTGGTTGAATCCGTTTTGTAGAATATACCAAATTATTTTTTTCAGTGTAGATTAAGAAATTACTTAAAAATTAAAATTATCCAAAATCAACAAAATTAATAAATAAAATTAAATTCAATAAATTGTTAATTATGCGAAAATTGCATAAATCGAAATAATTGTACAAATCGAAATATTTAAATAATTTTATTTGACTTGCAATAAAATTGTTTTTAATGTTTCAATTACTTCGGTCTGAAAGACCTAAGTATTACATTCATGAGCTCAAAGTGAAATTCTTACCCCCACTTTTTTTTGGCATTTCTCGACGTTTTAGGACCTACTGATTCTAAAAAAGCAAAAAATGTGTGTCTGTCTGTCGGCCGTCCGCCGTCCGTCACAACCGACGAAATCTAGAAAACCGCTGGACGGATTTGAAAATTTTTTTTTCCTAAAAATAGGTTTACTCAATGTACCGGTTGTTCGATAACTGTACCGGAAAGGTGTCAAAAAATCGTCAAGTGTGTCAAAACGTCAAAGTCAAAAAAACGTTCATTTTAAGTGATTACGAGTAGGAACATTGAATTTGAAGAAATCTTGATGGTCGGGATTGGTATGTGAGACCAAAATCTAGATTATTGCCTAATAAGCTTGTTTGTCAAAAAAATGTTGTCAAGTGTGTCAAAAGAAAGATTTTTATTTATTTTTTTATCCAATTTTTTGGCAAAAGATAAAATTAATAATTTGTATGATATGAAAATATATTATTGTTATAGAGAATTATGGCATTATAAGTTTGTCAAAAAAAATAATGTCAAGCGTGTCAAAAAATGATTTCATTGATTTTTTTAGCCAATTTTTTGGGAAAAAAAATGTAGCTGTTTTTATGACGTAAATGTAATTGTAATATGAAATGTTGTAATATATATGTAACATGAAATTGGACATGGAAATTTTTAATTTGTTATAGTTTTTGAAATATTTTTGGAATTTTGAAAAACGTTTCTATTTTTGATTTTGTAATAATTTTTGCAATATTTTTAGAATTTTGGAAAAAGTTTTAACTTTTAATTTTGTAAGAATTTTTGGAATATTTTTGGAATTTTGAAAAATTTTTAATTTTTGATTTTATTATAATTTTTGGAATTTTGAAAAAAGTTTCAATTTTTGATTTTGTAATAATTTTTGGAATATTTTTAGAATGTTGAAAAAAGTTTGATTTTATTATAACTTTTACAATATTTTTGGAATTTTGAAAGAAATATGAATATGTGATTTTGTAATATTTTCTCGAATCGCTAAATTGAAGGTTTTTGAATAGTTTGCTGAAAATGTAAATGAAAATTAAATTGGACATGGACATTTTTAAATTTGTTATTGTTTTTGAATAGTTTTGGAATGTTGAAAAAGTTTCAATTTTTGATTTTGTAAGAATTTTTGAAATATTTTTAGAATTTTGAAAAATTTTAAATTTTTGATTTTATTATAATTTTTATAATTTTGGAAAAAGTTTAAATTTTTGATATTTTTTGCGATATTTTTAGAGTTTTGGAAAAAGTTTGAATTTTTGAATTTTTAAGAATTTTTGGAATAGTATTAGAATTTAGAAAAAGTTTAAATTTTTGATTTTATTCCAATTTTTGGAATATTTTTAGAATTTTGAAAAAAAAATTTTTTAATTTTATATTTATTTTTAGAATTTTGAAAAAAGTTTCAATTTTTGAATTTTTAAGAATAACTGGAATATTATTAGAATTTAGAAAAAAGTTAAATATTTGATTTTATTCTAATTTTTGGAATTTTGAAAAAAGTTTCAATTTTTGATTTTGTATAAATTTTTTCAATATTTTCAGAGTTTTTGAAAAGTTTTATCTTTGATTTTGTAATAATTTTTGGAATATTTTTGGAATTTTAAAAAAGTTTGATTTTATTTAATTTTTACAATATTTTTGGAATTTTGAAAGAAATATGAATTTGTGATTTTGTAATATTTTCTCGCAACGCTAAATGGAAAGGTTTTTGAGTGGTTTGCTGAGTGTATCATCTTTTCACTAAATTATGTTTATTTGTAATCTGTTATAATTTTCCGGCATCGTATTGATGTTTCGTGTTAGTTTTGTAATAAATTTCTAAGCAGAGATTAAAAAAAATACTTGTACTTTAACAAAGAGTTATGTTTGATATACATCGCTGCCTAAAACTAAAAACCATGTCCTCATAAAAGTTCTTTGCCGAAAACTGTATCAAATCCTTAACACAGCCCGAAGTCTTGATATCTCAGAGCTGTGAGATTTCAGCCCCTCCATATTTTTCAATTAAAATTAGGCCAAATCATTTTTGTTGATTTTGGGGAAATTAAACATTATAAATGATTAGATTTTAGTTTTCAAGTTGAGTTGAGTTCGAGTTCTAAAAAAGAATAGTCAAGTTAATTTTTAGTCCGTAGACAGTTAAGATCGTAATTTAAGTTAAGGTGAAGTTTTTTAATTATAGTGAAATTCAAAGTTATAATAAAAATTATATGAAATCAAATATAAATAGTCGTAATAATAATTAAATAAGCGTTTAATTAAAAGTGTTTACGAGAACCATCCACAGGTAGGAACTACACATACTGTTTGTACATAATGTGTTGTATACTACAACTTGTACTATATATGGATGTACATGTAAAATAACATTACAGTGTTCACAGATCACAAATCCCTTATTTCAACTAATGCATCTAAGACTGAAAGAAGCCCCAAACAGATCCGTCATTTAGATTTTCTAGCCACATATATCAGGCAAAGGAAATGTCGCGATGGATACATTATCAAGGGCTTTTGAAGAGGATGCAATTTATTTAACTGGATTGGACGTCAGTCAGCTTGTTATGCTTCACGAGTCCGACACTGAACCTCAGGACTGTGTTTCTAAGGGATGGTTAAATTCCAAACATAAACTTGAACTTTTAACCACTAAAATTTCAACTAAACCAATTAGGTGCAAGATCTCTTCGGAGAAACACTTCCGTTTATTCTTAAAAAATGGTTGAATTTTATAGCTGTTTATAGCTGTAATTTCTAATCAAATAAGATTAATACTAAAACACAACTATTTAAACTCTTTGCTCTTTATTTTACTTCGATTTATTTACTCAATTAAACACAAATCTTTATGATATTGCAACTAATGAACATAAGAAAAAATAAATCTTTTTTTATATCTTAATAACTCTGAATCCAACGAACAGCTAACTTCGTAATTTCTTCTTTTGATTTTTTTAATTCAATTTAGTACAACACTAATGGTGTGTACACCTTAATCTAAATTTCTATTTAAAGGATAGTTTACGTCAAACTTAGATTCTCCACAAATTCAAAACATAAACTTGAACTTTTAACCACTAAAATTTCAAGTAAACCAATTAGATGCAATATCTCTTCCAGGAACCACGTCCGTATATTCCTAATTAACTACAACGGACTATTTTTGATTCACTCGGGAGCTAATATCTCCTCGTTACTTCTGGCCATCAATAATAATTGATGTCGGTTGTTGTTCGAAGACATTCATTTCATGTAAATGCTCAAAAGTCAACCACCATACACGCATGGAATTTGGCTATTTTAACATTCCCAGTGGTTGCTTCGACCATGTGGATTTGGTTGGTCGCTTACTAACATCACATAAATATGAATATATTTTAACAACTATTGACCGATTAACACGGTGGCTGGAAGTTATTACGTTATAACACATCAAGGTGCGCAATTTGAATCTGGGTTGTTCTTAGAGTTAGCAAAACTGTTAGATTCACATCGAATTCACACGACGGCTTACAACTCTAAAGCTAATGGATTGATAGAAGGGTTCCACCGACAGCTAAAATCGTCTCTAAAAGTGCACGGAATACATTGAAAACACTGCCAATTTGTAACGGTTCGATGCTAAGCCAATTTAAAAACTAATTTTTCTTTAACTAAGAATAACAATGAAATGAAATATAATGTCGCCTAAATGACTTCTGTAACTTTTTTTTAAAAGCTTTAATGACGATAAACTTAATTAATAAAAAAAATGTATTATTATTTTTCTGATTTGAATTATTGTAAAACTATTTAAATTTATAAAACAAACAAAAAAATGTATTAGATTAGTATTGGTAGAATAATTATAATAGCTGATCCAATACAATACTTATGGAATAACAAAAAATCTGGAGAACCAACGGCATAAACCATAAACAATATGATTGGTTTTAGAATTGTTTTCAACAAGTAAAATTGGATAACATAATTTTGGATTAGCAAGTAGACCAGCATTTGATAAAGATATTAAAATTAAATTTAAATTAAAATTACAAAATATTAGATTTGTTGCACAAGTGCTTAAGTTTCACAAGTGCTTGTGTGGGTTGTTGTTATTGTGCTGCAGATTGGAGAAAAAGGTTAAGAATAAATTGACTAAGGCTCCTAGCAGCTATAATAAGAAGATAAATGGTTGTTGGAAAACAAAAACTTTGATCAAGATAATTTGCTGATATATCAACACAAAATTTATATACATATGTGGATTACGTTATTATTTGCAGATTACTACGAATTTTTATGTTGATAGATACTTGGGATGGATACCGGATCACAACTATTAAAGCGCTTCTAGTTAAGTTATAATTAATCTTAATTCTCTTATTTTTAAATTTTATTCACATAAAAGTTTACATTTATGTATTCTATTGCATTGGCTTTATACATTATATGAAATTAACGTAATGAAATAATTCATTTTATGGTGTGGTGAGTGTGAGAAATGTGAGGTGAACGGTTAGTAGGTAAGTTATAGGGGGGGTTTAGAAGACACTCGGAATTTGATCATAGTACAACGTGGAACAAAATTTGAACTGGCCAAACCACGAGCTTATCCCTAATATTTTGTGAAACGAGTATCGCTTCCACGTTGCTATCCTACACATTTCCTTAAGTGGTATACGTTTTTCAATAAAATCTTACCTTATATATATATATATATATATATATATATATATATATATATATATATATATATATATATATATATATATATATATATATATATATATATATATATATACTAGCCAAAGACTTTACAAACAAGACCAACAAAATTATGTTCTTAATTTCTACAATAAATTTGATAAAAACAAGCTGAGAGTGAATGTAAATTTCTCTTTTTATTTCGATCTCAATCAAATTATTATCAATTCAATCTCAATCTCTAGAATCCTCTTTTACAAGGTTTCACGGAAACCAAAAATTTGTTTCGATCAGTATCAACTCGAACAAAAATAAAGTCGCATTCCAATAAGTTTTTCGGAATGTAAATATTGTCTTTAGGGGCTTTTCGGGTATCTGTATGTATTAAGAAACGCATTAACTGTTTTAAAACGCCAACCCAACCAGACTATAAGGATCAGAAGAATTATCTTTGTAATGCTAGCTCCTCAGGTATTCTAGGATTTGTCCATAGACTAAATCAGCTGGGTTGCATTTAAGGTAAGATTTTATTGAAAAACGTATACCACTTAAGGAAATGTGTAGGATAGCAACGTGGAAGCGATACTCGTTTCACAAAATATTAGGGATAAGCTCGTGGTTTGGCCAGTTCAAATTTTGTTCCACGTTGTACTATGATCAAATTCCGAGTGTCTTCTAAACCCCCCCTATAACTTACCTACTAACCGTTCACCTCACATTTCTCACACTCACCACACCATAAAATGAATTATTTCATTACGTTAATTTCATATAATGTATAAAGCCAATGCAATAGAATACATAAATGTAAACTTTTATGTGAATAAAATTTAAAAATAAGAGAATTAAGATTAATTATAACTTAACTAGAAGCGCTTTAATAGTTGTGATCCGGTATCCATCCCAAGTATCTATCAACATAAAAATTTGTAGTAATCCGCAAATAATAACGTAATCCACATATGTATATAAATTTTGTGTTGATATATCAGCAAATTATCTTGATCAAAGTTTTTGTTTTCCAACAACCATTTATCTTCTTATTATAGCTGCTAGGAGCCTTAGTCAATTTATTCTTAACCTTTTTCTCCAATCTGCATATATATATAGATATATATATATATATATATATATATATATATATATATATATATATATATATATATATATATATATATATATATATATATATATATATATATATATATATATATGTATATATATATATATATATATATATATATATATATATATATATATATATATATATATATATATATATATATATATATATATATATATATGTATGTATATATATGTATTATATTATAAATAATTAAATAAAATCTTAGTTTAACTTAACATAAAGTTTCTTCAATAATTGAAGTCTCGCAAACTATTAATGCATAACCACTATAGATCCTTTCAAAATTTCTTTTAGGATAGAAAAAATATCTGAAAATTTGGCATTATCTTTTCTCAAAGTTTTGACTAATTGTAACATGCGCACTCCAGTTCCTGCTATTGTCATACGAGCTAATATGAGATGTCAGATACCACTGGCAATAGTAGTGAGATTACAGTAGCCAAGACGATATCTTAGAGGTGCTGTCGGATGATTCAGTCCCCGGTAGCACTAGCCAACTTTAGTTTTTGATTATTCTTTGATGATGGTACGGTGCTGTTTACTCGAAAACCAGAACAAATTTTGCTTGGCCTTTTATTATAAAGATATGTTCATACAAAGATGACCATTATGACAACTGTGAACTATGACAGTTCCTGATCAATTCAAGATCTTGAAAGTGAACAAATTTATCAAAATCGAGAGTAACTATTACATGTAAACTGTACACTCTTCAGCTTTCACCGGAAGTTCAATAACGAATTAAAAATGTCTAAAATATTGAACGATTACGGTTTTAAGAGTTGAAAAATTAGTTTATTCCAATCCAAGTCTGGTTTACTCAGTGGCTGAGTATGGCGCACCAGTCTGGTTGAATAGCACACATACTCAAAAAGTTGACTGTCAACTGCATGCCACGATGCGTACTATAAGTGGTAATATCAGATCCACCCCTTTACCTTGGCTCTCTGTGTTAAGCAATATCGCTCCACCTGCACTCAGACGCTCGCATGCTCTCATGCGTGAACATAAAAAGGTAACCAACAACATCACGTTACCCTTGCACGAATATTACGGTGACCACACTCGTTGTCGATTGAAGTCAAGAAAGTCTCCACATAAAACTGCCAGCAACTTGCTGGCAACTAATTTTAATATCTTGGATGCCTGGGACACCTCCTGGCAACATTACAACACAACTGGCCTTTCTATTACTAACCCGACTTCTACCCAGCCTGGTTTCGATTTGCCACGTCATACCTGGACTAAATTAATCCGAATAAGAACGAATCATGGACGTTGTGCTGATTCTGCCTACAAGTGGGGCATTTCAGAGTCCCCTGAGTGTGACTGCGGCGCTCCACAACAAGCTATAAAACACATTGCAACTGTGTGTCCAATTCGACGTTACAATGGCAACATCTCAGACATCCATTTGGCAACTCCCGATGTAGTAGCATGGATAGACTCGCTCGATGTAAACATCTAATGTTCAAATGTACTGCCCAATGTTCAAATATTTTACTTTTTAATTTTTACTTAAAAGACGCGCAATCAAATCGATTGTAAGCTCATTTAATGTGTATCCATGTTTTGTTTTATGTAGATTTCATAGAAGAGTCTACCTATTTTTTAAGTTTAATTTTTAATGTGTCACAAAAAAAACCATACGCTAAATGATTCAAATTTTACATTAGATCAGGCTCTTACGGTTCAATTCAAGTTGGCTTTTTATATTGAATAAAATATCCAAAAACAAAAAAAAATGTTTGCGTGTCCACTTTAAAAACCTCTAATCAATCCAATCTGTTTTTCATCAAAAGTATCACATATAATTTTGCATATATTTGAATGGTTTCGAGTTCCGGCTGCTTCAAAAGCTCGTTTTTTGATGGTGAGAATAACCAAAACCAGAAAGAGAAAAAAGTGAGTTATACAATGTGATAATGTCCTAAAAACTGTGTAATCTATAGAAAAATATTTTGTTTTTCAAATTAATACTCTTTTAGACCAGTGGTTCTCAAAGCGTGTTCCGCGGAACACTGGTGTTCCGCGATGCACGTTCCACTGTTCCGCGAAAAAATCAAATGTACAATCAATTCAATTAAAAATTGTTTGAAAATAAAAATCAATTCAATGTAAAATTTACACGTTTTTCGGCTTTGTATGAATAAAAATATCTTTCGGGTTAAAATTACTTCTTGGAAACTTAAAATACACATAAATAAATAAAAAATGTATGGTTTTTGTTTCACACGATATGAACAAATGATTGGATAAGAAACCCGTTTACTTCTTTCGAATTTTCTAGTTTTACTTTAAATGAAGAAGAAGAATTGACGTCGCTTTCTTCAGATCGTGGATTAAAATTACAGTTCCATGAAAACACTCCTGAAAATTTTTGGATCTCTGTTAAAGATGAATACCCGAGTATAAGCAAAAAATCCTTGAACATATTATTGTTATTTTCCACGACATAACTTTGCGAAGCAGGATTTTCAACTATGATCAATATAAAGACAAACAAACGTGAGAGACTAGAGAATTTAGAAGAAATGCGTGTGGCGTTATCATTTATTCGCCCCGATATCGCTGAGATCTGTAAAGATCATCAAGCTCATGGATCGCATTAAGTTTGAGATTTTTTTAAAAGTATTGTAATTTTAATTGTGCTTTCAATGGCCGTGGCCCATTTCTCAAAAATTGAAATTTTGACGTTTCGCGCTGAAATATAATTTTTTGTTTTGCTTTATTTCCTTCCACAAAAATTAAATTTCGAAAATATAATTGTTGGAAAACAAATATTATTTGAATTTCAACACAATCTGTCAAAATTTACTCAAGTAGGATAGCAGAGCAAAGTGAAATTGTTTAGTCGATTTGCAGATTCAATTTCAATTTCAATTTCATCGAGAAATGGGCCACAGCCAATAAATATATTGGCATCAATCGATATCGGTACATATTTTATTTATATACATACTATTTTCTAAAAGCAGCACTTGGAAGCAGGGGGTTGCCAATCACACACTGCGACACGATTCCGTTTCCTTTTTGCTTTATAATTACTACGTTTTCATGCAGATCGAAAAAGAATTGAATCCTCATCCCGTTTTCAAACTGTAAAGTGTTTTCATGATTGAATTGAAAACGGATTGAAAACGTTTTTAAAACTGTGTTGAAAAACTGTGAAAATGTCAAAAAGCGTTTAATTGTGTTTCATTGATTGTGTTCAATATTTTATTTTTTTATGCTTGATATTGTATTTTTCTTTTAAATAAAGTTAATGAAATAAACATTTTATAAATCAATGTGAAATTAGTTGTTTTGTAATTAAAAACAAACAAACATTTTACTGCGCATGACACGATCCAATTTTCCGTTTTCATGTATTTTCGAATATTTGGATACCGATACGATCCCAAAAAAAAATCGAGATCGTATTTAAAAATAAATAGTATTCAAAACTGTAATTGTTGATGTTTTCATGGTGAATTCAATTCGAATTTGGTTTTCAAATCGTTTTGAACTAAGCAAGAAAACGTAGTAAATAATGGAGTGTTTTGGCAAACATTATTCTGTTTTTTATTGCACTTTTGGTTACAAAAATGTTAGCCACCCTCGCCCCCTGTTGTAAAGTGTATGCTGTATTGTAGATGTTCCGCCTAAAAATATATCAGAGTTTAGTGTTCCCCGACTTCAAAAAGTTTGAGAACCAAGGTTTTAGACATTCTAACTAACTCGGAATAAAATAGAAGTTTGCACCCTTCTTATTTCATACTGTTCACTATTTTTATGCAAAACTTTCACCATTATTCAAAAATCTAAGCTGTGTAAAATTTTAAAATAACATTTTTTCAATCTCTGTTCAAACGATACCAAAACCATAAAACAATATTAAAATCTTTGTCTTAGATTTAAATAAAATTTGAATTTGATTTGGGATGATAAAAACAAACTCTACTCATAATTCTCAAACTAACAAATAAATAAATCAAAATCATCTCAACCCAAAACCATATCACTGAATATTTTATGCAAACAGTTTATGAAAACTAATATTACATTATAACTAACCATTAAAAATTATGGTTAACCAACAATAAATAATATTATAACTATTTTTTTTACCTGTATAACATAATTAAATAAATAGAATTATTAATAGAATTAAATTTACAAAAACAGAGGTAAATAAAAAGCCTTTGAAACGGTTGTATACAGAAATTAAAATAAAGTGTATTTGAATTAAATGTTGTTTCTTTGATTTAAATGTCTTTTAAAACGACAGAGATTACTTTAATTTTATTTTTCATTTAACGTTTTGGTTGCATTTTTTAACAACTACAAGCTCGAAATGAACAGTGTTTAAAGGTAGAAAAATTTAATTTGCATATTTATGCATAATCTATCGTAAAATTAGTAGCATAATTTCAATTACAATAATTTCAATTAGAGAACAAAAATACAGTAAAAGTTTTTTAGCTAGTTAAGCTATGTTCAAACGAACGGAATTTATAATATGAATCCAAAATAAACGATAAATAAATTTTAGAATTCCTATTGCGATAAAAAGGATCACCAATATACTTGAGTCTTCAAACAGCCAGGTGAATGAGGACTTTCAAGTACGTTTTCGTTAATTAAACTTAGAAACTCAAAATCACATTATATATGTATGAGTTTCAAATTTCAACTTATTTTATCGGCGGAAAAGCTCTTCAACTCCAGCCACTTTTATAGCTTCTAAAGCTTCTACAGCTTCTAAAGCATACCCACATACCCACCCACGTTAGTATGACCATCGTACTCGACGTTCAATTTTATATAAAAGTCATATTTTTAATTAATGAAGAAATGATTTTTACTGTTAGGAATAAATTAATTTATCGAGCGTGGGACGACAAAAAATTTCATAAATGGGTCATTCTTTTACATACCGAACAGATTAGAACAAAATGTGACCAATACATTTTTGATTTGGCTGAAAAAATTTTTACGGGTTCTACATAAACAAAAACTTATACCTGTTTGAATACAGTAAAAAAAACTGTTATGTATAAAAATTCTTAACAAATTCTTATATTGATTTTTAGTCACTATCCAACAAAATTAAAGAGTGTTCAGGGACCCTACTACCGAACACATAATGTCATCAACACGTAAATTCACACAAAATTTGTGAATTTCGTATTATGTAACACCAATTTGGTGAAAATTCATTCAACTTCAACACAATATTGTGAATCTGACAAGAACATTATAGTTATTGTCAAAATCACAATTTTGTTTTATGTTTTGTGTGTTGACTTTTTTATTTCATCGATTGGCGGAAAAATTAATTTATAATGCAAAAATAAGTTTTTAATCATATTAAATAATCATATTTTTATATAAATATTGTTAAAACATATTTATTTATTAAATATAGTTTTACTTTATTTTGCATGTTTTAAGATTAAAAAAATTAGTTGTCAAAATATGCTAACAACGACATCTGATTGTTTTATTTCGAATTTAGTACCAAAAATCTGTTATAATTTTAATATTGTTTTGGTTTTTTTGAATTTCACAAGCAAAAAAACGCAAAAAATTTTTTTCCTTAGGCTTGTGTTATTAATTGTATTTTATTTTTATTGGGTATATAGCCTATTTTATCTTAATGAACTTATTTATTAAATTTTACGCGTTTCGACGTAATTTTTTTTTTAAAAACGTTATCTTCAGAACTAAATTTTAAAAATACATTTATACTAATTTTAACATTTAAACGGAAACTATGTTTAAAACAACTTACCAACAAAAATATAACTTAACTTAAATATATAATTATTTTAAACACTAATAAGATTATATCATTATTAAAATTATTAAAATGGTTAAATAAATAAAAACATATTAAAATTACATGTTACTAACAGAAAATATCACCAACTAACCAAGTAACACAAGATAACATCTCAATAATCAAACGAAAATCAATTTATGTTTTCTCTAATTTTTTCTCTTAAATGTAATATTGTTATGACATCGAGATGGACATCAGCTTAATTGTTATCATAAGCCGCAACTAATGAAAGGTCATCGGATATGTGGAGTTTTTATTTCATTCACGTTGAATCAATAAATGATCGTACGTATTTGTTAAATAATCGGAATCGATTTGTTTCATTTATTGAGTTCTTTGATTTTAGGTAGATTTCATATAAAAATCTACCTATTGCAATGGGCTTCATCTCGGAATTTCGGAAAAATGTTTGTGCCAAACGACTATATATGATAAGCGGAGACGAAAAAACAAAAAAAAAAAAATTTATATATATATATATATATATATATATATATATATATATATATATATATATATATATATATATATATATATACATATATATATATATATATATATATATATATATATATATATATATATATATATATATATATATATATATATATATATATATATATATATATATATATATATATATATATATGTATATATATATATATATATATATATATATATATATATATATATATATATATATATATACATATATATATATATATATATATATATATATATATATATATATATATATATATATATATATATATATATATATATATATATATATATATATATATATATATACATATATATATAAACGATATGAGATATAACGAAAACGACCGGCACTCTCACGGTCGCATTTGTTAAGGTAGATCAAAAAGTTTGTGTTCTAGTAATATCTTGGACAAGTTCGTGAATCAGCAAAATCCGACACGTGGTTAAGAAACTAGAGGCTTTTTTCTGAAAAAAAAATGATTTTTTAAAACCGTTATAACGGCCGTTTAGATACTATAATTTCAAAAAATTTAACAAATTTAGAATCTTTGGAATCTTTTTTATCAATTTGTTTTAAAAATAGACCTCTGCAGTTAGAGGTTCCTGAGTGAGCGGCCCCAACAAAGAAGTTTGCAAAACAAAATTTTTTTTTGAAACAACCAGCACTCTCACGGTCGCATTTGTAAAGCCAGATCAAAAAACCTTTTCTAAAAATGTGCGTTTTATTAATATCTTGGACAAGTTCGTAAATCAGCCAAATCCAACACATGGTTAAGAAACTAGAGGCTTTATACTAGAAAAAAACTCTGTTTTTTAGATCCGTTATAACGGCCGTTTGGATTCTAATATTTTTAAAAACTTCATAAATTTAGAATCATTGAAACCTTTTTAATCAGTTTATTTACAAAAAAAGACCTCTGCAGTTGAAGGTTTCCGAGTGAGCGGCTCCAACAAAAAAGCTTGTATACACAAAATGCGTTTGAATCAACCGGCGCTCTCACGGTTGCATTTGTTGAGCCAGATCAAAAAGACTTTCTTAAAAATGTGTGTTTTATTAATATCTGGGACAAGTTCATAAATCAGAAAAATCTGACACGTGGTTAAGGAACTATAGGCTTTATACTAGAAAAAAAAGTGTTTTTTTTAATCCGTTATAACGGCCGTTTGGATACTAATATTTTTAAAATCTTCATAAATTTAGAATCTGTGGAAACATTTTAATCCGTTTCTTATAAATATAAACCTCTGCAGTTAGAGGTTTTCGACTTGTTGGCTTCAACAAAAAAGTTTGCAACAATCCCCAACTACAATTTCCAAAAACCTTATAACAGTCAATGTCAACCTTATAACAGTCAAAAAAATAAAAGATTTGAATAGAAGAAATTAATTTTTTATTCTTAGAAATAAACTATTTTGATATTTTGCAGTAATTGCACGACATATGATATAGAGTAGGTTTGTGTCATAAATTGTCACACACATGTTCTGTGGTAGATTTGATATTTCTTTGTTGCAAAATTGGATAGATATAATTTTGCTTATAGGTAGCTAATTTTCTTTTTAAAATTTGTTCGATATCTGTTTGAAATTAGTTTGTTTTGTTTAAACTAATCTGATACATCAGATTCTACTGGCACACAAAACTGTCTGATCTCAAAATCTACCTATTTCTAGCGGATATACGTGCCGCTTGGACTTTTTTTAAATATACATCATCTCCAGAATGCTTCGTTTTCGGAAGTTAGGTTCTTTATCTAAAATCTTTACGTTTGATATATTTATATGGTGGTTGTTGTTTTTGAGATGACTTGAAAAGACACTTTTTGAGGATGTATCTGGGGCATTTGAAGCTTCTCTAAAACTGTGAGATATTGCGTCATGAGAATGTTGGTATATTCTAGTTTTCAATAATTGTTTAGTTTGTTCAGTGTAGTTTAATCTACAATCACATGTGACTTGGTAAATTACATTGGACTGCAATTCAATAGGATCTTTATCTTTTAGTTTCAAAAACTAGGAAATATGTCCTAAATTCGAACATGGTCTAGCTACAGTTTTATGTCGTAATTATGTAACAAATTTTTTATTTTTGGATGTAAATGTTTTATGTAAGGAAACGATACAAATTTATAGTCTTGTATGGGTGTAATTACGTTAATATATAATTTTGTAGCTAAGGCTTGTGTCTAAGGATAAACAAATTTGGGTTACAGAATACCATTTTTATACAAAGTTGTAAAGCATTTTGGTGAAATTGACAATATTGTCGATTGACAAATATTTGTTCGGGAATAGGGCCCCAGTATGACCATTGTATGCTCCATTCAATTTTCTATGAAAAACGTATATTTAATTAATGGAGAAATGAGTTTTACTGTTACAAAAAATTAATTTTTCCAGCGCGGAACGAAAAAAATTTACGAAATTTTTTGTCGTTCTGCGCTCGATAAATTAATTTATTTCTAACAGTAAAAATAGTTTCTTAATAAATAAAAAATACGTTTTAAATAGAAAATTGAACATAGAATACGATGGTTGTACTAAACACTCTTTATTTTCGCTAGACAGTGACTAAAAGTCAATTTTAACATTTTATTTGTTTATAATAATAGGAATTTCTTTATATTTTTTATAGATAGCTTTTTTAAATTTCTTTAAAAGATTTTGTAAAAGTCCGTTTTTTAACTTTAAATAAAACACAAAAAAGTGTCTATCTTTACCCAGAGCCGAAGTTTTAAATCTTTGAAAATAAGTCTTAAAGCCAAAAATCACGAAATTCTCGAAATTTAGATCCGCTCTATTTCTTCCCTAAAATAAAAATAATACAAAATCCTCGAACACGTATATCTTTTTTTTATGAACTCGTACAAAAATTTTCAGCCAAATCAAAAATATATTGGTCACACTTTGTTCTATTCTGTTCGGTCTGTAAAGGGGCAATGACTAAAGTTGGATTTGAACATTCTATTTGTTTATAACAATAAGAATTTGTTAATAACTATTGTTGTTTTTGTTTTTTTTCAAAACTTGCAACTTTTAACTTTAAAATAAACCAAAACAAACGTTTCTATTCCTAATAGAACCGAAGCTATGAATTTTTGAAAATAACTCGTCAAGCCAAAAATCACAAAATTCTCGAAACTCAGAACCGCTATATTGTCAAAAAAAAAGTCAGACAAGTGCGATATAATTCGCTCGTCGAGGCTTCCATCGAGATATATTTCAAAAATTCATATATATATATTATACTACGAGAATAATTCTCCCAAACACAATTTTAGAAAGAAGCCAAAAACGGTGCTTTCGAAAATTACAAAAAAAATGTTTTGCAGTACACAAAAAATCACCTTTCATATCATAAAAAATCACCTTTACGTAATCAAAAATAATTTTTATTCAAAATTTCTACTTTAAAGTTTCAACCCCCTCCAGTGAATATTTGAGATTATAAATACCAAAAAAAAAATCAGTTTCGATTTAGCGAAATCTCTACATGCTTGAAATTTTTAAAAAAATTTTCTTTTGTGATGTTGGCAGATAAGGGGAGGGGGACAAACAAAAATTTTTCAAGATCGAAAAGAAGTCGAAACCTGTACTTTCAAAAATTACAAAAAAAAATGTTATGCACTACAAAAAAATCACCTTTCATATGACACCCCACCAGACATGATCAAAAATAATTTTTTTCAAAATTTCTACTTCAAACGCCCTCCAATGAACATCTGAACTTATAACAACCAAAATAAAAGAAACGTCTTTTTTTATGCAAAATGCCTTCAATCGTGATTTTTTTAAATTTTCTTCTTTTGTAATGTTCAAAGTTAAGGGGGGGGGGGTGCCAAAAAACACTCGTTTTTGGCAACAACTCAAAAATTAAGCAGTCGAAAATTCATTGAAATTTTTTGAAATATTTCCATTTTTTTCGATTTTTCTAAACCAAAATCGATTCCGTAAAAAAGTAGGGTCTGCGTCGGACCAGACGGTGGAAGTTATACTTCTTTGGCCATTCACTCGCACACACGCACACAGACAGACAGATAGGATACATTAAAAAAAAATAACTAAAAAAAAACCAAAATATTATTCAAAAAAAAAAAATATTATTCAAAAAAAAAATATTATTGAAAAGAAAAAAATATAATACAAAAAAAAAAAATATCGTTCAAAAAAAAAAGCAAAAAAAACTTATTGTTCAAAAAATAAATAAAAAAAAAATATTATTCAAAAAAAAAATTATTATTCAAAAAGTATAAGAACGTATAATCGTCGATTTTTCTTAGTTTTCTTAGTCAAAAAAATAAAAAAAAAATATTCAAAAAAAAAAAATATTATCCAAAAAGAAAAAAAAATACTATTCAAAAAAATATTATTCAAAAAACTAATAATTATTAATTACTAGAAGGTACCCGCACGGCGATTTCCGTGCTTCCCAGATAAAGTGGTTGAAAACTGTTTTTTTTGAGTAAATTCTCCTATAGTTTTTTTTAATGTCATTTAATTTAACTTATTTTATTAGTAATATGTATGTAAAAAGTTTGAAAAAAATGTAATAGTATCATTTTACAGTCAGCAAAAGCCATTAAGTAAATGTCTCTAAAGCTATAGATAAATTTACATATTAAATGTATGTTAAAATTAAAACACATTTGACAGACAAATAATAATTAAATAATTTTTATAAATGTAGATGGCAAAAGATTAAGGTTAGAAAAAAGTTAAAATTTTATTCCAAAGATTTAATTCAAATAATTCAATGTGTCACGAACAATTAGGTGAGCGTAAATATATTTGTTTATTGGATGTCACAATTGTCAATTACTTACTCCGAAACCACCGTACTCGTCATACAAAATAGGTACACTGTTCATTGCTATTGGTTAAGCGTCCTATTTCATGTAGACTTATAATCATTTATCAATCCAGAAATTTTGCAGTTCTGAAGAGGGTCGTATTGCAATTTGCAAATATATTTTATCGATTGTCGGCAATACTCTACTACATTGATGCATACGCCGGCCGGTTAAAGAATACCACCATTTTTAGTGAATATTTTCGTTTAATGGGTTTTATCGCTTTATAGTCATCGTCTTATTTCGACATTCCTTCCCACAACTTAAAACAAAAATTGGAAAAAATAATAATAAGACTAATTTCATTTGTACATTCAGACTTATATATTATTATTAAAACAGTCAAATCACACCATTTGTTAACATATTTGCATATATTTTATAGATCCCTGGCAATAACAATAATAGTTTTGAAAGTAATGGAGAAGCATATTTCACTCAATAAGTAAAACACTTTAAACCTGTAGCTTTGATATTGTTCATAATCTTTTTCTTCGGTACTAAGGTTCCAGTGCAAATTCTTGGTTAATCAATGTTTCTAAGAAGAGGAAAAGAAACGTCAATTTCCAATTTTTGGAACATGTGAGGGCAGTTTTGCTAATGCAAGCAGGTTTGTTTAATCATATGTAAGCAATGCTTAAATGTATCGTATTGGTGCTAATGCATAGAAATATGTATATATTTTATATAATTGCAAACCATAAGAACATATTTGTTGTAAATTAGAAATATGTACTTGTTAAAAAATAATTTTACATAATTTTCATATAAATGTACATATTTGTTTGTCACATTATACATTAACTATTCCTTTTAATGATAATTCCGAAAAGTGAAAAAAAAATTGATCAAAGATAACTAAGCGAATAATGTTTTATTATTATAAAATATGATTGATTTAGTAATTTCGTCTTTATTACCATACAGCATAAGGTTGATTTACTAATTTCGTCTTTATTACCATACAGCATAAAGGTTAAAATATAATTTAAACAAGCGTGACGCGGTTTCTCGATTAACACCCCATCAAAATATTTACAACGAGCGCAAAGAAGTATAACTTCAAAAACTTTTGTTTTACTATCGCCTTATCTATGTTCATAAAATATAGATGAAAACAAATATTTGAATTTTTTTTGTTATCGGTAGACGTGAGAAAACACATTAAAAACTGTAGAAAATTTCAACTTGATAGCACATATAGTTTGTGAATAAATCGATTATGTATTAATTCCGACGGACACATAAGTCTCACCAATAGGGTACCGTTTTTGCTTTTTTAAAGTATGGATCCCTAAAAAGAAAAAAAAATCTCGTATATCTTTTTTTCGATATAAAACCCATAAAAAATCTTAGCCAAATTAAAAATGTTTTGCTCAGATTTTGTCCAAATCTGTTCGATTTGTAAAAGAATGCGACATCTATGGTCAATATTACAGGAGTGAAAACCCTGAATGAATCATAGATGGCTGATTAAACGTTGAAATGAAAATCAAAAAAGATGCCAGAAATCAGTGAATGTCGGATTTCAATCGATTTTCATGTTTGATTATTGTTTTGGTGCATGGGACAAAGGGACATTGATTGTTAAATAATGTAAGTACAGTAAAAAAGCTATTAATTTAAATAGATAAATTTTCATTGTGTTAATTTAAATTTTTACCAAATTTTTGATTTGTTTAGGATATAGGCAGGGATTTTGTTTTTTTGTGCATTATATGTCACGAAGTGATGTGTGAGACGGATCCTATAGCCTCAACAGCTTGTCATCATTCCTGACGGTGGCAATACGCAATGGTTGAGAACAAACCAGAGAAATAGGGAGCTGGAACACTTACGGCAAGTACCACCAATGAGTGTGACACCAGAATTATCCAAAACCTGTGTCAAAGCGCATAGCCCGGGCACAAGTAACGGCAAATCTATTTCTTCCACCGTTACCAAACAATGTTGTTGGTAAAAAAATTGGACATTATTCTCACAACAATTAGATCACGGAGCGTTGATTGACAAACGGCAGCCAGCTGGATACAAGGCTGAAAGATCATCAGGAAGAACTGAGAACTGAGGCGAGAAATGTCTACACAAATAGATCGGTTATCAATGTTTTTAAATCTAGGCAAAAAAGGGTAGGTAAAATATAGCCAAGAACTTCCAACTAAACGTGAATCGACAACACTCGCTCCAGGTTAACATCCTTCTGGGCGTGGTCATATTACGGGTGTGATCCATCTTAATCGGGTCGGATTTTCCGGGAACTTTGAAATTTAATCGACACACTTTTATTTATTGTTGGAGGAGTCAGCTGCGGAATGGGTTTGGCGTTATATCTGCGAGCATCAAATTATAAATTGGGTTGATCTGTGTCCTGGGTTATAGGCAGAATTTAAAGATCGGCGTACCGAGGATGAAATTCGTTCTAATGAACTTTTTGACCACTTCGGACGAAATATTTGGCGATTAGTAGATTGATTTGCGGTACCATTAAATAACAGGGAAATGAAGACGGTGTAGCGTAAAAGCTTAAATCCGGCGTTGCAAAAGGAGTTATTACAGGTAGTGAGAAGTGAAAACAAACCTTGCAATATTGAAAACGATAACCAGGTTATAGATAAACCTGTCAGCTTTGTAAGGTCTTACCTATGGAACCTGTCATTTCCCCAGATTTTAGTTCTTCATCAAACCCCACTCCTCCAAACCATTCAATGGCAAGACTGTCTTATATACCAGACATTTTAGCAGTCCAATATTTTAATTTATCCACTATTTCTTCTACATCGGTTGCCAACAAAATTTTCGTTCAGGATCGACTACCAAAAACATCGGTCGATCCCAAATGTTCACTTAAGCTCAGATGATCGAATATTCTTTCTAAACTTTGGTCTGATCGAACTCCTTTCTTTTGGAATATTGAATTTGGAAAAATCTTGATGGTCAGGAATATTATGTGAGACCAAAAACTAGATTATTGCATTATAAGTTTGTCAAAAAAACATTGTTAAGTGTGACAAAAGTGTGATTTTCTTTTTTTTAACCCAAAATTTTTGGATAAAAATAAAATTATAATTATTTGTATGACATGAAATGTAATTGAACATGAAAATTGGACATGGAAATTTTTGATTTTGTTATAATTTTTGGAATATTGAAAAAAGTTTGTATTTTTGATTTTGTTATAGTTTTTGCAATATTTTTATGAATTTTGAAAAAGTTTAAATGTTTAAATTTGTGAATTATGAATTTTTGGAATATTTATAGAGTTTAGAAAAAGTTTCTATTTTTGATTTTGTAAAAATTTTAGGAATACTTTTAGAATTTTGAAAAAGTTTAATTTTTTGATTTTATTAAAATTTTTGGCAATCCGAAAAAGTTTCTATTTTTGATTTTGTTGTATAATTTTTAGAATATTTTTGGAATTTCTAAAGAAGTTTGCATAATTTTGGTATAATTTTTCCAATATTTTTAGAATTTTAGAAAATGTTTGAAATTTTTAAATTTGTGAATTATGAATTTTTGCAATAATTTTTGAATTTTGAAAAAAGTTTCAATTCTTGATTTAGTAAAAATTTTCGAAATATTTTTAAAATTTTGAAAAAGTTAAAATTTTTGATTTTATTATAATTTTTGCTATATTTTAAATTTTGAAAAAAGTTTCAATTTTTGATTTTGTTATAATTTTTGAAATATTTTTGGAATTTTGAAAAAATTCTGTATTTTTTATTTTGATTTTATTTATAATTTTTGCAATAATTTTAGAATTTTGGAAAAAGTTTCAATTTTAAATTTTGTGAAAATTTTTGGAATACTTTTAGAATTTTAAAAAAGTTTCAATTTTTGATTTTATTATAATTTTTGCTATATTTTTGGAATTTTGAAAAAATTCTTTATTTTTATTTTGATTTTATTTATAATTTTTGTAATAATTTTAGAATTTTGGAAAAAGTTTCAATTTTTGATTTTGTAAGAATTTTCGGAATATTTTTAGAATTTTGAAAAAGTTTAAATTTTTGATTATATTATAACTTTTGGAATTTGGAAAAAAGTTTGTATATTATAATTTTTGCAATGTTTTAAGAAAATTGGAAAAAATTTCAATTTTTGATTTTGTTATAATTTTAGCAAAATATTTTTAGAATTTCGGAAAACGTTTCAATCTTTGATTTTGTTATAATTTTTGGAATATTTTTAGAATTTTGAAAAAAAGTTTCAATTTTTGATTTTATTATAGTTTTTAGAATTTTGAAAGAAATATGAATTTTTGATTTTGTAATAATTTCTCGAAACGCTAAATGGAAAGATTTATTTTTGATGTTCTTAGTGTATCTTATATTAATTATATCAATTTATAATCTTTTATAATTTTCCGGCAACGTATTGATGTTTCGTGTTAGTTTTGTAATAAATATCTAAACAGAGATAAAAAATACTAGGACTTTTGTTAAAGCTTTACGTTTGATATACATCGCTGGCGCAATACTAAAACCAATGTCATCATTAAAGATTTTTGACGAAAACTATATCAAAATTCTTAACCCACACCGAAGTCTTGATATCTCAGAGCTTGAGATTTCATTTGTATTGATTGTGATCTAAAAATAGGTTAAAAGGCTTGTGCAAAGGTCTTATGTTGTTGTAATTTAACATTTTCCTCCAGAATTTTAATAATTTCACCGTTTTGTAACCGAGTGGTTAACGAAAGCCGGCAGTAGTGGCTACATGTTGTGGTGATGTTTGATGGTGGATCTTGAGCTCATTCAAACACCATGTATAACTGTACTAATGTTTTGTAACGGACAACGAGGTCTCACCTAACGAACCTTCCACTCCGCCTGAAGAGTAAGCTTCTCAGCTGCAGTTGAGACATCAAAACGTTGCTGGCATTTATTAACGAATTCCAGTATCATTGGCTACGTAGTACGAAAATAGACATTTTAAAAAGCTCATTGTATGTTCATAAGTGTACATGTAAGTGTTTTTTGTATTTTAGTGTTTTCTCATTGGACCAACTGTGCTCCAACGGATGTAAGTTTTGTATGTATGTTCTACCTTTACTTAAGAAGGACATTTTAAATGTTGCTGGTCTGAATGTTACTGTGTTTTTGTATGATGAGGAATTCTGAATCTTGATACACAATCAATATCTCTATAGAAGCACTAAAAAACATGTTCTATTTCTAATCGAAGAGAATTTGTCTCAACCTCACCGTGCGAACTACGAAATTGTTTCAACAACTTTATAGAACGATGTAGTTGAGACAATCACACGTAATACTTATAATAAAATATAATTCAATTAATCTTAGATGTGTACTTCAGTTTTAAAATGAAAGATTCATGATATAAAGGCCAAAGAAAATTTTTTTCATGGAATTAGATTTTAACTTTATTCAACTACTGTTAATTGGTTATTAAACATTATAGTTTAACTAAATCTCATTCTTTTGTCAGGAAAATATTATCGTATAGTTGTCACAATCACGGTGCAATTGTTTGCAAATATTATTTCTTTGTTGGAAAAATAAACTGCCAGCTTCGAGTTGAGGTTGTCATTATTTTAATTTTTTTTCAGTCAGAAATGATTTGTACCAACCTCAGTATCAATTTTTGCAATAAAGTTTTCACTAAAAATATTTTCTATGTTCGGGCTTCCCTGAATTAGTAAGCTTTTGTTTTCTCTTTTTTTCGTACAGCATTAGTTTTTCCAGCTGGTTTTCACCGTGATTTTTTTAACAGCAATGTGCGTTTCTGAATTAAATAAAATTGTCATTTCTTAAAAATCAATAACTCAAAAACTAAAAGTCGGAAATTTTGTTATTTCTTGGAAACCTGAATCGATCACTGAAATAGAAATAATTTCAACCTTTCCTGGATTTGACACGGAACGATCATTTAGCAAGAATCTTATATATTAATACGCTAGCTTTGTACTTTGTACAGCCTAAGGCTTTTTTATTCGAATTTTCACTCATTTCAAATTTTCACTGCTAACTGATATTAGTGTAACCTAGATCTGAGAGATTTTTGGGATTTTTCGGATCATAAATAAAAAAGTTATAGACGAATTATAATGTATTTTTGAATTCAACTGCCTCCCCTCAAATCAAATCAAATGGATCAAATGGAATCGTCCAAATCTTTTCTTTGTTTATAGTATTTTATATTTTCTTTTCAGGAGAGTATGGTTTATTAGTTAGTTATTTTTCTTTGTTGTTTTATCTTATATATTAATACGTTGAATATTTAGTTGAATATATATTGTTTGTGAATGAAAGAGGATAAAAAATTGATTATTGATTGTTGTATTTTTTTTTCAGCGACAATTTTATAATGTGTGTGTTTGCTATGATAGTTTGAGATCGTAAATTTGATTGTTAGAATTTTTAATATATATTGTTTGTGAATGAAAGAGGATAAAAAATTGATTATTGATTGTTGCATTTTTTTTTCAGTGACAATTTTGTAATGTGTGTGTTTGGTATGATAGTTTGAGATCGTAGATTTGATGTTAGAGTTTTTAATATATATTGTTTGTGAATGAAAGAGGATAAAAAATTGATTATTAATTGTTGTATTTTTTTTCAGCGACAATTTTGTAATGTGTGTGTTTGGTATGATAGTTTGAGATCGTAAATTTGATTGTTAGAATTTTTAATATATATTGTTTGTGAATGAAAGAGGATAAAAAATTTATTATTGTTTGTTGTATTTTTTTTTTCAGCGACAATTTTGTAATGTGTGTGTTTGGTATGATAGTTTGAGATCGTAAATTTGATTGTTAGAATTTTTAATATATATTGTTTGTGAATGAAAGAGGATAAAAAATTGATTATTGATTGTTGTATTTTTATATACTAGGAGGGCCCGGCGTGCTTTGCTACGCTTATAAATGAAGTTTTTGCGTACACATTTTGTTGACGTAGAAGCAATGATTTCAAAAAGTGGTAATGAGAAATGCTAGCATATAATTTTTAATTTTTCTTTTTAAATATATGAATGAAAAATAATTAGAACTCTAGCTGATCAGTTCGGATATATGAAAAATTAGCGATCAAATAAGTTTTCAAGTAAGCTTATTTGATCTCTAGCTTATTTGATCGCTAATTTTTCATATATCCGAACTGATCAGCTAGAGTTCTGATTATTTTTCATTCATATACTTAAAAAGAAAAATTAAAAATTATATGCTAGCATTTTTCATTACCACTTTTTGAAATCATTGCTTCTACGTCAACAAAATGTCTACGCAAAAACTTTATTTATAAGCGTAGCGAAGCACGCCGGGCCCTCCTAGTATATAAAAATACAACAATCAATAATCAATTTTTTATCCTCTTTCATTCACAAACAATATATATTAAAAATTCTAACAATCAAATTTACGATCTCAAACTATCATACCAAAGATAGTATAGTAGAGTATAATTTATACTGCGAGTTTATACTGTGATAAACGAGTTTATACTGTGATATACTGCAAGCTTATACTGTAAATAACAATCAAAGTAACATATGTATAAGCCCAACTGTTTCATAGATTAAATCGGTAAATGCATAATTCTTGAATGTGAACTAAACAAAATCAGTTAAACCCTAATACTTTAATCCTGAATTCATACAAATAAATTATTTTCACTTCAATAATAAATTCACAATAATTCCAATAAATTACAACCAACGCCAAAAATTAAATGAATAAATAATTTCATAAATCTTCTTAAAATTGTAAATAAATTTAATTTTTATATCAAAAAGATTAACGATTTTTTTTATGCTAGAGCTAATGGATTGATGGTTGATTGGTTATGTTTGTTATTTTTATTAATTTCAATATGAATTTTTTTTTCTGTTAAATTGATTTATTTAATGCGAAATTTTTACAAATAACAAAAACAAAACAAAAAAATCAAATTTATTACACGTTAATAGCGTTTTTTATCAGTTTGGTGGTTTTTTGTTTTAATATACACCCAATTCTGTTTTTACACGGTAGATACGTTCCAGGAAAAGACGTGTAAAAAAAAACCGTGCATAAAAAGACATGCAGCTCATAGAAAAAAAGGGGATTGGTTCCATACCCTTTATTTCTGTAAAAAATAGGTAAAATAAAATGATTTGTACAAAAAAACTATTAAGAGTCTATATAAAAGCCAAATTAAATTTTTTGTGCATGTATGCACAGTTCATTTGATAAAAAAACAAAAATTAAATCAGAGATCAGCAACAGTACGACAATGTTGTAGGAAATCAAGATTTGAAGTTAAATTTAGACTAGAGCCTAGATCGAAATAGATGCACCACACAAGACTTGACAACAATATTCCATACATGGACGCATGTAGAACTTATAAATGTGGAGTAAATTATACGGAATGAAATATTTTTACCATCTATTTAGGATGCTATTTGTTCGTCATAGATACTAATGGAAGTATCATTGGGGAACTCGGTCTATGATCTGAAAACAATCAATAGCTGGTTTTTTGGTGGAATTATTTATTTATTTATTTATTTATTTATTTATTTATCCAGTGTAGTTTCACATAAGGAATTCCTTTTTAAACCTAAGTTTATCGTGAACAGAGTTTAATATTAAAAAATTAATTATTCATTGATTAATTAATAAAAAAAAAAAAAAAGAATTAAATAATTGTGAAAAAAAAAGAATTATTGAAAATGTTACAAAATCAATCTGGTGACATTAATGAACTGCTTTCTTTAATAAATAGCAATTTGAGTTCAAAAAGCCTAAACTTATTGATTATCACTTCTGTGCAATGACCAAACCCTTAACATGAGGAGAAATGAAGCAAGCATTTCCTCTTGAAGTCAGAAGTTGATTCAAGAATTCTAATGCCTGCTTCAAGATTATTCCACAATCTAATACTCTCAACAAAGAACGATGATCTAAATTGTGAAGAAAGGCAACTGTTTGGAAGTTTCAGTAACTTATTTCGTTGAAATCTTGGAAAAATGAGAAGTTCATAAAGATAGTCTGGACATTTATATTTTATTAAATTATGCAAAAATAGACAAGTACGATATTTAAGATAATTTTCAAGACAACAATTTAAAATTTGAAAAGAAAAGGTAGAAATTGAACTAAATCTGTTTCGATCAAATATATATCTTGCGCAGTTATTAAATGTTACATTTAGTAAATCCCAACTTTTTCTTGAACAATTATGGAAAATATTTGAGCAATATAGTAATTTGGGTATTATTAAAGCTCTAACAAGTTTTAAACGTAAATTGACAGGTGTGAAACTAACTGATTGATAAAGCATCCCTAAGCAACTGTTAACTTCACCACAAATTTTAATAACATGATCATCAAAAGTGAGATCATAATCAAGAATTAAACCTAATGATTTTGTTTTTGAATAAATAAAGAATTGAAATAAATTTTTTTACCCCCAATCGGCGACTTTATTCTCGGTCCTCGGTCCTTTTCTCCTTCAAGGTCCTCGTTTACATTTATAACAACGTTTCTCCGGGCGAGATTTATTTTTTCATTCATTTTACCTTAGAAGATAGGGGAACGAATGACCTGTGCAATGTACAGGTAAAAACTATTTGTCGTGTTACTGATAATTTTCAACAGGTCATTGATATAAATTAAAAATAGAGTGAGGAATAAAACTTTGCCTTGGAGAACACCAGTAATAATTAATTTAGACTCAGAAGAAAAACTATCGATGGATACCGAAATGTTTTGATCGGTGAGGCATTTTTGAATATGCTTTACGTCTACATGAAGTTGGCATGCCAGATTCGATCATATGCTTTTCAGATGTTTAAGCGATAACGTACGTTTCACAAGCTCAATCAAACATGCTGTTCCAACGACATATATATAATTTGAAATATTAGTTTTTTTGGGAAATGGCTAGTGTAGGCACAGCCAGTTCCAAAAAAGGTACGAAAACGGATACAACAAATTACAAACCCATATCAAACTAATCGATTGTAGCTAAAATATTTGAAAAAAACATTAATTTTAAAAATATGAGGTTCTTTGTTAACTGGTCAAAAATACTTAAAGACAATGCGGTTTTCGCCGAAAGACGATCGCCCTACATGGATTATTGTTGTCACATATGGAGGTTACCATACAGGTCTTGATTGAATCTATACAACAGAGGGCTGTTAAATTGATCAGCAATTCAAATCTTACTAATGAGCTTGATTCCTAGTATGTCGCTGATTTGACGGTATTTTACATTAAGGATAAACGGGCTTCTATCTAAATCAAATCGATTTTACCTAAGCCTGCAAACTTGACACGTTACACCAGAGTATCAATAAGAGTATAATAAGATAAAATAATTTTCTTCCTCCAAACTTTAAGATTAGCGTTAAAAAATCTTCAAAGAAAATTGATCAACTGTACATACATACTTCTAGGAATAGAAGTTGAAAACAATATGAAATGAAATTCTCATATTTTTAACCTAGCTAAGAACGCTGTTCAAACATTTAGGTCTTTGGAACGATTTCGTAAGTTTTTCAATAGCGAACAGCTTCTTTTAATATATAAATCATTTATACTCCCTGCATGGAGTATTGTTCTCACATATGGGGTGTATCTGATTTTAGTAGTATGAAGTAAATTGAGTTTGTTCAGCGCAGAACTGTTAAACTATTTAGCAACTCAACTCTTATTAATGAGTTAAATTCCTTGCAACACAGGAGAAATGTTGTAATACATTGTGGATGAACAAACTTCGACTGAGATAAAATCAATTTTACCTGAACTAGCAACCTATCGCGTAACACCAGAGTAAATTTTGTAGGCCATCCTTTTACACTTCATATAAAAAGGATCAGAAGTGTTGCTTTTCAGCGTGATTTTTTCAGCAGAGTCTCTCATCTATGAAATGTCTCGCACCAGCAAGGGTTTTCCCTGATAGCTTTAATCCTCAAAATTTTAAAGATAACGTTCATAAACTTCTTAAAGAAATTTAATTTATTCAAACTTAATCCTAATCCCTAGTTGGACATGGTATCTTCAGATATTAAGAGACGTTAATTTATAATTTATTATAATTAACACTAAACATGCCTAACTTTGTATATAAAAAAAAATACGAATTTTCTTCAAAATTTAAACCGTGCTATTTCAAATAAAACCGTGTAAAAACGAATTTAAATTTTTTTTCTAGACCGTGTTATTTCAAAACCGTCTAAAAAAAGACCGTGTAAAAACAGAATTGGGTGTATTACCAATATGTTACGAGCTGTAAAATTGATTTTTTTTTCTGTTTCGGTTTGGTGTGATAATATTCTTTTGTTTCGATTTAATAGAAAACTTCAACTTTTATTTATATAAAACTAATTTTATTAAAACGAATAAAATTGTATCATTTTAAATTAATCAATATCGATATTGGAAAAAACCATATTTGTTTTTGTAATTTAATTTAATTTTGCTATTTTTCTATACCGCCCTCGAAACACAAAAATTGGATGAATTTAATTGAAAAAAGTTGTATTTAATTATTTTGTTTTTGTCGTTAAATAAATTTTATTTGTTTAATTTTAAAAAATTTTCCAACGCATTGTTTGCTATTTTTTTGTTGTTAATATTTTAAACAAATTTTTATTTTAATTAAATTAATTGGCAATTTTATGCTGTAACACGTTTGCCTTTTACTGATTAATTGTGTGGAAATATTCATTAATTGAATTCATTAAATTAATTGGATAAATTTTTATGTAAATATTATATGATAAATTCAGAAGTTTATTAAAAATAATTAAAATTAATTGAATTATTAGAATTAGAGTTTGTTTAATTTTTTTTTCATTTGCATGTAGTTATTAAATAGTTAAAAAAAACTGTTCTTCAATACGTCCTCACTTCGAAGCTCTTGAGCATCAATTGAAATAAACAATTTTATTTCATACCATCATACATTCAATTGGTATACATACACTCGATACTGTAGTGGGCTTGTGATATATATTTAAAATTATTATTTACTATTAAAAAAAGTTGTTGAAACATTTCCGCTTATTCGCTTTTTTACATAAAATTGTTTATGCATCTATTATAAATTGTAAATAATATTTTCGATTTAATTTTTATGATTTATTGGGACATATTAAAAAAAAGAAGTAAGCTTTGATGATAAAAATAATGAAAGTGGATTTCTCTGTTAAGAGCTTTTTAGTGTTTAAACGATAGAGCTTTTTTGATTTATATTGTTGTTTTCTAGGCGGCTTAGTTATGAGATGGTATTTCAGGAAATATCAGACCAGAAAATAGTCAAACAAAATCTTTAAATATGTAGTTTTAACAGTCTACATAACATGACATAATTTTATGAACTAATCATGTTGTGAATAAAATTTCGGTTGAAATCGAGAATTAGAACACTAGAAAAATGTCAAAAATGCGCTTCATAATTGTTTATAGGATGATCTACAATATATTGAAAAGATCTATCTAATAAAGTCTTCAAGCAAAGCTTGACCAAAACAGTGATTAAATTGTAAAAATGACAAAGGCAAGTAACGCTTATGGATGACCTACGTTTTTCAATGAAACAAATGACTCATTAGATGTTTCAATAATTTTGAAAATGTTCACTTTTCCTTTTCTTATCTGCCCGCCTAGTTTCGAACTTAATAGACAAGAAAATTAAAAAAATTTTAAAATGATGGAAAAAATTAGTAAATTTTGAACAGAAATATCGTGTTCTTGCGTTTAATACTCATATATCTTTTTGTGAAACGGGAAGTAAAGATGCCCAAAAAACTTTTTAACTATAAACTTTTCCAGTATGGAGTGTCATTTGAAACAACGTGAATTTGAAGCAATATTGTAATTATTTTTAGCACAATGTTTTTTTAAATATAATCAAACATGTGCAATTTCTATTCTGTCTCTGTTAATGCCAAGTGAAACTGTTTCACCCTTATTGCTTTATCAAAAACTTTGAAACAATACATAGTGATAGAAGGTTTTATAAATGTTGAAAAAACTTTTTTTTTATCATTTAAAAATAAATAAAACCATTCAAATCGAGTGGGGCAATTTTACGATCGTAAAACGTCTTCATCTCGCTACAAAAGGCAATTTTTTCTACGATAAAAAAATTGATACATAAAACTCCACAACAAATATTAAAAAAATTTCAAAATTTCATCAAAACAGCTATAAATTAAGTGATCAAAAATAGTAATCCACGTTTTCCATATGGGAAGGTTCATTATTTTTTGCATATGGTGTGAAATAATCAGGCTTTGAATATGAAAGGTGTTAATATATGTCTCGTTCTTTGGCAAAAGAATCAATCTGAGATCAAAAGAATTAGCTGTCAGAACAAAAATATTTACATGCAACGGCCTGGTTGCTGTTATTTGGCAAAAACAGGTTGATTTTTTTATCTAGATCAAGTTTGAAAATTCCAGATTTTCTGGTTCATCTGATATTGATCTGATATCAATCACAAATATATGGAAATATTATTTTTGTAAAAATCAAATTTGTCTAAATAATAAAAATCTTGCCATTTTAATATGAATAAATTTTGTTTCAAAATTATTTATTTTAGTTTGAATATATTATGTTTGCTATTATTTATTCTTCAAAATAATATATATTAATAAAATAAATATTGAAATTAAATTAAAGACTATTAATTTTAAGTAAGACAATTAAACTAATAACTATTTAATGACTATCGAAATAATGGTATAACGTTCAATTGATAAAACTAATAACGTTTATAATCCAAATAAAATAAAAAATCTGTCATTAATTGAAATGGAAACATAACCAAAAAACATATAAACATACCAGTTAACAGAACACAAGAGTCAAAACATTTTACCACTACAGTAATAAAACTATACGCTGTTCTTTGGCAAGTAAATAAAGCAATTTTTTTTCAATCAAACTATGGCGACCAGATCGAGCATGGCAAAAAAGAGAACAAACTTTTATTGGGAGAAAGATTCAAAAAATTTTGTTATTAAAAAAATTACATTTATTATCTGAGCATGCTTGCATAATAAAAAACTTTTTTCCTGAGATTGCATATAAAAAGTCTATTTTCATGCAGCCTTAATCCCCTGTCTAAATGTTTTTTTCCACTAAATAACAAATTGTAGTTTCTATGGTATTTTCATGAAACTTTACAAAGTTTTTAAAACAAAGCAACCATGAAAAAATAGAACATGAATTTTGAATGTTATGTTGTCGATTTCTTATTTAATAATTTATTATAAATATCATATATATATTTACTATTATAGAAAAAATTGCATATTCTACACGAGGTGTTTTAAGTTCGTGAACTCGTCGATATCACGTTTCGTGAACAAACTTTCACTTCCGAAAAACAGTGTCTTGTAACATTACCTTTTCGTCAGTTCTCCGCTATTTTTTCGTTACATTTTCATTACTTTTTCATTCCTTTTTCATTACTTTTCTTTCCATTAAAAATAATGAAAAAGTAATGAAAAAGGATTGAAAAATTAACGAAATAAAAGCGGAATACTAACGAAGGAGTAATGGAAAGTAAAGAAAAAGTATTGAAAAAGTAATGAAAAAGTAATGATAAAGTAATGATAGAGTAAAGAAGAAGTAATAAAAAAATTAATGAAAAAATGATGAAAAGGTAATGAAAAAGTAATGAAAAAGTAACGAAAGTAACGAAAGAATAGCGGAAAACTAACGAAAAACTAATGAAAGTAATGAAAATGTAATGAAAACATATCGGAAAACTAACGAAAAGTTATGAAAAGTAATGAAAAAGTATTGATAAAGTAATAAAAAAGTAATGAAAAATAATGAAAAAAAATTTAAAAGGTAATGAAAAAGTTATGGTTAATTAATGAAAAAACATTTCTTTTGCATTTCCTTTATGTTCCATTTTCATTAATTTACTTGTAGGCGATGTTAATATTAATATTGCTGGTATTTATTTTTAATTTGTTTTTCGTTTTTTTTATTTCTTTTTTTTATTTTCTTGTTATTTCTTTTTTTTTTCTATTTAATTTTTTTTTCATTTCTTTTTCACTTCGTTTTCATTTCCTTTTCATTTCTTTTTCATTTTTTTCATTTGCTTTACACTTCTTTTTTTCATTTCTTTTTATTAAATTTTCATTTCTTTTCAAGAATTCAGAAACTCTTATAATGCCAAACTGGACGAGGATTGACTTTAGGGTCGGTTTGGGGGTGTGGGCGATGTATATATCACTATTGGTGGTATTAATACATGGTCCGATGATCCATGGAGCTGGTCAATTTTTGTGAGCGGTGTTGGTCTTATGTGTCAAAAACAATTCGTGTTATGATCAGTATTATCCAGTATTCTTAGTGGCGGGCTCTATCATTTATGTTTAACCATGGCAGTGTGCAAGTAATTTATGATAACACTTTGTGAATGAACAACTTTGGCTTATTCAAAATCATTTATAAACATCCAAACTCTAGACTGTTGTCATTCCAGGTGAATATAAATGACTGAGGTTTATCTGTTTCTCTAGTTGCGATGTTATATATCAAATTCTTCAAGTTAAATTAAGTCGTTCCATTTTTACATTGCGCCATATAACACGATTTTTTTTTGATATCAGTTAAATTGTGTGGAATTCATTGCGAACTATATTAATGAGATCCAAATGTACTGTTTAATGTGAGATCCAAATTTGTTTTAAAACTAGGTAACCAATGCAAAATGCAATTGATAAAAAGGAACGAAGCAAGCAATTTTCCCAATTTTCCCATTGAAAATCTATGGGAACCGTTTTCGGTGATTATTCCTCCGTGGTACGTCTAATTTTCAATATTTTTTTTTGTAAACCATCTATGGCTAGATGTAGTCTTACATGAAAAATTTCATTTTGATATCTTTAATAGTTTGGGAGGAGTATGCGGACAATCGAAAATCCGAATCGGGGAAAAATGGAGTTTCGCTACGCTTCACTCCAATTATTTTGTGAAACTCAAAGAAAACTGTAAAAAAAATAAAAACCCACATTAAAAATATAATTAGAAAAACTTTATTCAAAAGATGAATTAAATACCTAAGATGTTTAACGATTTATGTTTGATGAATGGCCAAAAAGAGGACAAAAAGCATTATGTAAAAATAAGTTGCTGGATACATTTTTTTGGCTTCAAAAGATAACATGTCCTCTTAAAAGAGGACGTCTGGTCACTCTAGATCAAACCAAAGAACGCGACATATATAGCATATAGCATAGAAACTAGATTATACACATTGCGTCATCTAGTTTTTAATAGTACAAATATTTATTTTTTGTTTTTTTATGATATTCCATTTTTTATGATGGCATAATCTACCAAACAATCTAGATTTTTAAAACTTGATCTACATAGATAAAAAAAAATCAATCTTTCTTGACAAAGATTACAAACAGGCCGTTTTAAGCAAATTTTTTTGATCTGACAGTTAGTTCTTTTGATCTAAGATCGATTTTTTTTGTCAAAGAACGCGAGATTTGTTTTTATTTTTGGTGATTTAAAAATGGATTTAAAAATGGTGACTTCTTAATAGCTTTATATGTTTCAAACTCTTCCACTGAATCCATTAGAAGAGGACCTTTGATACCACAATGTAAAACTTTAAAATTATTTTCAAAATTTGTTTATGAATGATTTTCATTGACTGTTGAGCAAAAATTGATTTAATATTAAGAATGGTTTTTCTACCTGTTTGGCCAATATAAAATTTATCACAGGAATCACAATTTATTTGATAAATGCCAGAAAATTCTTCTAGCTTAGATTTTTCTTTGAAATTTTTATGCAGAATGTTCATTGTTTTGAAAGAAACACTAAATATATTGATATGGGCTGGGTTTGATGTATATTACATATACTATGGAGTATATCTCGGGAGGTAGGACATCGGAATGATTATTGGAATCATATTTCATCTTTGAAATTTGAAAGTATGTTAAAAGGCTTATTTCAACTGCGAAGAACGATTCTGCAAGTGTTCTGTACTACCATAAAATCAAGAAACTGATTTTTATCAACTACACACTTTTACAGACTTAATGCATACCCGATTGAAAATCACCAGCAACCCAATACATAGTTTTGCAGATGATAGTACTCTATGAATGAAGACCTAAAAAGTCGCCGATTGAGGTGACCAAAACCTGGTCAATTTCAACTCTACCTAAACACAGCTGTTGATTGTTTCCAGATCAAAGACCGAGTTCCCCAAAGATATTTTATTCAGTATATGTGATGAAATAAAAGGTGAATGTAAAAGCATTCGTTTATTGGGTGTCACAGCTTCAAATGACCTGCTCTGGAACGATCATGTAATAGCGATGGCAAAAAGCGCGTCTAAAAAACTCGGCCTCCTAAATAGATGCAAAAATTTTTTCACTCCATACCAATTGCTACATGTTTATAAGTTCTATATTCGTCCCTGTTTGGAGTACTGTTGTCAAGTTTGGAGTGCTGCTTCTGTTTCCATGTTGGCCCTCTTAGACTCTGTTGATATGCTTAGACATGCTTAGACATGCTTAGACATGTTTATAAGTCCTATATTCGTCCCTGTTTGGAGTACTGTTGTCAAGTTTGGAGTGCTGCTTCTGTTTCCATGTTGGCCCTCTTAGACTCTGTTCAAAAGTGGGCTATACGAAAAACGGGTGATCGAGCTATGACATCAAAACTTGATTCCCTACAACATCGTCGCACTGTTGCTGACCTCGTTGTTTCTTACAAATATCGTCATCAGCAGTGCTCAGATGAAATCAGCAGCATCATGCCTCAAACTTATTCTTACCACCGTTCCACTCGGCACGCGGCCACCGCAACCAGTGAAACGGTCGAGATCCCGCGCTGTCATACTGGCAGATCGCAGAAAGACTTCTTTGTCCAAACTGCATACAAATGGAATAGTTTGCCGGAACGCAGAGGTTTAAAAAAAGCGTTCCTCAACACCTTTGAACGCCAGTTGTTGTGGGTAGGTTCCCCCCTCTTAAGACCTAGGTCTTAAAAGGTATTTATGTGTTGTTGTGACACATATTTTAAACCCTATTACACAACGCTTTTTATTTTAAAAAAAAATACTAAAATCAGGAACTTATTTAACTGTATAAGAAGCTTAAAATGGTTATTTTACTAGTGGAAAAACCTCATATCTCGTTTTTGTAGCTTTATGATCAACATACTTTCAACATTTGAATCTAAATAGCCAGGTAGAAATTTTGGGTACTTGTTCTTCTAAAAGGCGGCCAGTAGAGTAGCTATAGGAGTTCTAGCACAAAAATACGGGTTATTTCTTATGGAGCTCGAAATTTGCTTTTTCCGCCATCTTGGATTTTTCATACATAGAAAGTGGTGCCCTCTGCTAGCAAATGGTTTGATTAAAATGTACAAAATAGTTTGTGTCTAGGAAAATAAAAAAAAATTACGTGGATATGTATGTTGAAATATATACAGATGTTTTTTCCATCTTGAATAAATTTTGAAAAACATATTCTTGAACCCTAAATTTAATAAATGCTTGTTGTTTTTGTAAATATGGTTCGTAGTTATAGTAAATTATAATCGGCGATTTTGTTATGAGGTTTCAAATCAAGAACAGAATTGTGATACAATTTGATGATGTTTTTCGAAAGATGATGTGTAATTAATTGTTGATGTTTTTTATGATAAAAGTGTCACGTGGAAAGTGGAAGAAGTTTTTTTTTTTTTTTTTTTTTTTTTTTTTTTTTTTTTTTTTTTTTTTTTTTTTTTTTTTTTTTTTTTTTTTTTTAATTTTAAATTATTATTAAATTATTATTAAATTAAATTATTATTTAAATTATTATTTTTAAATTATTAAATCGAATACAAACAGATGAAAAAAAAAAATTATATAAATTAACTACATACTATAAAACTATTAGTAACTATTATAAGTTATTACTATTATTACATTTTTTGTTATCTTATTGTCTATCATTATTCAATATTCTATTCCGTTTCCATTATTTTATAATGACCCCATGGTAAAGTTTCATAACTTTCTTTAATTAGAAATCTTTTATTATCATGGGGGCTTAATGCATTTTTAGTCTGTGTAAATGAGCTAACAATATGTTTTTTAGACTGAATCAAATTCTGTGAAACAACCATAATTTTTTCATTATTTAAACAGTTAACATAATCCTGAAACGCAATTCTACAATTAACAACTTGCTTCTTTACCCCTTTAGCTTTCCTCTTTTCAATACTTTTATTTTTTTCACCATCGTGAATTTTGTAAGAATATAATTTCGATCTCAACCCTATGAATTCAGTCATAATGGCACCATTATTTTCATCCTTCATAACTCCAGGAACTTTTTTATTTACTGAAGGAATCGACCAAATATTGCTACTTGGATAATCACTTGTATCGAAATGAGTATAACAATCTCTTTTAATTATTTCATATATATCAGGGCAAGCAATCTCATATATGAGGCTATCAGTATCTGTATAACAAATTGAACACTTTTCATGAAATTCTGGAATCATGTAACCATAATGGAAATCATAAAGTGTAGTTTTAGCTAAGTCTAGAATACACATTCCAATGTAGATAGGTTTATTAAAATATATTTCAGATTTATTTAGCTCTATTGCAACTAAATTTTCATTAAAAATAGTTGATGCCTTGAATTCCGGTTTTGATATTAAAGCTTCAGCTCCATATCGACCTAACCACTTTGTTACCAATTTTACAATACTATGTTTTCTTACGTTTTCCATAGTTTTACCAAAGACTGCATTGTTCATTAATTTAAATAAATTTTTTTCAAAGTCATTTTTAGCTAATGAACGTAAACTTGTATTCAAATCAACATATGATTTTAACCATGGAGATTGATCAAACTGCAAAATTTTATGAATTTTGGTTACCTTCAACCCAAACTTCAAAGCTTGCTTAAGGGCGGTATAGTGAATGATGTAATTTTCCTTGTTATTAAGCGTTGCCATTAATTTGATTTCTTTTGATCCTACACTACTTCGATGTTCTGGACAAAATGGTAGATCTTTATGTACGTCATGTATTTCATGCGGATACTCTATATCAACTTCTAAGATATATCCCTTATTGGAATCATTAGCGATTTGATTTATATCAAAATTTTGAATATCATTTACCCACTCAAACCCGCCAAAAGGTAAGTATTGACTCATTGCCCACCCATATTGATTATTCACATCATTATACATCAAATAAGTTGATTCTTTTTCTGGATTGTAGTCTTTCATATATTTATTGTTAGCTTTCGAATAACGTTTCGTGCACTGACTCAAGCCACCTCTTATACCACGCTCTATAAACATCAGCATATCAATGTCTGTGAGAAGTTCCAAGGATTTCTTAGTATATTTAAGCATTGCATCCCAAGTAAAACCAGGGAGTGTATAATAATGTGCAGGATCTAATCCATAGGTTGTATGGCAACTGTTCCGAAACTCTTCAAAAATATCAGCTAATAACAATACATCAGTTTTAAGATATAGATCAGAATATTCTCCTAAGTTAAGAATATTGAATATATTCCAAACATTTTGAGCGTGAATATACTGCTTTTCACTGATATTACTATCATTTAATTTGTTATAAAACTTATCAATGGATGGAAGTGATTCTTCCAAAAATTTATTGGGACTATCTAAATAGTCATAGGGAAAAACACCTTTCTTGGTTAAAAGTTGGAAACTATCATCTGAAATCGTTGGAAACTCTGACCTTAAATTGCGATACGCGGGTAAATATGATGAAAGTTCTTCTAAGCTTTTATCCATAAATCTAAATGAATCTATAAATCTATATTTTGTTAAGTAGCAATCTAAATGTTTTGTGAATGATATGTATTTCTCCATATTGATTGGTAATAAATTTACTCTACCAGCCATATCTGTAGCAATATTTTTGATAATGAAATGTGAATCATAACCACTCAAGTTATGGAAAACTACTGGGACAGTGTGACTATTTTTATAATTTAAATTACATTCATTATGTGCTGGACCTCTATAATTACCACTAAAATGACAATGATCGCGTACTTTCTTGTCTCCAGAGTTGAATGGTTTATCACATATATGACATAAAGAAGCCATTTCAAACTGATTATTTTGCTCTTCTGTCAAACTCTCCATTTTTAGAGGATTGTACAAAATGTTATCTAATGTTTTCGCTATACATTCAAGCTCTTTAGTGAACCATGATATACAATCTTCACCACGATGTGAGCTATAATATGACAATTTGTTATCATACGCACATTTTAAATAGTAGCCTACACTATGTGGAATATGTTCTTGATATCTATTTCCTACATCTATCTTTCTTAAAAGGCATTCTAAATCGGCATAAATTATAAATGGTACAACAATCTTATGCTCAACGTTTTTAAACTCTAAATTTTTATGCATTTTAGTAGGAAGTGTAATTTTACAATTATTTTGATTGATGCAATTCTCACTATGTTTTTTTAGTAGATTTAATGAATAAAAATAATGAAGACATCGATCACAAAAATATTTCTGCCCATGCATGTTGCTTAATTGCGATGATAGTAGTCGAGATAAATGCTTTATCCAACAGTAATGATACTTTATTGGTTTATGATCTATACCTTCATTTGTTGCTTCTTCCTTTCCTTCATCAACATATTCATTCTGAATCAACAATAAATTAACATGCTTTTTCATCTTGTTTTTAGATAAATATGTTGGTAACGTTATGTAATCTTGCACCTTACTAAATTTTGCCGATTTCAAAATATAGACATTCACCGAGACATCATTTTGTTTTTCAAATCGAGGAATTTGATTGATTGTCATAGGAAAATTAATTCCTTGAAGATTTAACTCATTAGAGTAGTGTTTATATTTCGTTACACGTTGAGGGTTTTTGATTGTTGGATGTAATGCAGACATAATAGCCCACGCAAAGCATGCGTTATCATCATTCTTCACATTTATACAAGCTTTTTTCTTTTCTATTTGATATGGAAGCTGTATGTAGGATGATCCCAGTTGTGGTGTAAATTTATTAATGTTCATTGTTAGGTTAACGATTGCAGACATCGTCCAACCACTTTGCTTTTCTTGAAATTCTTCAACATCTTTTAAAATAGGATCCCTTATATTTTTTGTGAACCAATCATCAATATTCATTTCTTTGTAAAGCTCATGATTTTTTGTATTCATGTATTTAAAATCAAAATTTTCTTCATCACCACTGCCAATTTTAAACTCTCCACAGAAGATACCATTTATTTTTAATGCACTTTCGTTTTTAAAAATTGTTTTTACTCGATGACGAAAAGTTTTCTGGCAATCATTTAAAAACTCCATTGGATCTGTATGTTTTAAATTGAATATTGCTAATGTTCTAATGCGATTTTGAAAGGCCGATTGTAAATATTCAGATTTTACATTTCTTGAAGGATAATGTACTTTAGTTTTATTCCCTCTTAACATTTTCATTTGAACGCGGAATCCTGATAGTAGTGCAATGGCACATGCAATTTGATGGCGTTTTCCTAACGTAGCAGATTTCAGCATATTCCGTATTGTTTTTAAATTTTTACCACATTTTTTAATGGCATCTTCTAAAATATGAGGATTTTTAGTTGCACTAAGAAGATTCGATTTTGTAATATCCAATAATTGCTTTATGTTAGCCATTTTACAATTTTAATATATTCAATAATTTCTGTTAATACCAGCAGATAATTATATCTCAATTTATAACAATTTTACGTACGATAAACGCAACGGCCGATCACTAACTGAAATTTATTGCATCCAACACTCTTTTTTATGCTTATATCGGTTTATATCAATGTTCCAAATGTCTCAAAATAAAAAATAAAATGCATTCAAAATAATATCCAATCTTAAAGAGCTAAATTTTGTTTTCAAATTTTTTACCTTAAATTTTTAATTTTATTTTTAAAATATATTTTTTGTATTTGAAACTAAATTCATACCATTATCAAATAATCATACAACAGCTAGTAGCAAAGACAAAAATGTTGTGATTAATATTAGTTAAATAACGGATAAAAATATATTACATATGAAGGTATGATGAATATCATCTTTCAACTCACGGGCGACCATAGAAATTATGTTTTCGATCAAGCCGGTCAAGTTATACAAACATATTAATATATTCTGTAGGTGAGTCAAAAAAATATATACTATACTGTAAATACGCAAACTTTCATCATTAATATAGCAACGAGTTTTGTAGGCTCGGATTACAACTAAATCTAGAAAGTCTACTATCCCTCCATGAGGGCGAGTCATACAGTATAATACATTTTAAAAGACACAGTATCCGTAAACTTAGCCTATTAATTAGAAATTTACTTACCTAAATATACATACCTCAATATCAAGATATAACACCGCAACTGAAACACCACAGCTGACCCTTTTAATTCACAAGTTCACAACAAACTAAATCAAAGTGATGAAGAAAATCAATTTAACGCTTTAATTGTAACGAAATAAGAGTAATAGTAGTTTAACTAATAAGTGTTTAATGCGTTAGTTTATTCTTAAGCAAAAAATTTGCGTGAGAATAAAATACATTAAACATGAATTGATTAAACTATTTTATTCTCTGACAAAGAATTATGTATTATACTAAATAGAAATGGTTTCTACAGTTAAAACAATAAATCTATTGTTTTAATTGAGAAATCAAATTTCTGATAAAAAAACTTGATGACATAGATGATAGAAACCCAAATCAAATATTTCGAAGTTTTATTTCTTCTTCAGTGAGCTTATTGAACTGTAAATCAGAATTACTTCATTAACCGCATATCCAAAATTTCTAAATTGTACAAGTTAAAATAGTAAAAAAATTATATACATTGTTAATAATACCTATAGTACATATTAAATCTAAAAATTTTTTTGTTGTAATACTTAAGAATACTATACATTTTAAAATCAAAATAAATTAAATAAATTAATAACCAACAACAAATTAAAAAGGCCAAACAAACTAAACATTTTAAAATATCAATATCTAGACCATCAACTTAATATAAATTATAATTTGATAAAAAACATAACATAAAAGAACTTATTTCCCCATATTATTTTTATTTCTCTTCTTCATTATTGTCTAGAAACCATCTATCTCAACATTTGGTATTGTATTATAAGCATTCCCTTATCATACTCGGTCTCAAATGTTGAATGAAAACAAATAAAGTTTATATTAATAGTTGAAAGAGAATAAACAATTTTATTCATTTTATTTCCGAGAATCTGTAATTATAAGCAAACACATGCTAAAGTATAAAAAAACAAAAAAAATATAGACATGATTAAACATGTTTAATGAATCATTTTATCAAAGAAATTATGTTGGAATGCAATCTGAGGTAAGTGATTGAGTGATCCGAATGTGTGATTTTTTTTTTGGTTTTGATATTACATGAACATGATTTTACTGAAATATGTAATTAGAGGTTTTAAACAAATCTAGATTTATTGTTCTATGAACATTATTGTTGTTGTTCTATCGTATCAACGTTCAACTTTAGCTGCAAGGAAATAATTGCAAAAGCAGGCTACAGACCTTCAATCAATTTGTCAATCAATTCGAAAACGAAGATAAAAGAAATAAAATTTGCGTGCGGCTTTTTTTTTTTTGCGTTAAATGATTAAGTAAGATTTCGATTTTTTTTTCATGTCTCGATATTATGACACTTTGTTGTTTTGTTATGTAAGATTTTAATTTTCTCGACAAAAAAAAATTGAAGATCGCAATTACGAAACAAAATACAAAATACTACAACAAAAACAATTTTTGTTACCTACAAAAAAAATATATCATGAACATCTTCAATTTTTTTTGTCGAGAAAATTAAAATCTTACATAACAAAACAACAAAGTGTCATAATATCGAGACATGAAAAAAAAATCGAAATCTTACTTAATCATTTAACGCAAAAAAAAAAAAGCCGCACGCAAATTTTATTTCTTTTATCTTCGTTTTCGAATTGATTGACAAATTGATTGAAGGTCTGTAGCCTGCTTTTGCAATTATTTCCTTGCAGCTAAAGTTGAACGTTGATACGATAGAACAACAACAATAATGTTCATAGAACAATAAATCTAGATTTGTTTAAAACCTCTAATTACATATTTCAGTAAAATCATGTTCATGTAATATCAAAACCAAAAAAAAAATCACACATTCGGATCACTCAATCACTTACCTCAGATTGCATTCCAACATAATTTCTTTGATAAAATGATTCATTAAACATGTTTAATCATGTCTATATTTTTTTTGTTTTTTTATACTTTAGCATGTGTTTGCTTATAATTACAGATTCTCGGAAATAAAATGAATAAAATTGTTTATTCTCTTTCAACTATTAATATAAACTTTATTTGTTTTCATTCAACATTTGAGACCGAGTATGATAAGGGAATGCTTATAATACAATACCAAATGTTGAGATAGATGGTTTCTAGACAATAATGAAGAAGAGAAATAAAAATAATATGGGGAAATAAGTTCTTTTATGTTATGTTTTTTATCAAATTATAATTTATATTAAGTTGATGGTCTAGATATTGATATTTTAAAATGTTTAGTTTGTTTGGCCTTTTTAATTTGTTGTTGGTTATTAATTTATTTAATTTATTTTGATTTTAAAATGTATAGTATTCTTAAGTATTACAACAAAAAAATTTTTAGATTTAATATGTACTATAGGTATTATTAACAATGTATATAATTTTTTTACTATTTTAACTTGTACAATTTAGAAATTTTGGATATGCGGTTAATGAAGTAATTCTGATTTACAGTTCAATAAGCTCACTGAAGAAGAAATAAAACTTCGAAATATTTGATTTGGGTTTCTATCATCTATGTCATCAAGTTTTTTTATCAGAAATTTGATTTCTCAATTAAAACAATAGATTTATTGTTTTAACTGTAGAAACCATTTCTATTTAGTATAATACATAATTCTTTGTCAGAGAATAAAATAGTTTAATCAATTCATGTTTAATGTATTTTATTCTCACGCAAATTTTTTGCTTAAGAATAAACTAACGCATTAAACACTTATTAGTTAAACTACTATTACTCTTATTTCGTTACAATTAAAGCGTTAAATTGATTTTCTTCATCACTTTGATTTAGTTTGTTGTGAACTTGTGAATTAAAAGGGTCAGTTGTGGTGTTTCAGTTGCGGTGTTATATCTTGATATTGAGGTATGTATATTTAGGTAAGTAAATTTCTAATTAATAGGCTAAGTTTACGGATACTGTGTCTTTTAAAATGTATTATACTGTATGACTCGCCCTCATGGAGGGATAGTAGACTTTCTAGATTTAGTTGTAATCCGAGCCTACAAAACTCGTTGCTATATTAATGATGAAAGTTTGCGTATTTACAGTATAGTATATATTTTTTTGACTCACCTACAGAATATATTAATATGTTTGTATAACTTGACCGGCTTGATCGAAAACATAATTTCTATGGTCGCCCGTGAGTTGAAAGATGATATTCATCATACCTTCATATGTAATATATTTTTATCCGTTATTTAACTAATATTAATCACAACATTTTTGTCTTTGCTACTAGCTGTTGTATGATTATTTGATAATGGTATGAATTTAGTTTCAAATACAAAAAATATATTTTAAAAATAAAATTAAAAATTTAAGGTAAAAAATTTGAAAACAAAATTTAGCTCTTTAAGATTGGATATTATTTTGAATGCATTTTATTTTTTATTTTGAGACATTTGGAACATTGATATAAACCGATATAAGCATAAAAAAGAGTGTTGGATGCAATAAATTTCAGTTAGTGATCGGCCGTTGCGTTTATCGTACGTAAAATTGTTATAAATTGAGATATAATTATCTGCTGGTATTAACAGAAATTATTGAATATATTAAAATTGTAAAATGGCTAACATAAAGCAATTATTGGATATTACAAAATCGAATCTTCTTAGTGCAACTAAAAATCCTCATATTTTAGAAGATGCCATTAAAAAATGTGGTAAAAATTTAAAAACAATACGGAATATGCTGAAATCTGCTACGTTAGGAAAACGCCATCAAATTGCATGTGCCATTGCACTACTATCAGGATTCCGCGTTCAAATGAAAATGTTAAGAGGGAATAAAACTAAAGTACATTATCCTTCAAGAAATGTAAAATCTGAATATTTACAATCGGCCTTTCAAAATCGCATTAGAACATTAGCAATATTCAATTTAAAACATACAGATCCAATGGAGTTTTTAAATGATTGCCAGAAAACTTTTCGTCATCGAGTAAAAACAATTTTTAAAAACGAAAGTGCATTAAAAATAAATGGTATCTTCTGTGGAGAGTTTAAAATTGGCAGTGGTGATGAAGAAAATTTTGATTTTAAATACATGAATACAAAAAATCATGAGCTTTACAAAGAAATGAATATTGATGATTGGTTCACAAAAAATATAAGGGATCCTATTTTAAAAGATGTTGAAGAATTTCAAGAAAAGCAAAGTGGTTGGACGATGTCTGCAATCGTTAACCTAACAATGAACATTAATAAATTTACACCACAACTGGGATCATCCTACATACAGCTTCCATATCAAATAGAAAAGAAAAAAGCTTGTATAAATGTGAAGAATGATGATAACGCATGCTTTGCGTGGGCTATTATGTCTGCATTACATCCAACAATCAAAAATCCTCAACGTGTAACGAAATATAAACACTACTCTAATGAGTTAAATCTTCAAGGAATTAATTTTCCTATGACAATCAATCAAATTCCTCGATTTGAAAAACAAAATGATGTCTCGGTGAATGTCTATATTTTGAAATCGGCAAAATTTAGTAAGGTGCAAGATTACATAACGTTACCAACATATTTATCTAAAAACAAGATGAAAAAGCATGTTAATTTATTGTTGATTCAGAATGAATATGTTGATGAAGGAAAGGAAGAAGCAACAAATGAAGGTATAGATCATAAACCAATAAAGTATCATTACTGTTGGATAAAGCATTTATCTCGACTACTATCATCGCAATTAAGCAACATGCATGGGCAGAAATATTTTTGTGATCGATGTCTTCATTATTTTTATTCATTAAATCTACTAAAAAAACATAGTGAGAATTGCATCAATCAAAATAATTGTAAAATTACACTTCCTACTAAAATGCATAAAAATTTAGAGTTTAAAAACGTTGAGCATAAGATTGTTGTACCATTTATAATTTATGCCGATTTAGAATGCCTTTTAAGAAAGATAGATGTAGGAAATAGATATCAAGAACATATTCCACATAGTGTAGGCTACTATTTAAAATGTGCGTATGATAACAAATTGTCATATTATAGCTCACATCGTGGTGAAGATTGTATATCATGGTTCACTAAAGAGCTTGAATGTATAGCGAAAACATTAGATAACATTTTGTACAATCCTCTAAAAATGGAGAGTTTGACAGAAGAGCAAAATAATCAGTTTGAAATGGCTTCTTTAAGTCATATATGTGATAAACCATTCAACTCTGGAGACAAGAAAGTACGCGATCATTGTCATTTTAGTGGTAATTATAGAGGTCCAGCACATAATGAATGTAATTTAAATTATAAAAATAGTCACACTGTCCCAGTAGTTTTCCATAACTTGAGTGGTTATGATTCACATTTCATTATCAAAAATATTGCTACAGATATGGCTGGTAGAGTAAATTTATTACCAATCAATATGGAGAAATACATATCATTCACAAAACATTTAGATTGCTACTTAACAAAATATAGATTTATAGATTCATTTAGATTTATGGATAAAAGCTTAGAAGAACTTTCATCATATTTACCCGCGTATCGCAATTTAAGGTCAGAGTTTCCAACGATTTCAGATGATAGTTTCCAACTTTTAACCAAGAAAGGTGTTTTTCCCTATGACTATTTAGATAGTCCCAATAAATTTTTGGAAGAATCACTTCCATCCATTGATAAGTTTTATAACAAATTAAATGATAGTAATATCAGTGAAAAGCAGTATATTCACGCTCAAAATGTTTGGAATATATTCAATATTCTTAACTTAGGAGAATATTCTGATCTATATCTTAAAACTGATGTATTGTTATTAGCTGATATTTTTGAAGAGTTTCGGAACAGTTGCCATACAACCTATGGATTAGATCCTGCACATTATTATACACTCCCTGGTTTTACTTGGGATGCAATGCTTAAATATACTAAGAAATCCTTGGAACTTCTCACAGACATTGATATGCTGATGTTTATAGAGCGTGGTATAAGAGGTGGCTTGAGTCAGTGCACGAAACGTTATTCGAAAGCTAACAATAAATATATGAAAGACTACAATCCAGAAAAAGAATCAACTTATTTGATGTATAATGATGTGAATAATCAATATGGGTGGGCAATGAGTCAATACTTACCTTTTGGCGGGTTTGAGTGGGTAAATGATATTCAAAATTTTGATATAAATCAAATCGCTAATGATTCCAATAAGGGATATATCTTAGAAGTTGATATAGAGTATCCGCATGAAATACATGACGTACATAAAGATCTACCATTTTGTCCAGAACATCGAAGTAGTGTAGGATCAAAAGAAATCAAATTAATGGCAACGCTTAATAACAAGGAAAATTACATCATTCACTATACCGCCCTTAAGCAAGCTTTGAAGTTTGGGTTGAAGGTAACCAAAATTCATAAAATTTTGCAGTTTGATCAATCTCCATGGTTAAAATCATATGTTGATTTGAATACAAGTTTACGTTCATTAGCTAAAAATGACTTTGAAAAAAATTTATTTAAATTAATGAACAATGCAGTCTTTGGTAAAACTATGGAAAACGTAAGAAAACATAGTATTGTAAAATTGGTAACAAAGTGGTTAGGTCGATATGGAGCTGAAGCTTTAATATCAAAACCGGAAATCAAGGCATCAACTATTTTTAATGAAAATTTAGTTGCAATAGAGCTAAATAAATCTGAAATATATTTTAATAAACCTATCTACATTGGAATGTGTATTCTAGACTTAGCTAAAACTACACTTTATGATTTCCATTATGGTTACATGATTCCAGAATTTCATGAAAAGTGTTCAATTTGTTATACAGATACTGATAGCCTCATATATGAGATTGCTTGCCCTGATATATATGAAATAATTAAAAGAGATTGTTATACTCATTTCGATACAAGTGATTATCCAAGTAGCAATATTTGGTCGATTCCTTCAGTAAATAAAAAAGTTCCTGGAGTTATGAAGGATGAAAATAATGGTGCCATTATGACTGAATTCATAGGGTTGAGATCGAAATTATATTCTTACAAAATTCACGATGGTGAAAAAAATAAAAGTATTGAAAAGAGGAAAGCTAAAGGGGTAAAGAAGCAAGTTGTTAATTGTAGAATTGCGTTTCAGGATTATGTTAACTGTTTAAATAATGAAAAAATTATGGTTGTTTCACAGAATTTGATTCAGTCTAAAAAACATATTGTTAGCTCATTTACACAGACTAAAAATGCATTAAGCCCCCATGATAATAAAAGATTTCTAATTAAAGAAAGTTATGAAACTTTACCATGGGGTCATTATAAAATAATGGAAACGGAATAGAATATTGAATAATGATAGACAATAAGATAACAAAAAATGTAATAATAGTAATAACTTATAATAGTTACTAATAGTTTTATAGTATGTAGTTAATTTATATAATTTTTTTTTTTCATCTGTTTGTATTCGATTTAATAATTTAAAAATAATAAAAAATATGCTTCTTCAAACTGATAAATTTTAATCAGTCTAGAATTTCTGCATTGCATTTTATTTTCCTTAAAAAAAAAAAAAAAAAAAAAAAAAAAAAAAAAAAAAAAAAAAAAAAAAAAAAAAAAAAAAAAAACTTCTTCCACTTTCCACGTGACACTTTTATCATAAAAAACATCAACAATTAATTACACATCATCTTTCGAAAAACATCATCAAATTGTATCACAATTCTGTTCTTGATTTGAAACCTCATAACAAAATCGCCGATTATAATTTACTATAACTACGAACCATATTTACAAAAACAACAAGCATTTATTAAATTTAGGGTTCAAGAATATGTTTTTCAAAATTTATTCAAGATGGAAAAAACATCTGTATATATTTCAACATACATATCCACGTAATTTTTTTTTATTTTACTAGACACAAACTATTTTGTACATTTTAATCAAACCATTTGCTAGCAGAGGGCACCACTTTCTATGTATGAAAAATCCAAGATGGCGGAAAAAGCAAATTTCGAGCTCCATAAGAAATAACCCGTATTTTTGTACTAGAACTCCTATAGCTACTCTACTGCGGCCCCATTTCAACACAAAACCCACCAAGAGGTAAAATCAATATTCACAAAAATTTAATTCAAATCATTATTAGTTGGTTATATGAAAAAAAACTCAGTTGGATGTTATTAATTTAAATTATCTTTTATGATATTAAAAAAAAGGCAACATTAAATCCAATGGTCAGTCCTTTATTTTTAATTTATAGTTCTTTTTTGTTTGATTGTTTAACCGCATTACAATTAATTTAAATCACCACATTAAAGTACATAATAGTAACATAAACACAACAGAAAAAAATGATATTTGTAATAAAAAATAAATATATTTAAATGACATGAAATTTTTTGTGTTGCAAACATGTTTTTGTATTTGTGATTATTATTTTAAATTATCTGATATAAATATTTTATTTTAATGTTCATATCAATATTAATTATTCAAATATATGTAGATGGTGCGAAAAAAAATGCTTGTAATGATAATTTTTGGCATTGCATTTTAATAAAAATTTATATTTTTTGACTTTGGTTTGGCATTGAAATCATTTATTAAATAATTTATTTTGAATTAAAGAAACACCAGTATCAAAAACACCGAAAAAATGTATTGAGCAGTTAGTGGAAAGTAACAATTCCGGCAGTGAACTGTTTAACGAACGTAGGAACAAACAAACAGTTCATGATCCTGCTAAAAACTTGTTTGCCGGATATTAGATGTCCAATTTATTGCAGTCCTGTTCTATGATATTGGTCCTAAACTTCTCTGACTGATCTAACAATTCAACACATGTAAAACATTTCGCTTTATAAAAGTTAAACTTACAAATAAAAAGCCAATGAATGATAACCTTATTTAATTCAGAACTAAGGTTAAACAAATTGAATGTAAAAGAGACTATTAAAAGTTGTAAATAAATGTAACAGCATTTCTACAAAAAAAGAAATATTATAAATCAGTTTCTAAATAAATTATGGCACTGACAATGCGAAATTATTTTTAGTAATAACCAAGATTAATTATTTATTTTGTGTTTAACATGGAAATTTCTTTTCTCTTTGTTTTGTATCTTGATGAAAAATATAACAAAACTAATTCTTTTACGATAAATCCGGTTTGCTTTTTTGTCGTTTATTGAATTTTTTGCAATATAATTTTGGTTTTAAAATAGATTATAAACTAATCAATTTTTTAATAAAAATATAATAATTAAAACTGAAAAAAAATCAAAAACCCGTTTACATAGAATACAACCTTTTTTTCTTCAAAGCAACAATTTAGCTAAACCTTCCACTTAACTAACAACTTTTTTCATATATAAAAACTTCTATGCTATCGACTGTAAATAATTTACGCTTTTCTTTTTATAAAATATGAAATAATTTTCCTCTTTTACATAAAAAATGTCTGCTTTGTTTAGCTTATTACGTTAAAGCTTATAACAATTTTTACTTTGATTTATGAAGTTTTCTCATGCAAAATATTATTCATGGAAAATCTGAGAAACTAAAATATTATTAATACGCTGGATTACAATTTAATTTATTTTTAGTAACGTTCGTTAAACTTGTGTTTTTTTAGAGCTGTAACAAATGTCTTAATTGAATTTTTTTGGTTTTCGAATCTAGTTTATCTACATATTTATGAATTATTTACTACTAGATAGAAATGTTGGTTCAAACTCATAAGACTGCCAAAACTCATTTATCGTGCACGTAATTTTGGAAAACAATAACGAACAGAAAATTTTTAGTAGTAATTTTCCAAAGACGGTGATAAATCGAAATATTTTTTTGCAAATATTTCGAAAGCGAGTTAATTGATAAAAGTTGGCTATTATCAATGCCACTTGCTTGAGGAGTTTTACTAAAAATTATGAGAATTTATCAGCCACCGGTCGAGGGGATTTCATTTGGGAAATTTTTTGTAATTTTGATTTCTTTATATTTAGTTTATAAAAATAATTTTCATAGTGAAGAATTTTCTAAACGATAATAAAAACTACAGAAAAATTATTTTTCATTTTATTATTTTGAAAATTTTTTTTTTAATAGTCTCCCTAGATAAATTATTTGATAATCTTCCTATATCTCTATTATTAGTATAATTGAAATGTGATTGGTAAAATTGAATGTTGTCATTACATTTTAGGGAATTTCATTTGGTAAAATTCAAATAAAAATAAACCAAAGCTTTTCTTAGATATACAGGTATTATAGAAAAGACTTTTCTATCCAAATATATTTGTTTAATAAATGCATATTATAATCTCACAACAGAACACAAAAAAATTATACAGTAAACCCTCCTACAACGCGACACTTCTATAACGCGTTTTCGCTACAACGCGCTTCTTAAATTGAGGCATTTTTTCTCACAACGCGATTTTTTTTTCCTACAACGCGATTAAAAAAAATTATTTTAGAACAAATCACTTTTCTCGGAATGTTTAAAATTTGACATTGGTTGTTTTGTACACATAAATACGAAAATGTGTGTGTTTTTTACAGCTAAAGTAAATTTAGGATGAAAAGAAATTTTATTGTATTTGTATGTATCCAATATGTATCCAAATAAAATATTTTCTATGCATGTGTATGTTAAAACAGGTTTCTTTTTGTTTTAATTCTGCGTAGTGTACGTGTAATATATATTTAAATATTTCGATTTGAATCCGCCAAGCCCACGAGACTATTGGTTCGGTTCGGGCAAAGCATTCCATTTACGTTGCAAAGCATTCCATACGATGTACGGACAAAGAAATATTCTGTCACCATGACAGTGAGTGATCTAAACAGTTTGACTGTTTGCATAAACTGATTGACCTCTAAAACGGGGAAAAGAATATGGTTGAGGCATAATGGATTTCATTTCTGAGCACAGTGCAACGATATTGTAGGGAGTCAACATTTGATGTTAACTTCACCCACACGATCACCCATCATTCGTATAGACCCGGAGGCGATAGTACCATGAAGCAACCGATCGTTAAATCCACGAGAGTTGCAAAGACGTAACAAAAACAGTCTTCCAGTGTTTTGGAGAGCTAATAAAATGGCATGGATGTCAACTAATTTATCTAAAAATTTTGGATCAAAGGATCATAGCGAATTTCAAATCAATTTATACCCGTAAGTAGTTTCAATTAATTTTAGACAAAAGAGACACCACAAATAATACAATCATCGAAGTTTGGAAACAGTTCTCAATTTCGGATTATGTCGAAATTATTGCTGCGTCAATTAAAGAAATTTAAAGAAATGCGCCAATCCACATTAAATGCTTAAGAAAGTATTATTACCGGAAATGGTAAATCAGAGAGGCGCTGTTGAACCAACTCAGGATGCATTTAGAAAAAATACTTAAAAAATACTATTGCTCACGCAATAGAACGCGATAGGTTGGATAAAATAAAATTATATACAAGAATTAATTACGGAGGATAAAATAAACGAAAAAAAATTGGTTGCAATAGTCAGTAAAACACTGCTGATTGAAGAAAGTAATTCTGAAGATATATCAAATGATGAAATTACATCAATTATATCATATGAAGAAATTTACTGTAAAAGTATAGAAAAAGTTTTAGATATGGCGAAGTAGCTAGCGAATTATTTTTTAGAAATTGATCCACTGGAGCGAAGAGCTCAAACATTTAGAGGAAATTTAGAAAATTGCCAGTTCACCAAAATATTCTATAAATCCTATAAATCTGGTATTTTTCCATCCTGCTGGAAGTTGGCCAATGTCCAGCCTGACCCAAAAAAGGAACGAAATGTGATATTTCAAACTATAGACCAATAACCTTACTTACAGTCATGTACGAGCAGTATATTAATTCACACATATCCAAATTTTTGGAAGACAACCATTAGATATCTGACAGCCAATACGGTTTTAGAAACAAAAGATCAACAACCGATCTATTGAACTATGTAGCACATCTTTGGAATAGCATACTTGATATAGGTGGTGAAACGTACGTGATCGCATTAGACATCTCAAAAGCATTTGATCGGATCTGGCATGCCAACTTGATCAACAAGCTCGTTGCATACGGTTTTCATCCCGCAGTCGTGAAATTGATTCAAAATTTTCTGTCTAACCGATACATCTCGGTATCTTTAGATGGCTTTTCTTCTGAGTCCAAGTTAATTAACGCTGGTGTACCCCAAGGCTCAGTTTTATCTCCCACTTTATTCCTAATTTATATCAACGAACTGTTGCAAATCACCAGTAACCCAATAAATAGTTTTGCAGATGATAGTACACTGCACAAGTCATTCGTCTCCCTATCTTCAAAGGGTAAAATGCATGAACGAATAAATCCCGTCCGGAGAGACGCTGCCATAAATGTAAACGAGGACCTAAAAAAAATTGCCGATTGGGGTAACAAAAATTTGGTCAATTTTAATTCCACCAAAACACAACTATTGATTGTCTCCAGATCAAAGACCGAGTTTCCCAACGATATTTCAATTAATATGTGTGACGACCAAATAGACGAATGTGAAAGCATTCGTTTATTGGGAGTCACAATATTCAATGACTTACTCTGGAACGATCATATAATGGCCATGGCAAAGAGCGCGTCAAGAAAACTCGGCCTCCTCAATAGATGTAAAAAATATTTTACTTTGCATCAATTACTCCACATTTATAAGTCCTATATTCGTCCCTGTATGGAGTATTGTTGTCAAGTTTGGGGCGCTGCATCTGTTACTATCCTAGCTCTTTTGGACTCTGCTCAAAAGCGAGCTATACGAATTGTTGGTGATCGAAATTTAACATTAGATCTTGATTCCCTACAGCATCATCGCACTGTTGCTGATCTCGTTGTTTTATAAATATCGTGCTCGGATGAAATCAGGTCCATAATGCCTCCTCAGACGCATGTTTTTCCCCGTTTTACACGTCAATCGGTTTGTGCAGGAGGGTCGGACTGTCGAGATTACTCACTGTCATAGTAATAAAATGCAAAGGGATTTCTTTGTGCGTACATCGTACAAATGGAATGCTTTGCCCGAATCAATAGTCTCGGGTGCCTTCAATCTACAAAGATTTAAAAAAAGCGTCCACCTATACCTCAAGACGCATGTTGTTGTGAGACCAACGTTCTTTGTTCCAGTAGTTCAGATTCGGATATAGCACCAGCGAAACGTTCGCGGCACAATCGGCTTAGTAGTGATGAAGAAGAATTTGAAGAAGAATTTTTTTTTTTTTTTTATTTAGTTCTTAATTTTTAAAAACGTCAATTATTTTGTTTAATTTTATTAATTTATAATGATTTATTGAAGGATTGCTAAAAAAATCTTGAATATTAACATATTAAAGTTTTATTTTATTAATTTAAATGCAGTTTTTTATACTTGGAACCTAACCCCGTTTTTTCTATAGAGTTCATGTCTCTTACAGCGCGATTTCCTGCTACGCGACGTTTTCTTAGAACGTATCTGTCGCGTTGTAGGAGGGTTGACTGTATTTATATTTCTTGTAGACTGTCCAACAAGTCGGAGCATGCTTTTTCGTTTTGTTTTTCTAAAGTACGCAACCGTGTAATTTGTTATATTGATATCTTATTGGTTTTTAAGATGAGACGACATCAAGTTGTAAATAATTAATTCATGCCAGGACCCTATTTCATCAAACTTACAAATTTGTAATTTCATACAAATTTTAACAAAATTTGTGAAAATTTGCATGAAATTACAAATTTGTAAGTTTGGTGAAATAGGGTACAGATTTAACAAGAGAAAAAATACAAGCTTCTGAACATCGAAGGGCATTCTTTAGGCTTGTTTTTGGAATAAAATATTTATATTTTGACCTTCGACAGGAATTAAAAAAAATCTGCTCTAAAATGAATAATATCTACAATTTTTTATTATCTATTATTAGTTATTACATGAACCAATAATTTGTTTACGACTACTTTCATTTTTAAACAACCATAGTTTATTTTTTTGGAGATAGTCTTTAAAAAATTACTTTCGTCACCTGAGACGAAAATTATTTTTATAGGTTTTGGAAAGTAGTGTTTTCTTTTTTTCCAATGTATGTTCTAGGTAGATTTCATATAAAAATCTACCTATTTTAAAAGGTAAAGTAAAGATAAGAAAGCCGTTACTAGGTAGCAATAAAAGCAATAGAATTTTAAAGGTACCAGTTCTAGTGAAACAATATAACTGACTTATGATCAATAATTTAAGCACTTACTGTATGACTTATTTAGTTATAAAACATTTAATTAAAATCTAAGTTATAAAGAAAAAATTTGTCTTTACATCCGCCCATTATTCCTTTTACCAACAAACATAAGTGGTTTCATGTTACAGACTTAAAAACGGTAATTTATTGCCTACAGTCATGATAAATATAATGAAAAAAATTTCATACCTACATAAATAAATTATTTGTTGCAATATAACATAGAAAATGAGAACTTACCACCTATAACACGACATGTCAGTCCAATGTCGTCTCCTTCTTCTAATGGTCCTAACGTTGTACCATTAATATTTCGTCCCCATCGATTTAGAACTATTGGATGTTCTGGTGGAACTAAAAATATAAAAAAATTTACCAATTAGTTGCATCTAATTATTTTTGTTTCTATGTAGGTACTGCACGTATAATTCGTTTTTATTCCAAAATATTTTCGAGTCCAAATCTATAATTATTTTATAAAACAACTAACCCCAATTTTTAAAAGGAAACCAAATTTTTTTAAAATAATTTCCTGACAAAAAAAAAACCGACTAATAAGCGTTTTCTATCATGATTCGAGCGTAAGAAAAATTACAAATTGGCAATCACATAACGTATAAACTTTCATTTTATTTTTTAATAAAACGAATTTTTATTATAGAACAATAAAACCTATTCGTGTTAAATATATAAAAAAATATTGTGCTAGAATAATAATAATAAAAAAAATTATATATAAAAAACAATCATAATTTGTTTTAAATATATAGTAAATAATCGATTAAATAATTTTAATTTGCTTTGTTAAAAAAATTAATGCTAGGCTGTGAACCGTTATTTGTTAGATGCAAAATATAAAATGTATGTTATCGTGTCCGGAAGAGAGTTTTTGAAGTTCAGTCAAATTAAATTCCTGTATAGTGGAAACACATGATAAAAATTTTCAAAATTAAAAAACAATAACCAAATTACGATTAAATTGTTGATTAAACACGCGACTGAAAATTTGCGGTATATGGAATGGATGAGCGCAGTTCAAATGCAATATAAAATTTATAATATTTATGACTTATTCACTGATATTTGTGGTTTTGAATGTTTAGTCTTTGTTCGCAGCCACTGTCGTGAAGCACTGTCTCTAATCATAAACAACCTCATATTATAATCAAATGAAAAATACTATTTTAGCTTAAAATCACGTTCATTGAGGCATTTTATTTAAAAAAAATAAAAATAAAGGTGCTGAAATCTCCCAGTTCTGAGATATCAAGACTTCGGTCTGGGTTAAGGATTTTGATATAGTTTCGGAAAACAATTTTTATTAGGACATTAAAATGTACCAAAAAAAAGGTACATTTTCGAAATTAAGTCGAAAACTGTGCTTTCGAAAATTACAAAAAAACTGTTTTGCACAACAAAAACAATCACCTTTCATATGACACCTAGGACATGGTTAGATTAATCGATTGTTCGATTAATTGGTCGTTTCGCAAATTGTAATAAATTATTAATCGATTAATCTAAATTTACGAAAATGTTTAAAATTTACAAATTTGTATAAAAAAAATCTTTATTTTGCCTGAAGTAATATTTTTATTATTAATCCAACCAGTAAACTATGGTTTGAAGTATACTTTCCATTATGAAGGATACAGCTTGTGGGCAATTCTTTTACAAACCAAACAACTCTCTGACCGACACATTTTTGATTTGACTGAAATTTTTTTATGGGTTTTATATAGAAAAAAAAAGATATACGGGTTCGAGGATTTAGTGTGACCATCGTATTCTATGTTCAATTTTCAATAAGAAACGTATATTTAATTAATGGAGAAATGAGTTTTACTGTTCCTAATAAGCTAATCTTTCTAGCACCGGACGATAAAAATTTAAAAATTTTTTTATCGTTTCGCGCTCGATAAATTAGTTTATTTCTAACAGTAAAACTCTTTTCTCCATTAATTAAATATACGTTTCTTATAGAAAATTGAATGTAGAATACGATGGTCATACTAAACATTCTTTATTTTTGTTAGATAATGACTAAAAATTAATTTTAACATTTTATTTGTTTATAACAATAGGAATTTGTTAATAATTTTTATAGATAACAGTATTTTTTTAAATTCCATTTTTATTCTTTAAAATAACACAGACAAGAAGTGTCTATCTCTACCAGAACCGAATTTATGAATCTTTGAAAATAAGTCTTCAAACCAAAAATCACAAAATTCTCGAAATTTAGATTCCCTCTATTTCCCCTAAAAAAAAAACCTCGAAAAAGTATATCGTTCTGTTTATATAGAACCCGCAAAAAAATTTTCAGCTGAATCAAGAATGTCTTAGTCACATTTTGCCCTAATCTGTTCGGTATGTTTCGGTATGTTCCATATATGGAATTTTTTGTCGTTCCGCTCGATAAATTTATTTATTTCTAACAGTAAAATTCATTTCTCCATTAATTAAAAGTACTTTTTCGTCAAGCCAAAAATCACTAGATTCTCGAAATTTGGAACCGAAATTTACCAAAAAAAAAATCCTCGAACACGTTTATCTTTTTTTTCGATATAAAACCTGTAAAAAAATTTCAGCCAAATCAAAAATGTGTCGGTCAGATTTTGTCCAAATTTGTTCGGTTTGTAACAGAATTACCCTTATATAGTTTCTTATCATTTTCAATTAGTACAGTATATTTTTAAACACATAATTTTGTAGGATCTGAAAATTCCACTGACAAATAGAGAGATACAGATCCTATTAATAGCTGCGTTTTTTTCATTTGGGTCAGGGTCAAGGTCTATTTTTTACATGTAAAAGCAACAACAAAATAACCCAGATATTTATCTGGGTCTAGATCAATGATATAAAATATTTTGGTTACTAAAATATTTTGGTTTGGATGCAATACCTACGATATAAAATCCATATTTTTTAAAGAATAGATGTTTACAATTTTTTATTAATTATCAATTATTTTATTTCATTTTATTTCACGCCATTTGCAAAAATCAATGAACATTGCCATATGTAAAAAAATGGATTAGTGTTTCTGATTAAATTTTTTTGAATTTTTTTATATGAAGTTTTATTTTTCAAGAGACGTTAAATATTTGTTGAATTTTTTTTATATTGAGTTTTAATTTCAAAATGGCGCTACAAGCTCACAATTTTTTTTCTTCTCAGCTCAGTGTTGCCAACAATTTAAAATATAATATTTTTTTTCTTTGCGTGACCCACATCGTTTTTTTCAAACCTTAACCCTGACCCAAATGAAAAAAAAACGCAGCTAATGAAAGAAAACAAAAATCTTGTATGTAATTCGGATACAAAGTATCTTTTTTGCCTTCGAGTGTTTGTGTTTGCTGCCGTCGCTAACGCATAGAGCAACAATTTCACACTTATGCAAAAAAGACTATTAAAATTTTCTTTTTTCTTATGTCATTGTAAAAGTTGAACTTTTAAATAGAAAAATTTAAAATATTAGAATTAGTGAAATTTTTATTTAATCGATTAATCGGTGTTAAAATTTTCATATTAATCGTTAATCGATATTTAGTCTCAATCGATTAATCGATTATGCCCTAACATCCACTTGACATAACAAAAAATTATGTTTTGGAAGTTTCTACTCTCAACCACCTCAAATGACCATTTGAAATTATAACAACTAAAAGAAAAAATTTAGTTTCGGATTTAGAAAAATTCCTACGCCCGTAAATTTTTTAAATATTTTTCTTTTGTAATATTCGAAGTTAAGGAAGGAAGGGGGGAGGGATAACAAAAATTTTACATTTCCGAAAATAAGTCAAAAACTGTGCTTTCAAAAATAACAAAAAAATTTTTTGCACTACAGAAAAAATCTCTTTTCATATGACCCACAAGACATGACAGGATCACAAATAATTTTTTTTCAAAATTTTTACTTTAATGAACATTTCAAATTATAATAACTAAAAAACATTTTTTGTTTTAATTTAGGAAAATTCCTACACTCGTGAATTTTTTTCTTTTGTAATGTTCGTAGATAAGTGGGGGACAAAAATTTTTCGAAAATAGTCGAAAACTGTCCTTTCGAAAATTACAAAAACAAAACGGTTTTGCACTACAAAAAAAAATCACCTCTGATATAATCAAAAATAATTTTTTCTCGAAATTTCTACTCGAACTTTCAACCTCCTCAAATGAACATTTCAAATTATAACAACCGAATCAAAAAAATGATCTTTTTATGCAAAATTCCTTCAACCATGATTTTTTTCTTTTGTAATGTTCGATATTAAGGGGGTTGAGGGACAGAAAAAAAAACACTCGTTTTTGTCAATAACTCAAAAACCGAGAAGAAGAACTAGTTGAAGAAATTGAATTTTTTTTTTGAAATATCTCGATCTTTTTCGATTTTTTTAAATCAAACTCGATTCCTTAAAAAAAATTTATTTTACTATCTCCTTATCTATGTCCATTAAATATAGATGAAAACAAATTTTTGAAATTTTTTTATTACTAACAGGCGTGGGAAAACACTTTTAATAACTGTAGAAAATTTCAAGTTGATAGTACTTATAGTTTGTGAGTAAATCAATTATTATTTTTTTTTTTTAAATAAAAAGTGTTGTGTTATAGGGTTTAGAATATGTGTCACAACAACGTTTGATTGGTTGCGGTAGCCGATTGCCTAGTGGAACGGGGGTAAGAATAAGTTTGAAGCATGATGCTGCTGATTTCATCTGACTCCTGATGACGTTATTTGTAAAAAACAACGAGGTCAGCAACAGTGTGACGATGTTGTAGGGAATCAAGTTTTGATGTCAAAGCTCGATCACCCACAATTCGTATAGCCCGCTGTTGAACACACAGTCCAAGAGGGCCAAGATGGAAACAGAGGCAGCACCCCAAACTTGACAGCAGTACTCCATACAGGGACGAATATAGGACTTATAAACATGGAGCAATTGGTATGGAGTGAAAAATTTTTTGCATCTATTTAGGAGGCCGATTATGTAGTTTTATTTATGTAGTTTTTTAGTTTTTACATTATGTAGAAATTCGGACGGATGCTAGTACAGAACCGCAAAAAACTGTATTTAATCTGCAATAACTTGAAATTTTCCAACTGTTCCTATCAGTTGGGAGTACCTGAAGTTGGATAAAACCATATTCCATGTACAATTTTCATGTTCAATTACATTTCATCTTATGAAAATAACTAATTTCATTTTTTTCCAAAAACTTGGGTAAAAAAATGACAATCCCTCTTTTGACACATTTCACCATATTTTGTTTTGACGAACTTATAATGCAAAAATCCAGTTTTTCGTGTCATATACCAATGCCGACCATCAATTTCTCCACATTCAATGTTACTAATCATTATCACATAAAATTAACGTTTTTAAGCAAAATATATGCAAATTTTCTTGTTTTGCACACATGCCGATTTTTTCGACACACGTCCAGCTTAGTCATCGAATTGACATCAAACACATCATTCGGCTATTACCATTGAAAATACCTATTTTTAGAAACAAATATTTTTGAAATCCCTACAGCGGTTTTCTAGATTTCGTCGGTGTGACGACGGCAGACAGACATAGATATTTTTCTTTGCCTTTTTAAAATTGTTATGACCTAAAACGTTGAGAAATGCCAAAAAAAAGGGGGTAAGAATTTCACTTTTGGCTCGAGAATGTAATACTTAGGTCTTTCAGACCGAAGTAATAGTAATCCTGACAAACATTCTGTGGATGGTGCATGAGTCTATGCACATTTCGTGCACATTTTTATTTACTACTTTTTAATTTTTTTTTGAATAGTATATATTTTAAATTAAGTTGAGTTTAAAAGTATTTGAGTGCTAACGTCATACCTATTTGTTTTTATTTAATATAGTTAAATAATGTAAACATGTCGACAAAATGTGCATAAAATTTTCAGGCATAAATACATTAATATTTGATGTATGATTTTTATGTCTAGGATTTTCTAATATGTTATAAATTTTTTCCGGGACGAATATTGAAGTTGTAAAATGAAAATGTATGTGTATGATTGCATTTGTAAATGAGGCGTCCATTTTTCGCCATTTTTTACGATACAATTTAAATGAAAAGAAATCAGATTTCAAAATTTTTAAGTATTTGGCTTACATAAAACAAATAACATTAATTTACCATAACTTTCTGAATAATATAAAAAAATAAATTTAAATACTGGTAAACCGACATCAAAAAGGACAAACAAAAAATATTAAATAAATATAATCATTTTGGAATCACTAAAATTAATTATTTACAAGCGGGCGCTTGTTTTTTGTGAATGTTCTTATTAACTTTCACAAAAAAATTTCTTTCGCACATAATTTTAGATGAAAATAAAATAAAATTCCAATGCTGGAATATAGAATGAAGTTAATTTTTAATTATCAACGTCACAAAAAATATAAATATTTAGTTAGTCAGTTTAAAGGTTCAATTTAAAAAGAGTAGAATCTTAGAAATTCAAGCAAAATAATAAACATTTTAAAATTACACAATAAGTTTTTATAAAAAAAACACAAAATCGATCTTCTTCTATTAAATTTATATAAATGTTTAGAAAATATCGGTATAGAATACAAAACAGAAGAGTATACAATAAAAAAGTATATAAAAAGAGAACATGGGAAAGGGAACAAAAATGTGATATGATAAAAATTTGTCCTTTTCTTAAATTTCAGAACAAAACAACAAAAAGGCACGTACTAAAACATTATATCCTTTTATTATTAATGTTTATCAACTTAAATGCTTTTCCTATTTGCATACAAATTTTCATTTTTATTGTATTTTGTGTTATGTTATGTACGACATTTAAAAAAAAACTAAGTTTATTTCTGAAGGAAAACTATAAATAACAACAACATGGAAATGTTTTACTTTCAAAAATAAAATTAACTTTTTAACAATTTCGCAGTGAAATTTATATTTATGGTGTTTGTTTGTTCTGACAAAGGTGTTGTGTTACGGCTGTTTCACAAAGTTTACAAAAGTTTTCTCACAAAAACACTACATGGACGAAATCAATCATTTTGAATTGTTGGCTATGTTTAAATACATACATATTTACAACTTTCTGTAGTAAGCCCTCTTCATCGATTTCGGTACACAATATTTTTCTTAAGTGAAAAAATGAAGCATAAAAGTTTATGTACAAACAACGTGATTTTAAAATTGTTACAAATATATATTTACTTATCAGCATATTCTCCCTTGTGAAATTTCATTTTATACGTATAGTTAAAATTCTTTTGAAATCCTTGGTAAATAAATTGTAATTATTCGGTTAAATTAATAATTTTATCGAATCATCAAAATCCTTTATACTCAAATTTAACAAAAAATACAGAAACACTAAACGAACCTCGTTTTAATATTTACCGGAAATTACTTTTGTTATTCTATGACAAGGATACGACATAGATTTAAACAAAAAATTGATTTGATACTAGATTGGTTGTTTTGTTAGCAAAAGTAAATAATTTAATTCATGGTTATGTAAAACTGTTTCAATATTTGGAAAATAACAGACAATGTGAATATTGTAACCCTTTTTCAAACTTATCATCCCAACTCTAAATAGCATTCAGTTTATCAAGAGCACCGCTTAAGAAGTAATGAAGCTAAGACCGTCGATGAAAGTGCACTTGCTAGATAGAACTGGAAAAAAGATATAAAATCACCAGCACACAACTTCGATATGCAACGTTAATGGGTAAGTTGTTAGAAGTATCTCTTATGGAAATATGGTATAAATCAACGGCATGCATTTGAATTGAAATGGTAATAGCGAAATATCGACAAGGTATTCCAAAGATATGAGCGATTCAAAAAACATGAGACAAGGCATTTCAAAGATTTGGGATTTCAAATATGAGAAAAAAATTCAGGTTGAAAGGCGACAATTCTCCACTTTTTAATTGGAACCGTAGAATGGTGGGTCACAATCGTTGCTCTGGTGTAACGCGATATGAAGGAAGATCAGCAAGATTTTTTCTGTTCTGCAAGAAGTCAAGCTCATCGGTAAAAGTTGGTAAGATCGGCAATAGGCTATAGTCGAGCAATTGCTCCATAAAGTGAGAACATTTTTGTCCCTTACACAATAATAAAAGTGGAAACCGCTATTGACAAACTGAAAAATTGCAAATCACCAGGTATCGATGGAATTAAAATTAAAACTAATTAAAAATGGAGGTGCAGCTCATGACTCACGTTAATACGATCTAATTCATATAATCTGTGAAGTGTGAGCAAAACATCAGCTCCCGATTTAGAAAAAGTAGAAGTTCTACATCTGCCGTCAACGTAAAAATTGTAAAGTTTATGTTCATTATAATAAGCCAAACTTAAATTTATGTGTCTAAAGATTATGTTGCTAAACTTTGCACGTAATTTCCTTATAAAATTAGTTGGACTTCAAATGTTTGATTCGGGTCTAAATTTGGATTCTAAAATACTTCATAAGTTTTTATGAGTTTTTTTGGTAAAACGAGGAGTCTTAACAGATATATCAATAGTTGAACGGATTGTATAAGATTTGGCACTAACCATTTTTATAAGGAGCGTAAGAATAAGACGGAAAAAAGTCGAAAAAGTGATAACCTAATTGTAATGAATACAGTCAATCGTCCAAAATATTTCTTATCTCATCGCTGATGTTATCGAAACTTTACTCCAACCAAGTTGCATTAAAATAAGATAGCAGGATTTGAAATTATTTAGATTTGAAATAAACACATGCTTAGTTTTTTTTTTTTTTGAATAAAATGTGTTGTGTAATAAGGTTTAGACTATGTGTCACAACAACACATAAATACCTTTTAAGACCTAGGTCTAGACCTAGGTCCCACAACAACTGGCGTTCTAAGGTCATGAGGAGTCCGGCAAATTATTTCATTTGTATGCAGTTCGGAAAAAGAAGTCTCTCTGCGATCTGCCAGTATGACAGCGTGGGATCTCGACCGTTTGACTGCTTGCACTAGTCGATTGCCGAGTGGAACGGGGGTAAGAATAAGTTTGGGGCATGATGCCGCTGATTTCATCTGAGCACTGTTGGTGACGATATTTGTAAAAAACAACGAGGTCAGCAACAGTGCGCGATGTTGTAGGGAATCAAGTTTTGATGTCAAAGTTCGATCACCCACAATTCGTATAGCCCGCTTTTGAACAGAGTCTAAGAGGGCTAAGATGGAAACAAAAGCAGCACCCCAAACTTGACAACAGTACTCCATACAGGGACGAATATAGAACTTATAAACATGAAGCAATTAGTATGGAGTGAAAATATTTTTGCATCTATTTAGGAGGCCGAGTTTTTTAGACGCGCTTTTTGCCATCGCCATTATATGATCGTTCCAGAGTAGGTCATTTGAAGCTGTGACACCCAATAAACGAATGCTTTTACATTCACCTATTAGTTCATCACACATACTGAATAAAATATCTTTGGGGAAGTCGGTCTTTGATCTGGAAACAATTAACAGCTGTGTTTTGGTAGAGTTGAAATTGACCAGGTTTCGGTCATCCCAACCGGCAATATTTTTTAGGTCTTTATTCACGTTTATGGCAGCGTCTCTCCGGGCGGGATTAATTCGTTCGTGCATTTTACCTTTTGAAGAAAGGGGCTCGAACGACTTGTGGAGAGTACTCTCATCTGCAAAACTATTTATTGGGTTGCTGGTGATTTTTAACAATTCGTTGATATAAATCAAAAATAGTTTTGGGGACAATACTGAGCCTTGAGGTACACCAGCGTTAATTAGTTTAGACTCAGAAGAAAATCCGTCTAAGGAGACCGAAATGAATCGGTTGGATAGAAAATTTTGAATCAGCTTCACAATATTGGGATTAGTTAGGATATACTCAAAATCACATTTTTAGCCACATGAAAAAAATGCAAAGAGTTTTATAGGAGAAGAAGATATTTGTAGGAAAAATTAAATAATTATGCTTTTATACAATTAATTCGAAAGCTTATTTGCACAGAACCCTTTTTATTTGTTTAAATCCTTTGTCTAAATCCACTTCTAAATATTTCTTCGTATTTTTTGTATTACTCGTCTTTTCTTTTGTTGATTTTCCGATCGTTTGCATTATACAAACCTACAAAAAATATTTTATTTGAGTATAAAAAGAAATATTTTTCCATACAAAATATTATTTGCGTGACTTTAGTTGATTTAAAAAAATAATTCTTTGCTTGTTTGCATTTTAAATTCTTTATTGCGGAAACTTAATTTAATAATAAAAAAATAATATTTAATCTGTGCATTTAAAATTTATAAAAAATAAAATAATCGTATATATATGTATATATATATATATATATATATATATATATATATATATATATATATATATATATATATATATATATATATATATATATATATATATATATATATATATATATATAAACATATATATATATATATATATATATATATATATATATATATATATATATATATATATATATATATATATATATATATATATATATATATATATATATATATATATATATATATATATATATATATATATATATATATATATATATATATATATATATATATATATATGAGCAATTTCACGAAGATTCAACAACGTTTTGACTTGACCCCTTTTAATTTTGATTATTTTTTGTTTATAGATAGTCTTTGATAAATAAAAAATACAAGTTCTCTTAGAATTTTTTTTTTCGACCAGGGGTCTTCACAGGGTGCCCCTCAATTTTTGTTATTTTGTGATGTGAGTGCATTTTGACGAGCGATTGTAGAAAAACTACTCAATCGATTTTCATAAATGATATGTCGTTGAATAGGTATTAGAACAAAGTTTTTAAAAATGTACACTGTTAATTTTTTGAAATAATTTTTAACGGTGTAACATAAGAAAAAAATTGTGTAATTGAAAAAAAGATGGCTTAGCCTTTCTTTTTTTTTTTAAAACTAAATTGAAGCTTATTTTATATCTAACAACTTGTGAAAGTTTAGGACTAGCGTCATTTTTTGTTTTAGAGATAAAATTCGTTGTGCATATGACTGTCGGGAATCAGTTTTTTTTGTTCTGAAGGAAAATTATAAAAATGGCGATTTTTAGATTCATATTTTTTTTTTATGTTAAATATCAAATATTTTATTATTAAATGAACTTTTTAAAAAGCAATTTCAGTCAAGTTCAGCAAAATTTTGCGACATTTTGACTCGACTCTTTTTAATTTGGTTTATTTTGGTCTATATTTAAAAAAATTCTACTTGAAGCCGTATTTTTCATTTATCAAAGGCTATCTATCAAAGGCTATCTATAAACGAAAGAGTTTTGTTAGTCAACAATAGTTGATTTATATAATAATATATATTGGAGATTCTCTGTCAACTCAGCCAGCCCTCCTCTGTCCAAAAATTGGAGCAACCTATAAAATTCCAGTTACGCTCATTTTTTAGCTATAGCTTTCTAGTTTAATTTTAGCCATAGCCTTTTTGTAAAACTAAAAATGGCGGACCAGTATAGCGGCTGCAAGTCAACCACCCACCTCAACATGAAAGAATGTTTTTTTTTTCATACTTGTAAAAGCCATCGGATAATTTAATAAAAACAATTTTCTGGTGTAGTTAACACATTGAAAATTATTTATTAACTAAAATATTAAAATGAGTGGTGTAGACGTGAACAGCTCCAGCGAGGATGGAAATGGAGGGAACGTGGTCCCTATTCAAATATTTCTTCTCATCAAAAAGAAAGTTTTATCAAACAATATGAAGAAAGCAAAACAATTAAAGAAGCTGCTGGTATTGCGGATTTGAATATTAATACGGCCAAAACAATTTTATATACGTTCAAACGAGATGGCGAGAAAAAAGTTTTCTCTTTTTTGTAACTATTTCCTCGCCATCTCGTTTGAACTTATATAAAATTGTTTTGGCCGTATTAATATTCAAATTCGCCATACCAGCAGCTTCTTTAATTGTTTTGCTTTCTTCATATTGTTTGATAAAACTTTCTTTTTGATGAGAAGAAATATTTGAATAGCACAATTTCCTCCGTTTCCATCCTCGCTGGAGCTGTTCACGTCTACACCACTAATTTTAATATTTTAGTTAATATATTATTACCAACATGTTAACTACATCAGAAAATGGTTTCTATTAAATTATCAGATGGCTTTTACAAGTATGACATCATAAAAAACATTCTTTCATGTTGAGGTGGGTGGTTGACTTGCAGCCGCCATACTTGTCCGCCATTTTTAATTTTCCAAAAAGGCTATAGCTAAAATTAAACTAGAAGGTTATAGCTAAAAAACGAGCTTAACTGGCATTTCATAGGTTGCTCCAGCTTTTGGACAGAGGGGGGTGGTCGAGTTGACAGAGAATCCCCAATATATAGGATTTCAATTCCAAAATAAACCATTTAAAGTTCAATCGAAACTTTCCCTAAAATAGAATAAACCTTATTCAATTCAAATAAAACATTTCCCAAAATAAATTAAACCTTTTCAATTGCGAATAAAACTTTTATTTAAATTAAATAAAACTTTTCCCAATTAAAAAAAAACTTTTAAAAAACAAAAAAAAACTTTTCCAAATTCAAAAAAAACATTTAAAAAAAACGTTTAAATAAACAATTTAACGGCGAAATTCTACATTAATAACCTGTTTTCGTAATATATTGAATGTTGTGAAAGAGTTTTGTTAGTCAACAATAGTTGATTTATATAATAGTATATATTGGAGATTCTCTGTCAACTCAGCCACCCCTCCTCTGTCCGAAAATTGAAGCAACCTATAAAATTCCAGTTACGCTCATTTTTTAGCTATAACCTTCTAGTTTAATTTTAGCTATAGCCTTTTTGGAAAACTAAAAATGGCGGACCAGTATAGCGGCTGCAAGTCAACCACCCACCTCAACATGAAAGAATGTTTTTTTTTTCATACTTGTAAAAGCCATCGGATAATTTAATAGAAATCATTTTCTGATGTAGTTTTGCGTGCTGAATAAGAAAATAACCTTACTTTTTGAGTTTATCAGATGAAAAAAATCACAAATTTCAGGATAACTTGGGTGATCGTTTAACTCAAAACACAGTTTTTAATAGTTTTTCGGGGCTTAAGAGCGAAAAGTTAATTTTTTAGTTCATAGTATGGTTTGAATCGTGGTTAACAAACCAAACAATATCGAAATATGGTTTTTTAACCTTCTACAATAAATGCGGTGTCTATAGTAAAAAAGGAAATACTTTTTGGCAGTTTTTGTATAGGTTAGGGGCAACATTTGTATCTGTTAGTGTTTGTACAGGTTATATATATATACGTGTTCAGAAAATAAAAATACGTCACAGTGAGATTTGTTAAAAATTTTACTATACATTGTATGATCGTTTTTCCAAAACATAGTATTTTAAAGGTTTTTTGAGGTTAGCGACACAACGGAGAATTTTAACTCAAAAAAAAAATTATATTCGTATTCAGCACATAAAGATACAACATAAAATGGTTTTATTAAATGATCAAATGGGGTTTACCAGTATGACATCAAAAAAACAATTCTTTCATGTTGATTTGCAGCCGCCATACTGGTCCGCCATTTTTAATTTTCCAAAAAGCCTATGGCTAAAATTAAACTAGAAGGTTATAGCTAAAAAATGAGCCTAACTGGAGTTTTGGACAGAAGGGGGTGGCCGAGTTGACAGAGAATCCCGAATATATATATTATCATATAAATCAACTATTGTTGACTAACAAAACTCTTTCACTACATTCACAATTACGAACATACACAATCACCACACTACACAATTACGAAAACAGGTTATTAATGTAGAATTTCGCCGTTAAATTGTTTATTTAAATGTTTTTTTTAAATGTTTTTTTTTAATTTGGAAAAGTTTTTTTTTGTTTTTTAAAAGTTTTTTTTGAATTGGGAAACGTTTTATTTGATTTAAATAAAAGTTTTATTCGCAATTGAAAATGTTGAAATTATTTTGGAAAATGTTTTATTTGAATTGGAGGGTTTATTCTATTTTAGGGAAAGTTTCGATTGAACTTTAAATGGTTTATTTTGGAATTGAAATCCTATATATATATATATATATATATATATATATATATATATATATATATATATATATATATATATATATATATATATATATATATATATATATATATATATATATATATATATATATATATATATATATATATATATATATATATATATATATATATATATATATATATATATATATATATACATATATATATATATATATATATATATATATATATATATATATATATATATATATATATATATATATATATATATATATATATATATATATATATATATATATATATATATATATATATATATATATATATATATATATATATATATAAACATTTGTCAAAATTAATCGTAGAGAGCGGACGCATTTTATTTTTCTGTTATAAATTTTAAAAATTTCAAATAAAGTTAATAAATAGAAAAAAAAATATGAAACTTAATGTAATATGATGTTTAACTAATTTAATCCGTGTGCGGCTGTAGGGCAAAAAAATAGGACCGCAGTAACTCCCTGCTTGACGAAAAAGTCGTTGAGAAATCAAATTCAAGAAAAGACAACAAGCTTTAGATGATCCTCAGGCACAAAACAACACTAAATAGGACTGTCTCTACAGTAAACATGAAGTCATGGGGCTACCACGTCTGGAGAACACCGGTGGTTTTAAAAGAAAAGTCATTTCAAAAATTGACGTAGCATGTTTGATAGTGCCATAAAAAAATTAAACAAAAACCTTTTATCCAGACAGGTTTAAAACAATGGATACCGCTTTATGGAAATTATGTTTAGTAAGAGAAACACGATCCCGAAACGCGAAGTCAAAAGACTAAGCGGGTCAGAGCTTGGCTGATTCCGGAGGCCAGCAAAATAAAGCAACCATTAGAACCTAAAAAATTGAGAATTGGATTATAGAACGTGGGTAGTATGAATCACAAAAGTTATCAACTAGAAGATGTCATGATAAGAAGAAAAATAGATATTTTATGCTTGCAGGAAACTAAATGGAGGAATCAAGGTAATAAGACAAGATTTCTTGATACTCGTACAAAAGAGTTTAAAATTCATTACCATGGATTTACTAATAATAGAAATGGTGTAGGTATAGTATTGTCGCGTTAATACCATAATAATAGAATAATCTAATCAGCATAAATAAAGTAAACGACCGTTTAATGGGTGCTAAAATAGTGATTCAAAAAGAAGTATGGAACATTATAAGTGCGTATGCACCACAATCTGGCTGCACTTAAAACGAAAAACAAATGTTCTGGATGGATCTTGAAAGCTTATTAAAATCGCTACCAAAAGAGGAAAAAGTTTTTTTAGGAGCAGACCTTAATGGACACGTAGGCTTCCAAAACCAAGGTGACAAGCGTTGGCATGGTGGTTTTGGATTTGGCGTAAGAAACGAGCAAGGTGATGAAATTGTAGAATTCGCTAAGGCTCATGATATGGTGATAGTAAATACATTCTTCAAAAAGAAACCAAAACATCTCGTCACATACAGTAGTATGTGGAAGAGAAACTCAAATCGATTATCGTTTGTGTACTAGTGATGTCAGAAAATATATTAAAGATTGCAAGGTAATTTTGGGAGAAGATGCTGTAGATCAACATAGACTTTTACTAACAGAAGTAAGACTCAAAAATAATAATAATAACAAGGATACTGCAGTTAAAACTAAAAAAATCAAATGGTATAAACTGAAAACAACAGATGGCGAACAGTTTTTGGAAGAAATTAAAGAGTGGATTAATGACATCATAAATAAAGGAAATAAACTCAACGCTGATGAAATGTGGCAAGTTTTGCAGATGGAACTTTAATAAGAGCAAAAGATTTACTGGGTGTCTCAAAAGGACGTTTAAATATTAACAAAGAAGCTTGGTTCTGGAAAGGTGACGCAACTAAAACTGCAGTTAAAGAAAAGAAAGCAGCTTTTAAAGAATGGTCGAACTGTGATCCAGCTTTGATTGATGAAAAAGAACGTTTGAGGAAATATAAGAATGAAAGTAAGAAAAAAGCATCAAACGAAGTAGCTAAATCAAAAGCAGTGGAATGTCAGAAGTTTTATGATGATTTGGATTCTCTTTATGGTGCGAGTATGATATTTAAAATAGCAGCACAGCGAAGAAATAACAACAAACCAATCTCATCGCCTAAATTTATCGATAGCGAAGATGGAATCTTGCTAACAGAGGAAGAACATATAACTAAAAGATGGAAGAAGTACTTTGAAAATTTGTTGAACGAAGAAAATCCAAGAACAGTTACCCCTTCTAACATTATAACGAATGATGAAGACATTAGTGACATTACTGAAGAAGAAGTGATAGAAGCAGTTAAGCAAATGAAACGAGGTAAGGCCGTTGGACCAGATGGAATTCCATCCGAATTTTGGAAAACAGTGAGAATGTTGGGAATCCTGTTTCTATGTATTTTGTTCAATAAAATTAAAAAAGGAGATAAAATGCCATTGAATTTTCGTGAAAGTTTTCTATTACCGTTCTTTAAAAACAAGGGTGATTCACGTAAATGTAACAACTATAGAGGTATCAAATTGTTATCACATACAATGAAAATATGGAAGCGAATAATAAACAACAGATTATTAAAAATTGTAGCAACTAAAATTCATGAAAAATCAATGTGGATTTATGCCGGGAAAGTCAACAGCAGACGCTATCCAAGCTATGCGTATTTTGATAGAAAAATGTAGAAATGCAGCCAAAGACTTACATATGATTTTCATTGATTTAGAAAAGGCATTTGACCGAGTGCCTCGTGATTTGATCTGGTCCGCTCTAAGAAGTCACCAAGTTCCAGAGAAATACGTTAAAATCATAATGGACATGTACTATCGAATTACTACAAAAATTCGATGTACAGCTGGCACATCAGAATCGTTTTTGGTTAAAGTAGGAGTGCATCAGGGAAGCGTTCTTAGTCCTCTGCTCTTTAATCTGGTGCTAAACTACCTTACAAAGGACATGATGGACAATATTATGTTAAGTATCTTATTTGCTGATGATGGAGCAATGGCACATGATTGTGTCAATAAATTGCAAGATTTTTTTAATCAATGGTTCAAAAAATTGGAAGCGAACGGTTTAAAAATAAGTCAAGAAAAAACTGAGTATTTGTTCCTGCCTTTAATGATTTTGACGCACCTTGTCCAGACATAATGATTGATGGTTCTTCTGTTATGCCTAAATGTACGAGCTTTAAATATTTGGGTTCTATACTTTCAAAGAATGGTAGTTACAATGAGGATGTGAATCATAGAATAAGTGTGGGTTGGTTGAAGTGGCAGCAAAACTCTTCAGTGCTTTGTGATAAAAGAATGCCACCTAAACTAAAAGGAAAGATACACACTACCATTGTTAGACCTGCACTTACATATGGTGCAAAATGTTGGACTATGGACAACAAGTTCATACAAGATCTTACAACTGCTGAAATGAAAATGTGTAGAATGTCTCTAGGTGTAATAAAGCTGGACCATATTGAAAATGCAAAGATAAGAGGATCTCTGCAGATAAAAGAATCAATTGCTGAAAAATTAAAACTTGAAAGAACTAATTGGTTTGAAAAAGTCTAAAATCAAAATCAGCAACATGTTACCAAGAAAGTAATAAGCATCAATATTCCATATATTAGAAAACGAGGTAGACCAAAACATGATTGGTTAGGACAGATGTATGATCAACAAAGAAAGTATGGATTAACTCAAACTGAACGTGAAGAACGACAAAATTCAAGAATGACACTGCGATTCAAAAGTAGAGATTAATATAATAGACTGAGAGCCAGTGACCGGCAGACTTACGGTATTTTAGCAAACTCCATATTGATGCTAGGTATAGTTTTTCATCTGCCGTAGTTGAAATGGGTATTCACTATCCCCGCCAATGTCCTCCAAGAAAAAGCGGAGATAAAAAAACAACAACATCGCACGGTAAAGGACCTTGTTATGGTATTGGAGGAGCATTAAAATGGAAAGCAGCTAGAACGAGTCTTAAGAAAGAATACGTCAAAGTTATATCAACACCTCTGGAGTTATATAACTGGACAGCAGCCCCAGGCACTTTTCAAGATAACATGCATTTTTTCTATGTAACGGAGGCAGGTTACATTGAAAACGAAATCAACTAGCTGATAGATACGCCAATTTAAAAACAATTCCTGGAACACGGATATCACTCATACATTCTTACAAATGATGGATTCATCTTAGATAGACTTTATTCTAACTCTAAGAAAATCAGTAATGTAAAATTAAATAAATGATAAAAAATTTTAAAATATTTATTTTGAGTTAAAATTAAAAATTTAATATAAGAATATATATGTTTATCCAAAAAAATTGTTCGTTTTTTTATCTCCGTTTTTTCTTATGATGAAAAATTTTAAGGCGTGTTGCAATAAAATTAATAAAAAAAATAAGAAAATTTTCCCCTTCTGAAAATTTTAAAAAATGTTAGTAACATATGTATGTACCTTTCATATGTTAAAAAGTCAAAAAATACGCATTTCTAGAAAATCGATTTTGAATTTTTTACCATTATTTTTCTAAAAGAAAATCAGTTCAGTAGTATTTACTGTAGAGCCATTTCAATACACCAGGGTCGAGCAATTTCTTGATTTTTCATCACCCTGTATCTAAAGACAGGGTTAAAAAAAACTTAAAATGCAGAAATTTTTTTTTATTATTGATATTAACGTATTCCAATACCTAAATGTACAAAATTAAAACCTTATTTCCAGACCTTGCTGATTTCAGGTGTTTTTCGCCTATTATAGTGTCTTCATGCAAAGTAGTCAATAAAAATATTAATAAAAATTGTCCTAAGCCTAAGCGGATTTAATCCACAAAACTACCCGTAAGTCAAATTATTACCACCAGAAACTCAGCAAGCATTCTGTATTGTCCTTTTTCTTCTCTTCTCTTATCAAATTTGATTTACATTCCAAACAAATAAACAACAAATTATACAAAAAAAATAAACTTTTTTTCTTTTCAACCAAAAAAAAAGGACAAACAATATAATAATAGAGGGAATTGTATGAAAATGGTTGGTGGTTTTTCCTTCAAATTTTCATTTTCATGTCGTTCATATTGTTATTTTATTTTTAGGCAAAAATAAATAGACATTTTGAATGAATGAATGAATGTTTTTGAAATATACGAACATAAAAAAAGATATTTTTGGATTATAACACTACAAATGGGTATGCGGTTATGTTTGGGTTTTGATTTCAAAATATATTTTCTTTTAAATTAAAAGAAAATTATTGTTACAAAAAACTAATTTTCGGATTGGTATTGAGTTTAATTAGGTTCTAAATTGAGAGATCTTGTTTTTGATTGACGGCATTTGTTAAAGTTAAAACTGTTCAAGTGCTTAATTATAATGACATAAAAGGAATTGGAGTCAATAAAGAAATTTTTTTGTTGTTCGAGCTGGTGAATTTCTGTTTATGTGGGTAATTTTAATTTCAAAATGCTGAATACAGCTCTGCATTTCTGATATCAAGTAACTGAACTTCAATATGCAACTTTATTTCTGTTACTTCTATGGTTATAGAGTTATAGAGATATAAAGTTTAATGTAAATGAAATACGTTAAAAAAGTCTGCATATGAACTCGAATCGTATAACCACGAGGGAATGCTACAAACATTTGATATCTGATAGCCCATACGGTTTTTAAACAAAAACGATCAACAACCCATCTATTAACACAACAACCCTTCGTTGGAACAGCAAACTTGAAAAAGCTGAGGAAACCTACTTTATCAAATTAGACATTTCAAAAATAAATCTATAGAATCTAGTCACATGATTAATTTTCTTCTCGCAGTCGTAAAGCATTCTGAGTTTAAATTATTTAATGCTGGTGTACCCCAAAGCTAAATTTTACCCTACCCTCTTTTTTTATTTATATCCGCGAACTGTTGAAAATTACCAGTAACCAGATACACTGTGTTGCAGATGATACACAAGTCATTCGTTTCCTTTTAAAGGGTAAAATGCATGAACGCATAAATCACGCCCGGAGGTCTTTCTATAAAGGAAACTACAAAAGTATGTACCCGTTTCAAATTTGGCTGCTACTATAAGAATGTTGAATGTTCCTTAACTTTGCTGCTTAAACATCAGTGTAGTGTGCCCAAACGCGGTACCGAGGCAGGGTCATATCACGGCTGTAGTATTTTGTCGACTTTACCAAGGAAGCAACCGAAAAGTCTTAAGGCAACTCGGTGCGCAACAACCGAAAATTAGACTAAGGTCATATGCAATCCTGAAACACATGGTATTGCATGAAACAATGTTTGGGGCGATTTACATCAGCAATCTAAAGAAGCTAAGGCAAAACGGTTCTGGAATCGTGAAACAGAAAGAAATAGTACTCAATTCTACCGAGACTGTATATCAGCAGCTCTCTTTGTTACGTAGGAGACAACGATCGCAAATGATATCAAGTCGTCGTTTCAACAAAGTCAAAAACCCACGAGTTAAGAAGAAACGTCAAAATAACACAATGGGACACCTAACAAAATGTATAAAGTCTACCAACGGTTTTTACAGTCATCATTAACATAAAAGAAAATAAGAAATTATAAAGTGAGTTACGTTTAAATTAAGCTCCATAGGTCAGCAATGACCTCAGCTAAGTTGAACAACTTTTTTCGACAACATGCTAACAATAAGGTGCTCAGCCAGGACCATAAGCAAACAGTGAAAAATTGAATGTCTATCGATCAACAAAAACAAACTGTTATACTTCGCACGCGTGGAGGGATCGAAAACGGCGGTCCGCTGCGTGGCATCGCTAAAGAATTCTCCATAACTAAGATTGAGGCTGCTACTGTTGACTGATAGTTGATGAATATAGTTCAGTTCAACAAAATTAAACCGACCCCTATGATTTTGTTTCTTGGTGGAAAATAATGAATTAGTTTATTGTAGTAAATTTTTGAATCGTTAATTTACAAAAGTTATATTCGTCAAATTCTTTTCACTTTAAAAATTATACATGACAGTTTCATTCCAACTTACAAACAATTGTACACCATTTCAAACACTAACTCTACACAAAAAAACATGAAACAAATAAGGAACTAACCAAGCAAACCAATAGCATAAACTAACAAGCATAATCTAATATTTTTATATTAAAAACTTCATGTAACATGTTATATCCTTTCTCCTATGCAGCTCCTGTTTTATATATTTTGACTTTATACTCTTTCCTTTAATATTATACAAAAACTATGTGTTATGTATATATGAGTTTGTAGCTAGTTAGCTATACAAAAATGATTAAGTGTACGAATATCAAAACAGGAAGACAGGATATTATACTTAAAATGTATATTTTATGTGACAAGTGATTTTCTGTTTTTTTCCGTTTCGTGTTTAATTTTTGGTATACATTTACTAAAATTTTAAAGCGCTATTCAGACAATTATTTCAATTTAATGATAAATAAATATTAAAGACAAATTTCAATGGAAAATAAAATTCATTCGAAATGTTACAGAGAGTTACAATTTATCCGAATGATGGACTTTTTTAATGTTTTTTGTGAAATTGTCGCAAATGTTCGTCAACAGTAAGGCGTGACTACGGGCGCGACAACCTCGCGTACTCCAGTCCCTGCAGGTATTTTGCAGGTGCTGATGGGTAACTCTATTCAGTCAACAGCACCAGTCTTAATCTTTGCAAGAGGGTATTCCTTGATGATGGCACCCTATTGCTTGCTCGAAAAATTAAGCCTCTAAAAACCTCTATATGTAGCCTTAATCCATTTAGGAAAAGAGTGTGTCACGGATCAAGGAATATACTACTGGCTGGATTATGACCAACTCCATTTTAGTTTTTTTCCTACAAATCTTGTTGCCTCTTATTTTATTTTTATTTTTTACAATCTGTAATAATTTATTGTTTAATTATCCATTCTTGTCACTCATCAACTCCTAAAAACGCATGTACTAGTGGGACCCAGGTCGTAAAGGTTTTTATGTATTATAATGACACATATTGTAATTCCAATTGCGTATTTGTTAAAGAATAAAAAACTAAACAATAAATCCCATCACATAATTAAATATGACATAGACCGAAATTTCATAAGAGAATGGAGAAAATAAAAATAATTTATTTTAAAATTTAATTTAAAAAAATTGGAGCAGAAAATGAAGATGGTACAACTATTATTTTTAATTGAATTGAATTATGACATAATCCACAGTTGTTGTAACAATTTTCTTATGGTTGCATAATTTTTCAACTATTCACCTGATTACTTTTGCTGCAGCAATTTGTATATGATTCCACACATCACCTGATTGTTTTCGAGGCAACGATTTTTTGGTGAATAGTTCAACAATAATCCTACTTTTTTGGTGCATTAAGTTTTATTGATTACAGTATTTAACAAACATCTGGTTTTTTGATACAACGATTTTTTTATGGGAATTGTTCAACAATCATCTATCTATTTTGGTGCAGGAATTTTTTAAAATTACATTATACACCGCCAATTTTTATCGGAATTATGTAACATTCAAATACCTGTTTGCATCAAGTTTTTTTTATTACATTATTTAACAATCACCTGGTTGTTTTGGTGCAACAATTTTTTTATATGACTTTCTATTTTGGTGCCACAAGCTTTTTTAATTCAACAATCACCTGGTTGTTTGAAGAACGATTTTTTTGGTTATATTATTCACTATTCATTATTCATTGGTTGTTTTTGTGCAACAAGTTTTGGGTTGATCAATATGAATTGATAAATTTTCTTGCATGGGTGGTTGGCTTCGGAACCAATCATGGGGTTATATTTTTAATTAAAATTTGATAACCGTAGCTGATGGAGGGGTGGAGATGGCTTTCGTTCTTTTTCCATTTTGCTATCACCCAGGTAAGGAGAGAGGATTGTTTTGACATTGAGCCAAGCTTGTTTTAAGGTCGAACAATCTTGGTACAAGCTTTAAAATAAACTTGGTTGAATGTTGTTTTAACCTTAAATGATAACCACGTACCATTATTATTTTTAGGCATTGGAACAATATTTAAATACAATGCTGGCCCAATACTACCCAGGTAAGGACAAAGGATTGTTTTGACATTGAGCCAAGCTTGTTTTAAGGTTGAACAACGTTGAGACAAGCTTTAAAATAAACTTGGTTGAATGTTGTTTTAACCTTAAATGATAACCACGTACCATTATTATTTGTACACATTGGATCAATATTTAAATACAATGCTGGACCAATTCTAAAACAAATAAATCGAATTCGTAGCTTTTTAATTTTTTTTGCAATGTATAATTCACTATATGTGTTGTTATGGTTTTCCATATTATTTACTGTTTGTGTGCTTTTGTCCCTTTTGAATTAAAATGCAATATTTAAAAATATACTTTCTTAATATGTTTATTTTTAATTTTAAATTTTATTAATAATAATATAAACTTCCTTATAGTAACAATTTGAATTTGATTTTTTATTTTAATGAATATCGATTTCGACTTACGTCATCCTCAGTTCTTAAATTATTATTACAATCTTTGCTTAAAATAATGTCTTATATATATACTATTTCAACTGCTATTTTTTATTATTATGTCATATATTTTATTAGTTTTAGTGTTGCTTTCATCATTTAAAATGTTGTTATTGTTTTTATGTTTATATATTTCTATTTCTTCCTATCTATCTAGATGTTGTCCTTTTCTTTTTTATGTAATATTGTTAAATTTGTGTTGATATTGGTATATTTGTGTTTTTCTATTTTTAAATGTTGGGCATATCTGGATTATGGATCACTTTTATTAATTTCACTGGTGTGTTCAATAAATCTTTTTGTGAAGGACCGCCCGTCTGACCTATATAAAATTCACTGCAGTCATCATAGGTAATTTTATAAACACCTGTGTCTAAGGTTTGGGTTTTTTGGTTTATAGGTAATTTTCTATTTTATTTTTGTTTTTTGTCGGAACTTTTGTGATTAGTCAGAACAAACTTAAGGCGTGCGTACCCTCAAGTCGTCCGGATTGCTTCTAGTAATCCTGACATCTAATCAGCCGCTCGTTTCAAGCGATTGCTTCAAGGTGCTTTTTGTGTTCTTGTCGCTCAATCTATTTCTGTTGAATTTCGTTCAAATTAACTTGTGGTTTGGTTTTATAGCGGCAGGTATCATCGTTTAAAACAGTGATCTGTTCACACTGAATCATTCATTTCCACTGACCAATTTAGAAACGTCGGTCGTCGTTCAATAATCGTCGTGTTTGTTGAAGCTAATAACAACAAGATTCATGTAAGCCTTAGGGTCCCAAATATAGACATTTGAAGAACAAAAACTCATATACAACATCCAACTGTTTAAGCCAATTTGCTACAAATTTTTTGTTTATAATTTTAAAATTAATAAAGTAAATTAAAAACATAAAATAAAATTGTATAAACCTTTGAGGCACATGGTTTACACCATGTGCTTCAAAGATTTATACAATTTTTATTTTTTGTACATTTTGTATTTAAAAAATCCAAATCCTTGTCCGTATACAATAAAATCACTGGATTCTGTTCATAGAAAAGCTATAAAGTTGGAAGACAGCCCCGTACTAATCGATCAGTTTCATTCACTCCAGTATCGAAAAAATTGAGGTGAATTGTCAATATTTTATAAACATAACTTTAACAATTCAAACTTGAAAAATATGGAGGGGCTGAAATATCACAGCTCTGAGATATCAAGACTTCGGTCTGGGTTAAGGATTTTGATATAGTTTTCGGCAAAAAACTTTTATGAGGACATGGTTTTTAGTTTTGGGTAGCGATGTATATCAAACATAACTATTTGTTAAAGTACAAGTATTTTTTATCTCTGTTTAAAAATTTATTACAAAACTAACACGAAACATCAATACGTTGCTAGAAAATTATAATCAAAATTCCAAAAATATTGTTAAATGAAATGAAATCAAGCTTTTTCAAAATTCCAAAAATATTCAAAAATTAGAATAAAATCAAATATTTAAACTTTTCCTAAATTCCGATAATATTTCAAAAATTCTTGAAAATTTAAACTTTTCCAAAATTCTAAAAATATTGCAAAAATTATTACAAAATCAAAAATTAAAACTTTTTTCAAAATTCCAAAAATTATAATAAAATCAAAAATTAAAATTTTTCAAAATTCTAAAACTATTCCAAAAATTCTTACACAATCAAAAATACAATTTTTTTTCAAAATTGCAATAATATTCCAAAAATTAGAATGAAATCAAATATTTAAACTTTTTCTAAATTCCAATAATAATCCAAAAATTCTTAAAAATTCAAACTTTTTCGGAAATTCTAAAAATATTGCAAAAATTATTACAAAATCAATAATTGAAAATTTTTTCAAAATTCCAAAAATTATAATAAAATCAAAAATTAAAAATTTTCAAAATTCTAAAAATATTGAAATAATTCTTACAAAAACTGCATAATTTGAGTTTCCGCGTATTATTATTTTTTTCCGCATTGTTTTTAAAATTAAATGTTTTGTTTTGTTGATATTTGTTTAATTAGAAAGCAAAATTTTAAATTGTTTTTAAAATTTTCTTCTATTTAAGTAAAAGTAAATTTTAATTTTAAGTTAAGTTGATTTTAGATTTTGAGTTGATTTTTAGACAAGAGAGAATAGAGTTGATTAAAGGAATCAATAGTGTTGAGTTGAATTAAAGAATCATTAGTGTTAAGTTGAATAAAAGAATCAATTGTGTTGAGTTGAATTAAAGAATCATTAGTGTTACGTTGAATAAAAAAATCATTAGTGTTGAGTTGAATTAGTTGAGCGGTGAATATTTGGTGAATATTTGTGTCATACTAAAAATAAAAAGTACGTAGAGTCGTGCCGTTACTCGTGAACATAAAACCATTGATCCGTTTTTCAAGAAAATGAAACCAATATATCATTAAGATTAACCTTAGGATAAGTTGAAAATATACCACAGTTCAAAGAAAAAAATAAAACAAATGAAAATTGATATTGAGTGAATTTTAATGAAATACACTATTTATATTAAAGTGATTAAAACTATAAATATTAAAGTGAAAAATATATGCGTTTTATTTAATTCCACGAACATTTTTGATTATGTTGACCCCTACAATCTTGGCCACAACAAAGCCAACAAGTCAAAAACCTCTAACTGCAGAGGTTTATATTTATAAGAAACGGATTAAAATGTTTCCACAAATTCTAAATTTATGAAGTTTTAAAAACTATTAGTATCCAAACGGCCGTTATAACGGATTAAAAAAACGAATTTTTTTTCTAGTATAAAGCCTCTAGTTATTTAACTATGTGTCAGATTTTTCTGATTTACGAACTTGTCCAAGATATTAATAAAACACACATGTTTACGGAAGGCTTTTTGATCTGGCTCTACAAATGCGACCGTGAGAGTGCCGGTTGATTCAAACGCATTTTGTGTTTTACAAGCTTTTTTGTTGGAGCCGCTCACTCAGAAACCTCGAACTTCAGAGGTCTTTTTTTTTAAAGAAACTGATTAAAAAGGTTTCAAAGATTCTAAATTTATGAAGTTTTCAAAAATATTAGAATCTAAACGGCCGTTATAACGGATCCAAAAAACAGAGTTTTTTTCTAGTATAAAGCTTCTAGTTTCTTAACCATGTGTTGGATTTGGCTGATTTACGAACTTGTACAACATATTAACAAAACACACGTTTTTCAAAAAGGTTTTTTGATCTGTCTTTACAAATACGACCATGAGAGTGCCGGTTGTTTAAAAAAAAAAATTTTTTTGCAAACTTTTTTGTTGGAGCCGCTCACTCAGGAACCTCTATTTGCAGCGGTCTATTATTAAACCAAATTGATAAAAAAAATTCTAAAAATTCTAAATTTGTTAATTATTTTGAAATATTAGTATCCAAACGGCCGTTATAACGGTTTTAAAAAATCAATTTTTTTTAGAAAAAAGGCTCTAGGTCCTTAACCACGTGTTGCATTTTGCTGATTCACGAACTTGTCTGAGATATTAATGGAACACACATGAACAGAAAGTTTTTTTGATCTAGCTCAACAAATGCGACCGTGAGAGTGCCGGTCGTTTTCGTTAGATCTCATATCGTGTATAAATATATACATATATATATATATATATATATATATATATATATATATATATATATATATATATATATATATATATATATATATATATATATATATATATATGTATATATATATATATATATATATATATATATATATATATATATATATATATATATATATATATATATATATTATATATATATATATATATATATATATATATATATATATATATATATATATATATATATATATTTTTTTTTGTTTTGTTTTTTTTTGTTTTTTCGTCTCCGCTTATCATATATAGTCGTTTGGCTATATTTTCGTTTTATCTCATATCGTGTATATATATATATATATATATATATATATATATATATATATATATATATATATATATATATATATATATATATATATATATATATATATATGTATATATATATATATATATATATATATATATATATATATATATTATATATATATATATATATATATATATATATATATATATATATATATATATATATATATATATATATATATATATATATATATAAATTTTTTTTTTGTTTTTTCGTCTCCGCTTATCATATATAGTCGTTTGGCACAAAAATTTTTCCGAAATTCCGAGATGAAGCCCATTGCAATAGGTAGATGTTTATATGAAATCTACCTAAAAGCAAAAAAAAGAAATGTATGTCTGTCTGTCTGCCGTCCGCCGTCATTACCTACGCTGCAGGGAAAACCGCTGGAGGGATTTCAAAATTTTTTTTCTAAAAATAGGTATACTCAAGGGACAGGTCCGAAAGGACGCTGTGTTCGATAACCGTACCGGAAGTGTTTCAAAAAAATCATTATGTGTGTGAAAAATAGCAAATTTTCATATTTTTGGCTTAAAAAACGTTCATTTTAAGTGATTACGAGCAGGAACATTAAATTTGGAGAGATCTTGATGGTCGTGATTGGTATGTGAGGTCAAAAACTAGATTATTGCATTATAAGTTTGTCAAAAAAATGTTGTCCAGTGTGTCAAAAGAAAGATTTTTATTTATTTTTTCACCTAATTTTTTGGAAATAAATAAAATTGTTTGTTTGAAATGGAATTTTATTATTATTATTGAGAGTTATGGCATTATCAGTTTGTCAAAAAATGTTGTCAACTGTGTCAAAAGAAAGGTTTTGATTTATTTTTTACCCTTTTATTTTAGAAAAAAATAAAATTAATAGTTCGCATGACATGATATTTTATTATTATTATAGAGAATTATGGCATTATAAGTTTGTCAAAAAATGTTGTCAAGTGTGTCAAAAAATGATTTTATTTAATTTTTTAGCCAATTTGTTGAGAAAAAAAATGTAGCTGTTTTGATAACATAAATGTAATTTAAAATGAAATTGGACATGGAAATTTTTGAATTTGTTATAGTTTTTGAAATATTTTTGGAATTTTGAACAAGTTTGTATTTTTGATTTTGTAATAATTTTTGCAATATTTTTAGAATTTCGGAAATGGTTTTAATTTTGATTTTGTAAGAATTTTTGGAATATTTTTAGAATTTTGAAAAATTTTTAATCTTTGGTATTATTATAATTTTTGGAATTAAAAAATTTTCAATTTTTGATTTTGTAATGATTTTTGCAATATTTTTAGAATTTTGGAAAAAGTTTGCATTTTTAAAAATTTTTGAAATATTATTGGAATTTAGAAAATATATAAATATTTGATTTCATTTTAATTTTTGGAATGTTTTTGGAATTTTGAAAAAGTTTGATTTTATTTAATTTAATAATACTTTTGGAATTTTGATTATAATTTTCCGGCAACGTATTGATGTTTCGTGTTAGTTTTGTAATAAATTTTTAAACAGAGATAAAAAATACTTGTACTTTAACAAAGAGTTATGTTTGATATACATCGCTGCCCAAAATTAAAAACCATGTCCTCATAAAAGTTTTTTGCCGAAAACTATATCAAAATCCTTAACCCAGACCGAAGTCTTGATATCTCAGAGCTGTGAGATTTCAGCCCCTCCATATTTTTCAATTACATTTACGTCATAAAAACAACTACACTTTTTTCCAAAAACTTGGCTAAAAAAATAAATGAAATCATTTTTTGACACACTTGATTTTTTTGACAAACTTATAATGCCATAATTCTCAATAATAATAATAAAATTTCATTTCAAACAAACAATTTTATTTTTTACAAAAAATTGGGTAAAAAAATAAATAAAAATTTTTCTTTTGACATACTTGACAAAGTTTTTGGTTTTTGATCTCACATACCAATCCCGATCATCAAGATTTCTCTAAATTTAATGTTCCAACTCGTAATCACTTAAAATGAACGTTTTTTAAGCCAAAAATATGAAAATTTGCTATTTTTGACACACATAATGATTTTTTGACAGGAACAGTTATCGAACAGTTATCGAACACAGCGTCCTTTCGGACCTGTCCCTTGAGTATACCTATTTTTAGAAAAAAATTTTTTGAAATCCATTCAGCGGTTTTCCCTGCAGCGTAGGTAATGACGGCGGCCGGCCAGCTGGCTTGCCGGAAGACAGACCTCAGTAGGTCCCTAGGTCCTAAAACGTCGAGAAATGCCAAAAAAAGTGGGTGAGTCACTTTTGGCTCATGAATGTAATACTTAGGTCTTTCAGACCGAAGTAATATTCTGCCATCGTTTGTGCACAAAAAAAATTCTTAAGGTCGATTGTCCCACCCAGTTTTTGTATCAAATTTCTCGTGGAAAAGCTGTTTCTTTCGAATGCGCCCTATTTTTCCATATTTTGGAATAACTTTTCTTTCTTTAAAGGATACATTTTTGATTGACATAATTACAATCAATAATAGTAATGAACTTTAACATTAAACTGTTTAATGTCTGAAAATGAGAATATACATGAAAATTGTTTACTGTGATTGTAGTGATGTAAACCAGAAGATTCTAACTAGTAAGTCGTAGTTAAAACCAACGATTTCATAACAAGAATTAAGAAGTAGCACTGTATTAGTTATTAACGGAATAACTTGAACATTGAATGAACCACAACTTTGTATTTTTTAATCTATAATCTAAGTCAAAAGAAATAACAAACTGATATATCTGTATCACGAATGCCCAATCGAACTTAATTGTACGTGTCACACTGACATAAACAAAAAATCGATTCGATAAAACTAAACTAAACTAATCTTTTGGCCATTAAATTTTCAAAGAAAGAAAAAAACGTTAACTTTAACAAAAAAGCTAACTTTAAAATTTAAAAACTTTTGAAAAAAAAAAACAATATACAGAAAAGGTTTGAGAAGTTGGACTGTAAACTTTGTTTTAAATTCTTTTCCTATTGTTTTTTTTATTTAATTAAATTTATTTTTGTTATAAAAATAAAGTTTTTAATTTGTTGTAATTTTATTTTCATGGAATTAAAATTAAATAAACTTACGTTGAAAAAAAATTCTAAAACAACAATAGATAGTAAAGAAATTGATATTAGAAACGGATATTGATGTAACTTTATTTTGTTATTGATTTTGTTGTTGTTCTTAAGTTAATTGGACTTTTATTTTTGAATTTGTTTCTAGGAATTAAATCAATTATCTCGGGTTTAATTTTACTTTTGTTGTTTTTGATCGAAGTTATATAATTAGAGCTTCATAATTATACACAAAATGAATATACATTTATTTTTTTTTTTAAAAGCTTCAAATCATTAACAAAATATAAAATCGCGTGAACACTAAACAGTCAAGCTTTTTTCGTTTCGAAACGATCCTGCTGTTATATTTAACGTGACAAAATCAAAACGTAATATAATATTCTTTCAAATTAATTATTTTCACACTGTTTCAATATGATTAATATGTAGTGAATTTTTTTAATGTAAAAAAAAAATCAAAAGCCTAATGTAGGTCAGAATTATTTCATTTTGTTTGATTAAAGATGAAATGTTATTATGTTGAAATCCTTTTGATGTTAAAATTATAATTTAGCTCGATGATTCTATTAAAACATATTTCAGGAAATGTTCAATTTTGTAATAAGTTAAAGAGCAAAATATTTTATTTTTATATAAAGCAAACCCGAAATTATTTTATGAAATTGGAATTTTCAACATGTATTGAATTTTTTATAAGATATAAATTTTAGTTTAAAATTGAAAAATACTGCATTTTATTCATTCATTATTTAATAACGATAACATTACGTTGTCTGGTTTAGAGAGTAAACCTGCTGATTCAGTATGCGAAATCACAACAGCGCAAACAAAGGTACTTAATAAACATAATTTGAGATCTGTAAGAAGAAAAGGAAGATTGATTATCTCAAAACGGGGTTTCGTTCTTTATAGAATATATTTCAAGATATATAATGTCCAGATATCAGAACGGGATGTTCAACGAGAATTAGGTTTTATGGATAAGATTTACACTTGATAGTCTCCTAACTAGGTTTTTCAGCACATGTTTTTACATGCCTCACGGGTTTGATCATGGGAAGATTACTCATTAAGAGCACAACCATAGAACAAAAAAGAACCATAATGTTCGTGACAGTTAAAAATTCAATCTTGTAAAATCTTCCCCTTCTCGGTTAAGAAAAGACATTAGAAAGAGATCAACTCTCAATCTTGCTATCTGTTTCCAATGTGGTAGAGTTTTCAGCTATACCTTAAAAATATCGAATTTTAGATAGATCATGTTATTTGATATCAAAATATATCAGTTATTATCCATACTAATGCATTATTCTATTTGTAGAATCACGATTTCACAATTGATTCAAGTTATCGGATCTGCGATTAGCTCACAAAAACCCTTAAGTAGACCAATTTGGGAACGTTGATCTGCACAATCTTAAGCGTGCTATTGAGCAGTTGGTGAGGAATATTGAGAAAAGGGAATTAAGAAATTTTAGATAGTATGGTAATTGGTATCCTAGAAAAATAACAATTTTAAAGAAGATCTAAGTGGTTTAAACAGATATTTTTAAGTAATTAGGCACGCCATTACACTACCCGTGATAAGTGATAATAATTTGTTCTTAGAACACATATCTGGTTCACGTAACTACTGAATCTAAGAATAGCTCTCCGGATAGATTAATTTTCTGTATTGTAAAGAGACTAGTAAAGAATTTTTCACCATTTCCATTTATTTTTGATAAAATCTAAAGTAGAATTTGTGTTTTCAATCAATTTGGAATTTTTTTAAATATTTATTTATATGTACAATAAATTTGTAGCTCTTACTAACATTTTGTATTATTTAGAAAAAAATTGTAACTTGTTTGTTTGTTTTAGTGTGTGCTCTCAATATTTATGAATGTAAAAAAGTCAGTCGAAGATACTTCTAGTAAAGAAATCTATAAGTGGTTCTGTTATATAATCTGACATGTGTAAATTGGAATTGCAGCTTAACTCTGTTAGCCAATTTTGTTAAATGTCTATCACTACTGTGCGATCATTTTAAAATTCTTTACAAGACTCTTAAATGACTGAAGTATATCATGCCAGAGTTATCTTGTAATAATATGGGACACTTGCAATATGTAAAGAAAGTCAGTGAAAATATTGCAAAAATGGTGTAAATAGGTACTGGCAATGCAAGAGCAGATCCAGATACCATATTCAGATACCAGAAACCAGATACCAGGTACCAGATACCAGGTACCAGACACCAGATACAAAATACCAGATACCAGATACCATATATCAAATACCAAATACCAAATACCAAATACCAAATATTAAATACCAAATACCAAATACCAAATACCAAATACCAAATACCAAATACCAAACACCAAATACCAAATACCAAATACCAAATACCAAATACCAAATACCAAAAACCAAATACCAAATACCAGGTACCAGATACCAGGTACCAGATAGCAGATAACAGACAACAGATTCTAGATACCAGATACCAGATACCAGATACCAGATACTAAATTCTAGATACCAGATACCAGATACCAGATACGAGAAACCAGATACCAGATACCAAATACCAGATACCAGATACTAGCTACCAGATACCAAATATCAGATACTAGATACCGGATATCAGATATCAGATACCAGATACCAGATACAAGATACCAGATACTATATACCATATTATGAACACAAGATAGCCGATAGCAGATACCAGATAGTAGATAGCAGATACCAGATACCAAATACCAGATACCAGATACCAAATACCAGAACCAGAAACCGGATACCAGATACTAGATGCCAGACACCAGTTACCAGCCACCAGATACCAGATACCAGATACCAAATACCAGATACCAGATACCAGATACCAGATACCAGATACCAGATACCAGATACCAGATACCAGATACCAGATACCAGTTACCAGATACCAGATTTCAGATACCAGATACCAGGTAAAAGATACCTGATACCAGATACCATATACCAGGTACCAGATAGCCGATAGCTGATAGCAGATACCAGATACAAGATACCAGAAACCAGATACTAGATACCAGATACCAGATACCAGATACCAGATACCAGATAGCAGATACCTAATAATAGATACCAGATACCAGATATCAGATATTAGATATCAGATGCCAGACAACAGCTACCAGACCCCATATACCAGATACCAGATACCAGATTCCAGATACCAGATACCAGATACCAGATACCAGATACCAGATACCAGATACCAGATACCAGATACCAGATACCAGATACCAGATACCGGATACCAGGTACCAGATACCATATATCAGATACAAGATACCAGATACCAGATACCAGATAGCAGATACCATATACCAGATAGCAGATACCAGATACCAGATACCAGATACCATATACCAGATACTAGGTACCAGATAGCAGACACCAGATACCAGATACAAGGTAACATATACCAGATATTAGGTACCAGATAACAGATACCAGATCTTAGATAGCAGATACCAGATCCCAGATACCAAATACCTATTATTCACATTGTGTGAGAGTTTACATTGAATGTCGCAAGACAAAAGAAATAATATAGATCGTAAGACGAAATTCAAGAATTATCAAAAACCGTATACCAGATACCAGATGCCTAATAACAGATACAAGATACTGGATACCAGATACCAGATATCAGATATCAGATACCAGATACCAGATATCAGATACTAGATACCAGATACCAGATACCGGATACTAGATAACAGATAACAGATACCAGATATTAGATACTAGATGCCAGACACCAGTTACCAGACCCCAGATACCAGATACCAGATTCCAGATACAAGATACTAGATACCGGATACCAAATACCACATACCAGATACCAGATACTAGATACCAGATACCAGATACCAGATACCAGATACCAGATACCAGATACAAGATAATGGATACCAGATACCAGATATTAGATACCTGATAACAGATACCAAAACTCAGATACCAGATCCCGGATACCAAATACCAGATTCCAGATTCCAGATGCCTGATAACAGATACCAGATACCAGAAACCAAATACCAAATACCAGATACCAAATACCAGATACCAGAAACCAGCTAACCAGATACTAGATACCAGATACCAGACATCAGATACCAGATACCAGATACCAGATATCAGATACCAGATACTATATACCAGATACCAGATACCAGGTACCAGATACCAGATACCAGATACCAGATACCTGATACTAGATCCCAGATCCCAGATACCAGATGCCAGATAGCAGATACCAGATACCAGATACCAGATACCAAATACCAGATACCATATACCATATACCAGATACCAGATACCAGATACCAGATACCAGATACCAGATACCAGATACCACATACCAGATACCAGATACCAGATTCCAGATACCAGATACCAGATACCAGATACCAGATACCAAATACCAGATACCAGATAACGGATACCAGATATTAGGTACCAGAAACCCGCCCAGTTAGAACAAATTTCGATTTGTAACATAAATATGTTACAATTCGGTTGTAATTCAGTTTTTTTAAATAATTATAGTCACATATGGGTTATATTATAGTTTCGACTTAGCGATTGCCAACAAATTATTCGGCTCAGTTACAATACTGTTTTAATTTTGTTTTGGAAAAATACACTTGTTGTTAAAATGTTTCATAACAGTTAAACAAAAAGAGTTATGTTTAAGTTAAATCAACGTTAATAAAACATTTCGTTTTGTAGCACGTCCTAAAAATGTTATTTTATTGTAGTTACCACAAATCTTATAACTAGTTAGCAACATTGATGTGACTAACATATTTTCCTCAAGTTACTGTTACAAGGACGCTGCAGTGAGGTTTTTATTTAGTTTCAATGACAGAAAAAACAAGGTTCGAATATTGTAGTTAAAGAAATTTAGTTAGTTACAAGGACGCTCCAATCAGGTTGTTATACAGCTGAGCAATTCCACGTCACCGGAACAGCATTTGTTCTAGCATTTGACCTGACCCTCTCTGATTTCGATAAAATTTCATATACAAATAGCCAATGACAAAATAAAAATAATGTTTCTTTCAAAAAATTAAATTTCGCTCTATGGATGACACAGGGTGGCCGCAAAGTCTTGGGCTTTGCGAAACATGAGTATCTTTAAATATCGATTGCTAATGATTGACTAAACCGATTTAAGTCTTATATAGATCATTGGAGAATGTAATTGATAGAACTTATAAAAAACTACTTAAAATTTTGTAATAAATATTTAAAACTGTGTTAAACTTAAAAAATATTTTCAAAGAGGGCGCTGTTGGGGTACCCTTACTTTTACTACATTTTTTTCAGAAAAAAAATGTTTCAATAATTTTTAATCCAAACTAAAAATTTCTCGATGGCATAATTTCTCGTTTTAACAATAAAATTTTTCGAAAATTTTATTTCCGTTTTTTTTCAATTTTTTTTAAACAATGCAGTAAATCATCTATTTAACTAAACCCGGAATTCTTGTTTTATAGTAATTTAATAACCATTTAATTATTTTAAGGGTACAAATTAAGTATTTGAGGGTGTGGATGCTTTTAACATAATTTATCTTTTCATCCATTTACCTGTCCGAAATTAATTTTAAAGGCATGGACAAATCGAAGACCGTACTTTATTACCTATTAATGATAATATGTACCTGTCATAAAATGAGAGCGCAGTAATGAAAAGAATAGTCTTTAGAGATATTTTGAGCATACAGCATCATTACTAAATTCATTCGTCAATCTTGTTAAAAAAATATTAGTGTTGTGTTAGCAAAGAAGTTTTAAAGTGATTTAACAGTTAAAATAAGTTTTTTTAAAACATGAGTAAATATCATTGTTTAAAACCATTTGGTATGGGCTAGTGTTCAAAAACTTTACGAAATCTTACACCTGAAATTCAAAATAAATTACGTTCGATAAACTTTGTGTTTAATTTACATACGCAAATGCAAATTTGTTCGTCTTGTAGAATTCGGCTACTAATGATCAGTTCCACTGGAGGTATTGAAGCTTAAAATACAGGTGACACAGAATCAACTTCGAGTGATGAAATATTGGAGGTACAGCCACAGCCTATCAATAGACCAAGCGTTATACGAGATATTATTTTATCACCAACGATAGTCAATATGGAACGTGATGAGCTAATTAACCGCATAAATGAACATATTGCGCCATTTGTAGCTAACCAAATTTAACTAACCTATTAACCTATTAATGGAAAGCGGTTATGTCGCAGTTTTTTGTTGCTTTTAAATCAGAGTAACTGGGTAGAAACATACAAAATGTTTTAATTGGTTATCCTCTTGATTCTTCTGATGAAATAAAAGTGCAATTAAAATATTATCCAGATATTATGGAGAATCTAATGTTGTACTTTAAAAATGGCGATTTTATGGAGAAACGAAAAATATTAACTCTACTACCAATGGATATGGAAGTGCAAGAAATACAAAACTTATTTGGAACAAAAGCAACACGACACTTAATTGAAAAAAGCAAGAAGGATCAAATAAACCAATTCACAGCGCTATCATCATTTCCAAATGCCGATAAAAAACTACCAGAAGAAACTATTAACGAAGTGAAAATATTTTATACGAATGATTCCATTAGCAGATTAATGCCAGGTAAACGTGATACGATATCTGTAAAACGTGGTAGTGAACAAATATTTCTCCAAAAACGGTTACTGCTATGCACGTTAAATGAAGCAAACGTTGAGTTTAAGAGCAAGTTTCCAGAATTAAAAGTAGGATTTACAAAATTTGCAAGTCTTCGGCCTGATGAATGCGTAAAATTAGCGCAAGGAGTTCGTAATGTGTGTGTCTGCACAATCCATCAAAACATGAAACTAATGTTTCAATATTCAAAATTAAGTTGTTTCGGTAGTGAGGAGTTTCCAGACTACAAAAGTTTAATGAAATTTGTTAGCTGTGGTAAATTACAAGATGAATGTCATTCATTGCAGTGTGTGGAATGTGCTGAAAATCTTGAAAAACTGGCAGACAAATTACATGAAAATTATGGAACTAATGAAATTGTTGAGGTGAAATACCTGCAATGGAATACACGTTCATCGATTCTTCTTCAGCATTTATACATAAATTAACTCACAGCCTAAAATTATTAATACCTCACTATTTTATTGCACAACAACAGTTCATGTATTTGGAAAACACAACAGCAAACTTGAAAATAGGAGAGTGCTTAGTACTTGGTGATTTTTCGGAAAAGTGCTCTTTTTTTATTCAAGATTCTGTGCAGAGTTATCATTGGAATAATTCACAAGCTACAATACACCAATTTTTCATATATTATAATTCACCTACTAGTCAAGGTATCGAGCACTTAAGTTTTGTCATTATCTCTATATAACTGAACTCTATTCATATCACAAATGATTGATTTTATAAAAGATAAAATAGAGCATCCTATTGCAAAAATAGTCTATATGTTGGATGGTGTGGGATCTTAGTATAAAAATAAATATAATTTTATAAATCTATGCTACCACAAATCAGATTTTAATATAGACGCAGAGTAGCACTTTTACGCTACCAGTCATGGAATGGAAAAGGACCGACCGTGTGATGGAATAGGAGGTACATTGAAACGAGGTACCCATCGATATTGTTTGTCTAACAAGGACATTATTAAAACCCCAATGGATCTTTATGAATGGGCTACAAAATGGCAATCAATAATGAATTTTGCATATATCAGCAAAAATGATTATAATGAAATGAAGTTACGGCTAAAAGCAAGATACAGAGAGGCTGTAACTATAAAAGGTTTACAATCATTTCATGCGTTCATACCTAAAGATGAAAAAACATTACTCACAAAAATGTATTCTAATTCCGTTAAAACTATGCTTTTTAAGATAAGCCGTTAATATGTTATGTAAATTTATTTTATATTAATAATGGATGTATATTGTTTTTTATTACATAACCTAGAATATTACATAACCTAAAATAAAAAGTAATTATTTTATGAATTCAATATAACATGCATTTTATTTCGCATCATTTTCCCCACTATTTACTGCTCAGAATGAGGTTTAACATATTTCAGGTAAATGTATTTATAATTAATTTTGAACAGGTATAAATAGATGAAAAGATATATTATGTTAAAAGCATCCACACCCTCAAATACTTAATTTGTACCCTTAAAATAATTAAATGGTCATTAAATTACTATAAAACAAGAATCCCGGTGGGTTTAGTTAAATAGATGATTCATTCAATGCATTGTTTAAATAAAAAATTGAAAAACGAAACGGAAATAAAAATTTTATTGTTAAAACGAGAAAATATGCCATCGGGAAATTTTTAGTTTGGATTAGGAATTAATGAAACATTTTTTCCTGAAAAAAAAAATGTGGTATAAGTGAGGGTACCCCCAACAGCGCCATCTTTGAAAATATTTTTTAAGTTTAACACAGTTTTAAAAAATTATTACAAAATTTTAAGAATTTATTTTAAGTTCTATCAATTACCTTTCCAATGAGCTATAAATGACTTAAATCGGTCTAGTCAATCGTTAGCAATCGATATTCAAAGATACTCATGTTTCGCAAGCCCCTAAAACTTTGCCGCCACCCTGTGTCATTCCTACAGATGTAAATTTACCGGTAAAATATTTTTATGGTAATTTTACCGTAAAATTACCGGTAAGATTGGTAAAATTGGTAAAATAGGTAAAATATAAAACTGGATCAAAAAATTAAATTATGGTTGCATTTTTAATTAATTCAAAATGTACGACCATATCACAATCATTTCTATAGTTTATAAAAACATTAGATGCAAATCAAATATATTTTTATGGAGTTAAATATACGAAAATCGGCTGTTGTTTATACTTAACAGTACATCTGGAAAACGGACAACACATTGTTTACATATCTGCAAAAATGGAACAAATTCTGGCTACAACGATGACTGCTTGCTTCACTGTTATGTCAAAGTGATGCGTTTATAAGGACAATATTATATTCGAAAATGTTTACGTATTAATATTACACATGGAATGAAAATATAAAAACATTTGAATGGCACAAATTCAAAAAGTGAGTCTACAGAAAACCAAGCATATTCATTGAAACTTAATATATGTTCAAACTATATGCGATGCATCCCAATCTAGATAGATGCTACTTGTATCCCATGTGGTTGGAAAATGAGCCCGGTTCAACGTTTTCTCAGCATTGATAATTGTCAACGGCAGTAAACGTGTGACGTGTCACTCCACATATGCCACAACCGACGATGGGATAGATACATTAAATACGCGGGCAACAATCAAAATCTAATTCGTGCATTGTTTCATTCATGGGAAAAATATAAAAGGCAAATGGCAAAAAAAATTTTTTTTCTCAAACTCGAAACAAAAATTTACAATGAAGGGTTGATAATTTTTCGTTGCGTTGTGTGTTCTTAACCGTTTGAGAATTCTATCGATCTGCTGCTGTTGCTGCTTCATTTAAAGTAAAATTGCAACGCGAAACAAATTACATTCAAATTATTTCCAAATATTCTAACTTACTATGTAAGAATCACGATTTGTGAGAAAATGAACTAAACTTGCGGCCAACAATAAAGACATCTACGAACTTCACAAAATTATTCAATCTAACATTCAAAGCGAAGAAATAATATAGAAATCCGTCTATACCGCAACTGATATAGAGCCAATGAAGCATTTTGTTTTTCCAACAGAATGTTTTTAATTCACTTGATTTGTTACACCACGTACTGCAATTAAAAAACAGTTCGCCGATGAAATGCATAAGATTTGCTCTTTTATTTGTATCAATTGCTCGCCAGTGATTACTGCACAAAGACGTACTGCTGAACCGAACTGCATATCATCTGAAATGAAATGATTTGCTGGAATCAATAACCTCGGATAGCCTCAATCTACAGCTGTTTAAAAATGTGTTCAATACATCAGATGCATTGTGGACTAAGATCAAGGTTCTCAGAGGCATCTTGTTGTGATAAATATTCTTGTTGTTGTAATAAATATTCTAATATTCCACAAAAAACTCTAATGTGATTTTCTACAGTAGTATTTATTTAATATAACAAATTATGGTGCAATATAACCATAGGAACATTAAAAACTGTATTTAGATATATAGTTGTGGATTTTATGGTGACAGTAAAAATTCGAAAATTTTCTAATTTTCTAATTATTTTCTAAATTTTCATTTTTGGGTGGTGCAATAATTTTCAGGAGCTAAAACACCCACACTCACCGACAAAATGACATCCGTTATAAAATTTTGGTCTAAAAATCATGCAATTTTTCAATTTCAAAGTAAATATTGAGTAGTGTCTGACTTTTAAAACTTATAAATTATTTCAATAAAAATCATGTAAAGGAAAACATTTTAAAAATATTTTTAAAACATTACAGTTGCGTGCAACATCTAATATCAACACATTTTTAACATAGCTATAACACATTTGTCGCCTCATTGCGGCCAAATTTGTTACAAAATATACCGTAAATTCTGCTTTTTCTGTCACAATGGAGCTATAATTGTGTTACATATCTTATCTTGGGACTCTTTAATTTGTTGCATTAACTCCATTGCTACAAATTTGTGCTAGCTGGGAGATACCAGATACCAGATACTAGATACAAAATACCAGATACCGATACCAGATACCAGATACCAGATATCAGATACCAGATACCAGATACCAAATACCAGATACCAGACACCAGATACCAGATACCAGATACCAGATACCAAATACCAGATACCAGATACTAGATACTAGTGCGTAGTGAAAAAGTAAACAATCCAACGCTGTTGACAAAGGTTATTATGAAAAACACATTAATTTTAACAAAACAATGCGAGTAAAAGAAATAAATTTGTAATGGAATATATAAAGCATCATTTGTATACAACTTTTTCAAATGATTTTTTAATTTTCTAAAAATAGCGGCAACAATTGAAGTTATAAAACTTTAACAAATTCATTCTCAAACTTCAATGAACCCAGCCCGCTATGATAAAGAGAATTATACTTTAGTAGGATTATTTCTAATTAATTTATTACTTCGGTCTGAAAGACCTAAGTATTACTCTCATGAGCTCAAAGTAAAATTCTTACCCCCACTTTTTTTGGCATTTCTCGACGTTTTAGGACCTACTGATTCTAAAAAAGCAAAAAAAAATGTGTGTCTGTCTGTAGGTCAGCCGGCCGACCGGCCGTCCGTCATTACCTACGCTGCAGGGAAAACCGCCGGAGGGATTTCAAAAATCTTTTTTTTGTAAAAACAGGTATACACAAGGGACAGGTTCGAAAGGACGCTGTGCTCCATAACTGTACCGGAAGTGTGTCAAAAAAATCATTAAGTGTGTCAAAAACAGCAAATTTTCAGATTTTTGGCTTAAAAAACGTTCATTTTAAGTGATTACGAGTAGGAACATTGAATTTGGAGAAACCTTGATGGTAGGGATTGGTATGTGAGATCAAGAACTAGATTATTGCATTATAAGTTTGTCAAAAAAATGTTGTCAAGTGTGTCAAAAGAAAGATTTTTATTTATTTTTTTACCCAATTTTTTGGAAAAAAATAAAATTAATTATTTGTTTGAATGAAATTTTATTATTATTATTGAGAATTATGGCATTATAAGTTTGTCAAAAAAATGTTGTCAAGTGTGTCAAAATAAAGATTTTTATTTATTTTTTTGAAAAATTATTTGTTTGAAATGAAATTTTATTATTATTATTGAGAATTATGGCATTATAAGTTTGTCAAAAATGTCAAGTGTGTCAAAAATTGATTTCATTTATTTTTTTAGCCAATTTTTTGGAAAAAAAAAATGTTGCTGTTTTTATGACGTAAATGTAACTGAAACATGAATTTGGAAATGGACATTTTTAAATTTGTTATAGTTTTTGAAATATTTTTGAAATTTTGAAAAAAAGTTTGTATTATTGAATTTTGAAAAATTTTTAATTTTTGATTTTATCATAATTTTGGAAAAAGTTTAAATATTTGATTTCATTCTAATTTTTTGAATATTTTTAGAATTTTGAAAAAAGTTTCAATTTTTGAATTTTATTTATATATTTAGAATTTTAAAAAAAAGTTTCAACTTTTGATTTTGTAATAATTTTTGAAATATTTTTAGAAGTTTGTTTGAAAAAAGTTACAATTTTTGATTTTATCTAATTTTTACAATATTTTTGGAATTTTGAAAGAAATATGAATTTGTAATTTTGAAATATTTTCTCGAAACGCTAAATGGAGAGGTTTTGAGTAGTTTGCTGATTGTATAATCTTTTCACTAAATTATGTTAATTTATGATCTGTTATAATTTTCCAACAACGTATTGATGTTTCGTGTTAGTTTTGTAATACATATCTAAATAGAGATAAAAAATACATGTACTTTAACAAAAAGTTATGTTTGTTACACATCGCTACCCAAAACTAAAAACCATGTCCTCATAAAAGTTTTTTGCCGAAAACTATATAAAAATCCTTAACCCAGACCGAAGTCTTGATATCTCAGAGCTGTGAGATTTCAGCCCCTCCATATTTTCTTATTCATTTCTAGTTTGATCACAGAAAAGTGTTGTGTAAATTTTGCTCGGAATAATAATATGTTTACGTTTCGCTCGTACTTTAACCTTACTTTTATACTCGTATAGAATATTCATATTATTCTGTGCTCGTAAGAAAACGACGTTATACGAAAAAAATACAAGAACAAAAAACTAGCATGCAATAAAATTTCAAATCTATTGCATATATGACGTTTTATAAGCAAAAATGTATGTGCGTCAAAGCTAATTAAGAAATTGTAGAGTGCTCCATAAAGATTGACAAAGTATAATGAAACAAGTTAACTTCGAAAATTGGATTAAAGACCTGCTATTGAAAAACCAAAATCAAAATTTGGGTAACAAATTGACATAATTGCACCTGTAACTTGAGGTTATTTAGTCCCAAAATCTCCACGTTATTTTTTTTTAAATTTTGGAACCCTATTATTATTTTTAATACTTTTTCTTTGTAGTTTGACATTTTTATAATTATATACTGTTTCCAATAATATTTCTTATATACACATCGTCTCACCTCTAAACTAGGCTACCACAAATTATTGTGAACATGCTAACCGTTATTATTACATCACTCCTAAGCACATAAAAGTAAGGTAACAATTATCCTGTTTCTGTTTAATATATGAATCTCTCCCTTAGTGGTTAGACAAGCAACAAAAAACATACCTAATGAAGAAACAAACAAACAAACACATTTTTTGCGTTTAAAGGTAAGATACCAAGTACGTAACGAACAAAACAAAATCAAATTAAGATAATTTAATTTGGGAATTTATACATAAAGACGACAACTTTTTACTCTAAGCGGTTTTTAAATTATTTACCAAAGTTTATTTGTTATTTGGTAGGAGTATTGTTTTTTGTTTCAATTACAAAATTGTCGTTAACATTAATTTAGTGGGTGGTGGGCATGTTGAATATATATTCGTAAATAATTTGCTTGCTATTTCAGTACATTGTTGATGACGGGATATCGGTCGCTGTCATAAATATGTATATATATGAAAAGGGTTGGAATTTTTTTACCTTTGCTATTCTAGAAAAGTTTAAACTGAGTTGTTTCTTTGAATTTTTTAATTTCTTATATCATCATCAAAATATTTTACTTGTTAGCTTAGCATACGAAAGTTTTTTTTTGAAGGATTCAAAAGTTTTAAAATATTTTAAGTTTATAGGTTGAGAAAGTGAAAAACAGAAAAACATGGATGCTGAAATTTTAACGTTTAACCTCATGTTTTCATATTGTCTGATTGTTTCAAATAAAGATAAGAGTTTAAGAGGATTTATATTTAAACAACATAAATTTGATATTTAAGTATTTGATATTGGAAGCAAAATAATAGAAAAAATACATTTTCTGTATGTCCTAAGCAAACTCATTTTATCCAATTAGTAAATTCTTGTTTATCATAGTTTGTAGTAACATATTTTAATTCTAGCACAATCCTCTTTCTGTATTATAAAACTTTATAAACTTTTGTTTTGTTATTAAGTTATAGTAAAAATAACATTACATATTTTTACAAAAAGTTATTTCTGTATATGTGAAACAAGGAAAAGTAAAATTACATCTTCTTGTTCGGGAGATAACAAGTAATCTGTTCAATGCCGTAAATTTTGTTTTTATTATCATAACAAATATGGGTTAATAAAGAGAATTGGAACATACCGTAACATGATTTTACAAATTAAAATATTCACATCACTAGGGTCATACTTCCATATTCATTCATTTTAAAACTACTAAGTTTTTTCCTAAAGTAATCTGTTCTGACGGAGGTCGAAATTGCTATATATAGTGTTTGATAATGCGTGGATTGTTTGTTTTTAGAAGACCACAATGAAAACTGATACATGCAACCAAGTGCAATATAATAACTGCCGTTTGATGTGTCAGTTTTAAAACATTGAAAACTATACTGATAGACGATGGAAGTCATATATTTCGTCAAGCACTTTGGGTATTCAGGGATTATAAGTTTATTGAGGAGGGAAAATTCCTCCCCTTTTCGACAAATATCGATTTTATTATTTATCTTATACTTTTAGCTTCGCTGATTAATGGGTTGAAGGCAGACTTATAACAATGGTAGCCTTTTCCTGAATTATAGGTAACTTTTATTTGTTGGAAGTAAAAGAATTCTTTTTATGTTTATTTTTTAAACGCTTTTTAGTTTCGTGCAATAACGATAAAAAGTTGATCGAAAATAAGAGTTAGGTGAAAATCAAAAATGCATGATTTTATTTTGTATTTACATCATCACAAAAAACTATATTGTTAGTATAAAATTAATTTATTGTTATGTTTTGATTTGTATATATTGCAAATTAAATGAAAATTAAGTTTACAAGTCGAAACTACACATTAGTTGACTAAAGATTGTCAATTTTTGCTACATCATACCGTTAAAGCATTTCTCCACGAATGAGGTATCAAATATAACTGCATTAAATAAGCTATAATTGAATTAAAATCATATCAGCGCACGGTACGCTATTGCATAATATGCTAAAAACAGTAGCATGATTATTGTATAATATGCCAGCAACAAAAAATCAACAATAAGTTTTTTACAACATGGTACCTTGAGAACTCTCATACGCTCATACGAGAACGCTCGACAATCACAGGAAACACGATATAGCATTAGATAACCGTTTCCTTACTGTGGTTTTTGCTGACTACAGTAATCTCCAAAACAAAGTGTTGAAATGTTTTGCTAGTTCCAGCTTGAGAAAGGTAATGAGACCATCATTACAACATATAAAGCCGGCGGTCGCGCCATTAAATGTGTAAGTAACGCACCATTCGTTTTCGCTCTTTAAAAAGTTGTGGCAGTTTTCAAGAAAAACAATTACAAACAACACAAAACGATGAATTTTACAATGCAAATGACTGTCATTTGATAACTTATCACAGTCGTCAACACCTAGAAACCAAAATTTTGTCAGCAAAACTACACAATGATTTGCGAGGCCCATTAATAGCTGCTTTGCTGTTGAAAATGACCTAACATGCAAAGAAGTGGTTCGCACTTCACCTTCTCCAAGACGCATCAGACGTCTAAATAGGTTCTATAGTCCAGATACAGAAAGCTTGATATAAACATTAAATGATGACCAATCATCACAAGTGCACTTGCTGTAATCACTGTTACCTAAAACAACATGAACAACATTATCTCTACTTAAATCGGGCAGGCATCGTTTGCTAAATAGCTATAACAATAAACAACATTATAATTGATGTTTGCCCAAGCTGTAATAAAGAACCGAGCTAAAATATCAAAAGGTGGTCATCATGAGGGTACTTTGAATCCTATGTTATTTGGTATGTATGAGGTGCTTGGAGCTTTCGAGTCTTGTATGCTAACACAGGCTCTACAGTTTACAATAATCACGCAAATCATGTAATGTTTACGCATAATAGAGTCCTATACCTACAAAATATTTTAACTTTTCAATAGAGGAGAAAACTTTGTCAATAAAATTAAATTGTTTGACATAATATTAAATAAAAAATTAAGTTCTCAAAGAAGGACATCAAACTGATTGAATGTCTTGTATCTCCTTAGCAACTTCGTAAAAACCATATTGCTCCTCGATATTTTTCTACTATAATAATATTGTTACGGTTATAAAACTTAATGCAATTAAACATAAATGCAACACCCTACAGAAAGATTACGAAATCAAATTCATAATCAACGACATTAGTCAATGATTAAAAAAACGATAATGATTATGAAACGCATAGCATTGTTTTTCTATCTACAGTTACGGGACAAACAATTATTATTTTTTATTTTGTTTAAAGGAACATTACGGATTAAAGATGTTTGGAATAACGATCGGTAGATCAATTTTTCTAGATTCAAAGGGATAGTGTTTAAGCAAGTTTTTCAGTCAAAATAAAATTAATTGTAAACGAAAAGCGGTATCATGAATTTAAAACCGTGCAAATAGAAGTTAAATTAGTTTTTTGTAAATAAAGGTTTGTTGAAAGGTTAACTGTTTTTATACTGGAAATTTCTACAATCTACCGTTGGAGTTTCTGAAGCTATTGTAGGAATATTCTAGATAAGGATATTGTTTGCTGTATTGTATACGTTGGTGGCAATGTGGGTCGTAGTTAAACTTGGTGGCGTAATTTAAAAATGAGTCTGCCGTAACAGAATTTAAATCGCGGCACTAATCAGGAAGGTTTGAATATGGTATGAAACACGAAAAAATGAAAAGTGGAGTTTTTTGTTGAGAAAAATCCAACCATACCTTCGAATTGAAAAAAATCAAATTATTTTCTTAGCTACTTGAATTTAATTGCTCACAAAAAATCCCTAAAAATACAAATTCCCACACTGAAAAAAAAATTGAAGTTCATGACAACCTCATCTCGAAGTTGGCAATTGATTATTCATGCAAAGAAAAATTATTTGCCAACAATTTCACTGTGATTGGGACAACTACACGATAACATTTTCCTAACAACAGAATGAGGTTTATTTAAAATATAAAGTGTTATATCCAATATAACAGTAGTTGAATAAAGATAATAACAATTTCCCTGAAAAAAATTTTCTTTGGCCTTATACCATGAATTTTTCATTTTAAAACTTAAGTATTTGAGATCAATTGAACTATATTTTATTTTCACATAAATATTTCGTGTGATTGTCTCAACTTCATCGATTTATAATTGTAGAATTGTTGAAGCAATTTCGTAGTTTGATTCGCCATATGTGACTGCACGGTGAGGTTGAGACAATTGCATTTCGATTAGAAATAGGACATGATTTTTTCAGTGCATAATGCATAATTGCTCGTAACATAGGATGTTGACCATGATGGAAATATTTCCATCCTCTGCATTCACACAAGCAATGTTTAGAAATTAAATGCAAAAATCCCCATCTAATGAATAAATATTTTCTACAATAAGGAGTTTAATGAAACCGAAGAAATTCAGTTTAAGTAAAACTAAATGATGATGAAGTTTCAACTTCTAACTCATTCATCGTCTCGGTGGCGTAATTAATAAACGTGACTACTGTAAAAGAATTTGAATCACAGCACGGAGGTTCAAATTCGGTCCGAAACTATGAATTGCAAACCGGCTCTCGGTTAACCGGTTAACCAGGTAATTTTTGTAAAATTTAACTAGTCAAATGACCGGGAAATCAACCGGGTAATCAATTATGTCATAGTTTCATAAATAATAAAGTTTAAAAAATTTATAAAATCAGTTTATGTAATATTTGGTAGTTAAGCCGATAATCACGCCTAAATATTCATACTATTACAAATTATGAGTTATCTCCATAATCATTTACTTGCAACCAGGCAGTATAACTGTAGTGGAACGTAAACAGGGAAGATTTGAATTCATCTGAATCGGACGACGATCAATGCCAATATTTTAATTTTTCATGACCGAATGAAAAAAATAGAAAATAGCTACGGGTGAAATTTCAAGCATTTTTTAAACAATATACTGCAACAAAACTAAAATTGGATTGCCAATAATCATAGTGCTACTGACGTATTCATTGATGATGTGACGTACGGGATTTCTCAAGGATCAAAGCCCGCATATAGAGTTATACGAAAGCTCATTACTTTGAGCAAACAATTACGTGCCATTATCAAGGCATATTCCATAACTAAAATTTAGGCTCTAGAATAAAGTACAATTTTATATTTAACCGTAAAATACTGATATTTATTTTTCTTATTTTCTATTTGTTTTGCAGCCAAATTCTGTAACTCTGAAGGGGTAAGTATAGTGATAAAAATTTCTTCGTTTTTTTCATTAACAAACTTTTCACTTCACCGCTTCACATTTACAGAATTTGACTGCTGGTATGTTTTAAATGAAGTGCTTCAAACACTTATTTTTAAAAGATTATACTAGCTTACAAATTTCGAACTTTTTTTTGCCTTCATAATTAAAATTTCAAAAATTTAGGTTTTATAAAATTTTTTCCACGTTCAACGCCTTAAATTTTGAAAAAACACTGATTGTAAATTTTTTTGATTTCTTGGAGTCTACAGTTATTTCAATTTCCTTTCTTTTAAGTTAAAAAACACGAATTTTGGTGCAGGTTGCACCGAGTTATTAAGGTTTTTTCAAAAAAGTCAAATTTATTTAGAATTTATTTAAAATTTATGGCAAATATGGAAAAATTAAAACAAAAACCATATATTTCATATTTTTTCAACTTTTTTTAAAGTAACTTCCAGAATAATTGATGGATTTTTTCAAAAATTTCCAAGGATTCCAAGATACTGTTATATACCATATGATCTTGCAATAACCTTTTTTGGGTTCCAGATCACCATAATGATGACAGAGCGTAATGAATCAAATTAATGAATATATGTCTTTCTATTTGTAATGAATATAGAGGGCATTTTCTGAAGAATGCAAATGGTTCAAAAACAAAAAATTTAGGCCAGAGAACACTAACCAGCAACGACAATCGTTAAACGTCGTTGGTTTTAAAAGTTCATCAAACAAAATTCTTTTCCAACAGTGCAAATAATAACTCTCTACGGCAGCAGACTAAAAATAGTATTGAGAAATAAATTTCAAGAGACGTAGATTTTGATATACCCATACCAGTATGTGTTTTGAGCATTTTAAACCAAATTATAGCTGTGCTGTGCTATAAAAGTACAACCAAATAGTGAAATATTTAGAATTTTTTAGCATTCAATTTGCTGCTAAAAGATTAATTTGAAAACATAATATGTTGTCCAGGCAGGCAGTCTTAGTATAGATATCAGTTTTTGAAAAGTTCTCAAATGTTTAGTCATATAACTTTAGTGAGAAGTTCCGAAAGTTTATAATATGGAATTTGAATATGGTATCCAAACTTGGTTAAGATTAATATAAAAATTTTCAGCTAATGCCTCATCCATCCATCAAACTAAACTTTATAATGTTTAGTCCAACAAACAACAAAAATTAATAGACAGAAAACACACATTTTTTGTCTGACAAATATTTTAAGGATTTTTATTTTTAGCCAGTTTAATCAGTCTGCCTATACATAAATTGAAATTATATTATTGAAATTATTAAAGCTTGGGAGATTAAAATAAATGTCTATGTAAATTAACTCATCCATTGTTTTTAAAAAATGTATGTTCAAATAATCCTAATAAAAAACAATGATGCAATATACTAAATAAATTAACAAAAACAGTATTCACTTTATCACATCAAAATTTCCCTTCTTTAATTCTGTATTTTCGAATATTTTTAATAACTGAGTGGAGAGGAGGCTCGTTATTCCAGTAGCGTTTGAAAATTCCTACTTCTAATTATTTAAAAAAATTTACTTACTTATTATAGTTAAATTATAACGAACATTTTGTGTTTGGCTTGTTTTAAAATCTACTCGACATCTATACACTCCTTGGTCATGTCGTTTAATATCATTTAATTCTAAGCTAGCTGGATCAATTTCCACATTAAAATGTGCACGTGGTCCAAAAATTTCCTCCGCTGACCAATGTCGTCCTTCCTGCAATGATTTACCACGAACATCAACACTGAAATGAAATAAAAAATAATAGAACTTAAATTTATTCCGACATTAAACCTGTTGATGAAATAAATAAACACGTTAAGGGGTGGTCAAAAGTTATATTCAAACCAAACAGTCTTACTCAATTAAAACGTTCAAACTGTAATCATATTTTTGTTTGGTGATTTTTTTTTATTTATGTTATATTTGCATAAAAAACAACATAATGTTTTTTTATGTTGATTTATTCATGATTATAAATTTTATTTTTTGTGTTTTAAAAATTTACATAAATATGAATAAAAATAACTTAAAATAATTGGTGTTTATGGACAACTTTAGGTTATTCTATTTTTTGTAATTTTAATGAATTGTTAAAAATCGATTATTCAGTGATGAACATGAGGGTTGTTCCAAACTTTTACAACTTCCACAACAAATGATTGAATATCTTGTTTTTTTATTTTATATTGAAACCGATAAAACGATATAGTTGACAATATAAATCATTCAATCTCCATTTTAGCTGTCTGTCTTCGTGTCATTTTATAATTCTCATTATGTCAATTGATCTTACAATATTCTACTAGCTGATATAAATGTTCTATATAATATTAAGAACATCAATTTTGAGTGAAACAAGTAACGAACTGTTTTGAAAGCGTTGAGAGTAATTACTGGAAAAATCTTTTAAAACTTTTTTGTTCTAACAAATTTTAAAATTCTTTTATCGATGTTTATCAATCAATCTAGAAAATATTAAAGTAAATCAAAAAACTTTTTCGTTACGTGAAATTACTTAATCGTACTTGTTGATTATAATATTCTAGATAAATTATAATGGTTCAGTGAAATAAGAATAAAATATATATTGAATAGTAATTAATTAAAGTGATTCTACTTTACGTTTTTTTTTGTTATTTTAATCTTATAGCTCTTAATAATAAACCTAGAACTCGTGCTTTTATCAATATACTTGCTTTCGAAATTTTTGGCAAAAAATTATTTCAAATTATCACCGCCCTTGGGAAATTACAACTGAAAACAAAATAAATAAATTATGTTTTGTGAATATGTGAACAACAATATAATTGAAATAAAAATTTCACCAAATTAATATAACTAATATAATAATTAATATATTTTTTAAAGTTATACTTCTTTGCGCTCGTTGTAAATATTTTGATGGGGTGTTAATCGAGAAACCGCGTCACGCTTGTTTAAGTTATATTTTAACCTTTATGCTGTATGGTAATAAAGACGAAATTAGTAAATCAACCTTATGCTGTATGGTAATAAAGACGAAATTACTAAATCAATCATACTTTATAATAATAAAACATTATTCGCTTAGTTATCTTTGTCCAATTTTTTATTTCACTTTTCGGAATTATCATTAAAATGAATAGTTAATGTATAATGTGACAAACAAATATGTACATTTATATGAAAATTATGTTAAATTATTTTTTAACAAATACATATTTCTAATTTACAACAAATATGTTCTTATGGTTTGCAATTATATAAAATATGTACATATTTCTATGCATTAACACCAATACGATACATTTAAGCATTGTTTATATATGATTAAACAAACCTGCTTGCATTAGCAGAACTGCCCTCACATGTTCCAAAAATTGGAAATTGACGTTTCCCTCTTCTTGGAAACATTGGTTAACCAAGAATTTGCATTGGAACCTTAGTACCGAAGAAAAAGATTATGAACAATATCAAAGCTACAGGTTTAAAGTGTTTCACTTATTGAGTGAAATATGCTTCTCCATTACTTTCAAAACTAATATTGTTATTCCAAGGGATCTATATAATATATGCAAATATGTTAACAAACGGTGTGATTTGACTGTTTTAATAATAATATATAAGTCTGAATTTACAAATGAAATTAGTCTTACTATTATTTTTTCCAATTTTTGTTTTAAGTTGTGGGAAGGAATGTCGAAATAAGACGATGACTATAAAGCGATAAAACCCATGAAACGAAAATATTCACTAAAAATGGTGGTATTCTTTAACCGGCCGGCGTATGCATCAATGTAGTAGAGTATTGCAGACAATCAATAAAATATATTTGCAAATTGCAATACGACCCTCAGAACAGCAAAATTTCTGGATTGATAAATGATTATAAGTCTACATGAAATAGAACGCTAAACCAATAGCAATGAACCAGTGTACCTATTTTGTATGACAAATACGGTGGTTTCGGAGTAAGTAATTGACAACTGTGACATCCAATAAACAAATATATTTACGCTCACCTAATTGTTCGTGACACATTGAATTATTTGAATTAAATCTTTGGAATAAAATTTTAACTTTTTTCTAACCCTAATCTTTTGCCATCTACATTTATAAAAATTATTTAATTATTATTTGTCTGTCAATGTGTTTTAATTTTAGCATACATTTAATATGTTAATTTATCTATAGCTTTAGAGACATTTACTTAATGGCTTTTGCTGACTGCAAAATGATACTATTACTTTTTTTTCAAACTTTTTATATTTTGCTAATAAAATAAGATAAATTAAATGACATTAAAAAAAGTATAGGAGAATTTACTCCAAAAAAACAGTTTTCAACCACTTTATCCGGGCAGCACGGGCATCGCCGTGCGGGTGTACCTTCTAGTAACTAATCATTATACGTTCTTATACTTTTTGAATAATAAATTTTTTTTTTTGAATAATATATTTTTTCGGCTAACGGCTGTAAAGTTTAACTTTACTGCCGCTGGGGAGTAGCTAAAGTCTTACTTTTTAGCCGGCGGCTGCAAAAGTGACGTCATTTTTACTTTTTCTGCCGGCGGCTGTAAAGTAACTTCCATATTTTTACGGCGGCTGTAAAGTAATTTTCATATTTTTACGGCGGCTGTAAAGTAATTTTCATATTTTTACGGCGGCAGTAAAGTAAAATAAAATGATATTATTAATTTGTTCAAAACAGAATGCATTTCAGTTCATTTTAATGAATAAAAATAAAAAAAAATTAATTTCAGAAAATTTATTACCTAAAACATATTTTTAAAAAATTTGATGCATTAATTTCATATTTTTAAACAAATTTAAACGTTTGCCGAAAAAATAGTGTATTGAATTCGGAGCTAAAGTGACTTTTTGTGTTTCGTCTATATAATTGTCGGCCTCCCTACGGTCGGCCGCCAAACTATAGACTCAACACAAAAAGTACGACTTTAGCTCCTAATTCAATAATATACTATTTTTTATTTATTTTTTGAATAATATGTTTTTTTATATATTTTTTTTTGAATAATATTTTTTTTTTTGTATAATATATTTTTCTTTTGAACAATATTTTTTTTCTTGAATAACATTTTTTTTTTGAATAATATTGTGGTTTTTTTAAGTTATTTATTTTAATGTATCCTATCTGTCTGTCTGTGTGCGTGTGTGCGAGCGAATGGCCAAAGAAGTATAACTTCCACCGTCTGGTCCGACGCAGACCCTACTTTTTTTTTTTTACTTAAATTTTATTTCTTAGTTTTATGACTACATATTTCCATTTAAATGTTTTTTTATTTTTAAACGGTACGGATATCCGAACGGATTTCTGGTAAGCTTCAGCCTTAATTAGATTACAAGCAAAGACCCGTTTCTCTAAATCATTTACTACTTTACTACTTAGCATAGCTTTAAACTGCGATTAATCTTAATCTGATGATTTTTCTACTGTTTGTTTATTTTGAGCATTGATTAATCTTCGTAAAAGAATCTGTAGAATTATCCATCAAAATTAACCGATTAAAAAATTTTGTTAATTTCTTTTTCGAAATTACGAAATCAATGCATAAATATTAATTACTATTCAAAGTTATGGCCATGAAATCAATATCCAGGAATTATCTTTGTATGTGGTTAAAATAGTATTTTGTGTTACTGTTTTTAAGACGCGTTTGCCTGCATCGTATTTTTTTAAAACGTTTAACATTCTCATTAAATAATTACCATAAATAATATAATAGCTGAGAGCCCTCTACTACGAGCGTAACGCTCAAATGTCAATATGGGTACTAAGGTCGAGTAACTATATAGAAATAATATGAATATTTTCAATTCAAAGGTATTGTTGACCAAGTGTCATTCATTGATTTCGCATTGATTGGAAACAATCACTAATGACTATACACTCGTGACTTAGAATGTTGACTATAATAGAAATATTACACATTCTATGAATTCATACAATAGAAATTTAATGGAAAAATCCCCAAAATAAAAATTATTGTTTTTTTATTCATAAATGCATAAAAATCATAAAAATTTCGATTTACGAAACGATTTTTAATTTTAAATTGATCGATAATGTAGTAAGACTGAATCTAACAAAAAATGGTGTGAAATTTATGAAATTTTTTTGCTATCCACACAATTGTCGATCGATCTAGTTTCGAACCGATAAGAACTTTTTATTCTTTCATCTCTTCTTACTTCTTTTTCATTCTTTTCTGATTCTTTTTCATCTTTAAAAAAGTATATCATTCTCATCATGGCTAGCCGGCTAGATACACTAGCAAAAAAAGTTAACGCTATATAAACCAAAATTGGTCTACCGTTCTAGCGAAGTATAAGAAAACAAAAAACTTTCATAAACATATATTTATTAGATTTATTAGCAAAAAAATTTCATAAATTGCACAACATATTTTGTTAGATTCAGTTTTATTATTCATGATGGAATAACTTCTGGAGTGATGTAATATCACAAATAAGTCATTGAATTAATTGTAGATAATGTGTCGATAGACGCAATTGAAGATGGTCATCTTCTTCTCGCCGATACAAGTTTGTTATCCAATTCTAACTTGGTTAGAGTAAAACAGCAATAGTGATCAACTAGTGAAATAAATTGACTAGAACTGAAACTAATAAATATATGTTTATGAAAGTTTTTTGTTGTCTTATACTTCGCTAGAGCAGTAGACCAATTTTGGTTTATATAGCGTTAACTTTTTTTGGTAGTGTATCTAGTCAGCTAGCCCGATGAGAATGATATACTTTTTTAAAGTGTAATAAAAAGTTCTTATCGGTTTGAAACTAGATCGATCGACAATTGTGTGGATAGCAAAAAAATTTCATAAATTGCACACCATATTTTGTTAGATCCAGTCTTATTATTCATGATGGGATAACTTCCATCGGAGTGATGTAATATCACAAATAATTCATTGAATTAACTGTCGATAATGTAGTTTTTCAATGTTATTGCTACGGTGTTTTCTCGTTTTATTCAAATTATTATCATTTCGATAATAACAAGAAAATTAATAATTTTTTTGACAGTGCTAAAAATCATATAATAGTGGTTTTCTGATAATCATTTATTCCCGTTAAATAAAATAAAAAACAAGAATGGAAAAACAAGAACTACTATTGAGGATGCATTTTTCTTTGAATATGAGTTGACATCTTCATTACAAAAGACTGATTTAAACACAGTTTAAGGCTGCGAACCATTTACAATATTGAAATTTATCTATAGTGTAGTTTTTTAAGGTTATTATTCTTTTAGTAAAGTGTGACGTCAATACGAAGTAAAATTTATAATCCATTCAGAGAAATTTTACGACATCTCAATATTTTCTTCAGTTTTTTAGAAGAAATGTTTCGTGGATATCCTGTTTTTTTATGCTTTTTGTTCTTGTTTTATTTTTTCATTTTTTTCTATTTTCTGTTTATTAATTTTTTTTTTCAATATTTCTGTTTGTTTTTTAATGGAATTTAATTTTTTTCAATAAAACATTGAATGGTAATTTATAATTTTTGTTTTTAATTTTTTTTTCATTTTCAATTAGTCACAAGATATGTAATATGTATAATGAAAAAACGTTAGAGTTTCATAGACAAGTTTCATAGAACATTCTGTTTTTTGGAATAATTTATACATAAAGTAGTAAAGTTGGTAAATGGTATTTATAATAAGGTTATTAATTACAAGATTGAATCTTCATTACAATTAATTGGTTGAAACAGATTAGATTTAACGTTACTTAAATCAAGTTAAATTAATCAAAAACATATGCGTTGCGGCATGAATCAGAACCAGCAAATTGTTCTATAAAAGTAACATTACAGCATAGAAAAATATAGAATTGTGACATTTTTTTAAAAGAATGCACGTGAAAACGATTGATATTTTTGGTGCAAAAAACAGTTTATGTTACAATGTACATTTTTATAAATTTAATAATATAAATAAATTTATTAAAATGAAGTTTAAAATACTCAGAACAAAATTCCGTTGTCATTATCGGTAGAGGGTTGCGAGAAAGGTCGGGGGTTCAACGTGAACCCTATATTTATTTTATTGTTTTTGCTTATTATTTTTTTATATAACATAAAAATTATTCCTTTTCATTCATAAAAATTCCATTTTCGGCATTAAAGTTTTAAATTTGTCGATAATGTAGTTTTTTAAAATTATTTCTTTTGTCTTTCTTCAGTCGTTTCGTTCAAATTTATATAATTTCCATATTAATAAGAAAATTAATTATTTATTTGATAGGTAATACTAAAAATCATAATATTGGTTTCCATCATTACCCCCTAGTTTTAAACATGTATTATAATATCTTCAGAATGGTATAAATTGAAACTGCGTATTAACTATAAAAACAATATTAAATATATAAAAAAAAGATTTTTCTCCGACTAAACTAGAAATGGTTACTAATGATGCCGTTTTATTTATTATGATAAAATCACCTAGATCACAGTAACTTAATAAATTTATTACGTACTAGAGCGCAAGGAAATATTATGTAAACCAATATTTTAATAAAAAACTCATCAAGTTTCAACAAATACCAACCATACTTGTGCAAAACATACATACATTTTCAATTGAAAAGTAAAGTAGGATTTGTATACAATTTTTTTATTAAAACCATGCTAATTACTAATGGTTTATAAAAACGATGTTTACAAAAACAATCATAGCAAATTCATTCACAAACTTCAATGAATTTCGTCCGCTATGATTAACAATAATTATTTCAATATGATTATTTTTAATTTATTCATTTAATTATATTTATTTTGTTTCAATTTTGATCGTTTGAGATTATTACTAACATGCTGTGGACGTTTAGAATATATGAAGGTATATATAGAGAAAAAGTATCTACTAAAATGTATGAGGAGAGACAAAAAAATCGTGATAGCAAATCTGTCATATTCAATTTTTTTTTTCTCCGTTTTGATTTGTTTTCAATAGTAAATTGATTTTAATAATAGCCTATTTTCAATGTTTATATTTACTACCACTAACTTTCCAAGTATTGATTTTGCTCTAAATATGATTTAATAGCGCTTTTAAAGCTTATTAATGAAGCTACGTGTTTTAATGTTTACTCTAGAAGCGCTTTTAGAACTCTTATAGTGCTTAGTAAGAGCAAAAAGTGTCAGTTTATAGAGCAATTTTATTGTTGTTTTGATTCTATAAGAATAATTTTGGGTTCCATTATGAAGCGCATAGCTCTATATGGCAAATAAGTGAAAGCGTATTTAATGTTTTTTCTTCATAGTTGTGCTAATTTTTATAAAACGAATGAAAATAATTACGAGAGCAGTTTAAATATTATGAAAAAAAAGTATATTATGAAAATTTACAGACAAACTTTTTTCATTATTGACAAATTTATTTTTCATTAATCAAATTTCAAAAAAGTATGTTTGGTTTTTAGACTTTATACTTATCTTTAGCTAGCATGGTATCTTCGGCTATTTAGAGACATTAACTTTATATAATATATTCAGATACGTTTATTATAATAAACTGTGGATAACAAAAAGACAATCGAAATGACAAAATGGGGAAAAAAGATTATTTAAATACCAAAATATCTGACTTGATTTTTTTTTCAAATACAATAGCCAATTCAGGCAATGCTAGTTTTTTGCCATTTAGCAAAGGTTACTTAAGTCTTATTTGTGTGTATTTGTTTAAAACGGTGAGATAGCTACGTTCATATATCAAAGGTGATGGTGGATGAACTCTATTTAGTCAATATTTTGTTTTAAAAATAAATCTTGCTCTGACACCTTTTGTTAAATTAGGAATCAAAACCTCAATGTGACCTGAAAAACACACAAAATAATGGTCTTGATAATTATAAAGGAAAACAAACTGCATAAAATTGAAGTATAAAAGGTCTCAACACGAAAACTGTTACGTGTCTTTGAAACACAAAATCAATCATTAATAATTTAGTAAACATCTAAAATATCAAACGCTTGCAACGATATTCGTGTGAAATTAAAAATGTTCACTATTTTTTATTCATACAAACCATTAAAATCTCAAAATTAATTTTACACTCAACAGCTTTTATTTTTTGTTTTAAGTCCAAAGCTTAGAAAAAAAACTTTTATGTAAATTTAATATTCATTGCATGTCAATTGTAAATGAATTTCGTTTCGTTATTTTTACATAAAATTATAAAAATATTTAATCTATTTTTATTGCATTTTCCATTTTTAACCGTTTTTTTAGTAAAATTTTCATAATTTTTTTTATTTATTTTTGTGAAATTGTAATAAAATAATTATAAAGTATTTTAATTTACATATGTAACACAACTTTTCAATTTTTATTAGCTTAATGTAAAAACAAAACTTTTTACCGTTTTAGATACATGAAGATAAATATTTTATAGAAGTGTTATCTAACTTTTTTTATTATATAAATTATTCTTTTACTATTATGATTAATCGACTAAAATATTGATATTGATGATTGATTGACATGTGGTGAAAAGATTAAAGATGGATGTGTAAAAGTTTTTTAATATTTTGAATGCATAAAATATTTCTATTTAGAATTTTAAAAATTATAATAATATGAGTGATAGATGTAAATGAAGATACAGAAAGTGTGATTCGCTAATGTGACTCAATTATTGAGAGAGACACTTCCAACCATACCTTTGAATTGAAAAAATTCCAATTACTTCTTTTTACTTGAGTTTAATTTTTTTTTTTTTTAATAAAAAGTGTTGTGTAGTAGGAATTACAAAATGTGTCACAACAACACATAGATACCTTGTAAGACCTAGGTCCCACAACAACATGTGTCTTGAGGTATGGTGGACGCTTTTTTTTAAATTTTTGTGGATTGAAGGCACTCGAGACTATTGATTCGGGCAAAGCATTCCATTTGTACGATGTACGCACAAAGAAATCCCTTTGCATTTTCTTACTATGACAGTGAGTAATCTCGACAGTCCGACCGCCTGCACAAACCGATTGACGAGTCAAACGGGGAAAAACATTTGTCTGAGGCATTATGGACCTGATTTCATCCGAGCACTGCTGGTGACGATATTTATAAAAAACAACGAGGTCAGCAATAGTGCGACGGTGTTGTAGGGAATCAAGATTTAATGTTAAATTTCGATCTCCAACAATTCGATCACCAACAATTGATCTCAAAAATCAACAATCAATAAATATGTTATATGTATTAGAGTTTAAATTTAACATTGAATTCTATAAACTCTATTCTATAAAATCTATCCAACCTTTAATCCTCTTACCAACCAACAAATCTCTTCCCAAAATTTGGCATACAGATCGTGAATTATCAGTAGTAACTTTCCAATGGTAACTTTCCGACGCTGATAATTTGAAATAGTTTTTTGATAAAATTTCGAAAGTTGATTGCTAATGGTTCAAGATCATAGACCGAGGGCTGTTATTGATGCCATTTGCTTGAGGAACTTATAACGACGGACTATTTTCAATTTTTACTATTTTAATAATAGTATTAATATTCAAATCAATTCGCTAATAATTTATTAATTTATTCTCTTCAATTGTAATAGGAGTAGGGACATTTGTTCGTACTACTGTGAACATTTTTTTGTTGACGGTTTTAGTTACGTCACTCGTATTAATAAAACATGTTTTGCATATTGATTGTTTAATTTGAAAAAAAAAGTAGAATTGATGTTTGTATTAGTGGAAATTTGGAAAGGGAAACAGAAAATCGATGATATGATATATAAACGATCAAATTGTTTAGATCGAGGCAATTTAGTATATAAAATTAAACCAAAATGATAAGTGGTCAGAAAATTAATAAAATTAAAACAAATGGTGATTAATCATTGTCATATATGTTGTTATTTTGTATAAATTTAATAAAAATAATTATAAAATAAATAAACTTAAATTATAAATAATTAATTATGTTCATTGTGAAATTATTTTTCTATTGATAAAAGTTTGATAATAGAAGATAATTAAATAAAGTAGTTGTGCTGAAAACTGTTATTGGTTTTAGCAGCAGACTTTAATTTTATGTAGAATTGAATATTGAAAAACAGTTTGTTTGAAAAAAGAACAAAATCACAATGACACTTACACATAAACTGTTTTATGTGTAAGAATGATTTTATAACAACAGACGCATTGTTAGTTCATCTGAGTGTTTTTCATGATCTGAGAAAAATGAGTGAATATAGTTGTTATAACGACAATGCTGTAATTGGTTCGCAGCATTTTAAGGAAAATTGCTTAAATCAAAGTTCACCGTTAAGGATACGTCTTAAGAAAACTGCAATACCTACTATTTTAAATCAAATGTCTGGGGAATTGTTAATAAAGGGAGTCACAGAGATAAACGAAGACGTAAAATAAAACATGAAGAAGACAAAACTCAAGAAATAAATTAATGTAAGCTTTTTATTGAGTTTTGATTTATATAGTTTTTGTGATTTGTTTTTGTAAAACTAAATTATTTTATTTGTTAGCCAATCAATAAGTTTCTTTACAATTTCAAAGCGATTCATGATAAGAGATTTGCAAGTTTAAATTCGGTTTGTCATAGATTCAGTTTTCATATATTTTTTTGAGCTTTCCGGTGTAAAATAATATTATAATTCGTTTGAAAAGTCCATTTTTCGTTAACAAACTGTCCAAAAAATTATAAAATTTATCACCGATAGATGGGAATTAGTTTAGAAAAGTTCTTGCTAAATGATAATAACCAATCTAATATTTGATTTCTTCATGTTTTATGCAATATACGTCAGTTGTTTTATTTATTATTTTCTGCTATAAATCCATCGAGCCGTAAAACAAAATCAATATTATCTAAAATTAAAACTAAACAAGCAACCAGAAAACTATTGTAACTGGCAGATACAATATCGTCGCTATGAAAATTATTTAGCAGAACATACATGGATTTGTCAAGAAATATTATTTTAAGATATTTATTAATTTATAATTCTATTAATTCATATGTTTTTGTAAAATAAAATATTCGTGATAATTGCCCTATTATTGGTGTAATCGTAATGTGATTGGTCAAATTAAATGATGTCATTACATATTAGAGAATTCTGGTTATTTTTCATTAAATTGTTCATTAAATTGTAATTAAAAATTTATTTGACAAATTATCATGTATTATAAATTAAAATAAATATAAATATCAGGTAAGTGCTAAAAATTTTTTTAAATAATATACATATTTGTTATGTAATATCCTCCAGTTTAATTTTAATTATGACACCTTTTATTATTCACCTAAAAGGTGTTGTAATTTAAAATATAAATGGGAATATACAATGGATCATTCACAAAACTCCGACGAATATTTTACAAATATGTGTAGTTTTCTACGGTAGTAAAGACATAAAATATCAGTAAATAACTAAAGTTTAAATAATTATATAAAAAAAATTGGGAAAAATCAAAATCTTAATATTAATTCATTCATATAGTAATATTTTTACAAAACCTTAATTTTTGAACACTAAACAAAAAAGAATATTGAAATCGGTTGAACCGTCCGATCTTAATTTAACTTTAATTTTCATTGTCTCTAAAAATTTTAACAAATTTCGAACCACACATCAAAACTAAGAAAAAAAAGAAAGAGATTACTCATTTAACTCCTCAAAATAGTATTCAAAATAGTAAATTAAAATGTTTATAATTTCAATATCGGTCTTCTTCAAAGAGTTTCGATTTCACTCCTTTGGAGTTTTTATTTTATTTATTTTATTTTCATTTTCTTTCAACTCATTTGCAGAAGAAGAAAATTAGTACATGTGCGTCATCTTTTTTTTTATATATTTAACAACACTTTCCATAAATTTTGAACCAAAAATTAAAAATTTCCAGTATTTTAAAGAAAATATTTATTTTAATTCAGGAGGAGGAACGATATTTTATTATTTTAACTCCTATATTTGTGGTGTTATATTTTTTTTAAGTAGCTGACTTTGAAAGAATGGAATACAAGAGGGAAATAAGGAGCGTTTCAAACTCTGTTAAAACACGTATTAATTTGTTTTTATTATACCAACGATTAATGAAGTTTCAAGGAAATTGGAAATGTTCGGGTTCAGACTTCAGATCATCAGCATCTTGATTCGATTTTCCATCAGTTAAGATCCAAACATGTCTGGTCGATCTACGTGTTGAACCATTAAGAAAATTTAAGCCTCAAATTTCTACAATAATGTTTTGTGTCAATAAGAAAATTACAATTTTGCTTACACTGATAAATATACATGAGAAATAAAATTTTTAAAGATGGCGCTGATGCTGTAGTCAATCATTTTTTGAAGTTTTTTTTCACAATATGAACGTTTCAACCTTACCCTAAATTCTAAAACATACCAAAATTTAAAAAGAATTTTTTTTGGTCTTAAAGATATTTAATATTAAAGATATGTAACTCTGATAAAAAGTTTTATTTTTTTTAAGTATTCATTCTTTGAGAAAAACATGCAAATACAAAACAAAGATTTGCGTCTATCAAAAACTTGTTGAACGCTTGTTGTTGGAGGCCTAGATCTTAAAAGGGGTGTTATGTGTTGTTGTGACACATATTGCAATTCCTATTGCACAGCACATTTTAAATAAAAAAAAAAGATTATTTTCAACGACGCCGAAAACGGCATTTTTTATATCAAGTCATTAGTTACGCATCTTTTCAATGTTAAAGAGTTTTAAGCATATTGCATGTGTGATTTTGAAGTAACTATACATCCCTATTAGAAACACTCACACTATGAATATTAAACATGTAAATATTAATTATTTACACTGCTTATGCCTGTCCACTTAGAATTATAATAATATTTCATGTAATACAAATATGTCATAAAAATAACGTTCTAATAGTTCGCTAATTGGTTAATCTTTAAATATATTATTACAAAACTATGAAAATAAAAATGTAATCTAATCAGCTAACTAATTTTTCTGTTTGTATAATTCGAATGCATAGTTATTACTTTGTTGGTTTAGTTTTGTTTGCCATGTGTATATATGTAGATGGTTTTATATTTTTAATTCTGCTTTTTTGTACTGTACACAGTAATTATGCATTAGGAATAACACAAAAGGTGTGAGTCCAATTATACAAAATTAACAAATATTTATCAGGATTTTACTTCAATGGGAAGTAATATTAATTTTTTTTATGCGAGCAAGTAACACTATATTTAAAGAAAGTTTTCAATTATAATCAAAACCTAGTGTTTGATGTATTTCAATTGTATGTAAATATTCATGTTTACGTTTGTTAAACTATCGTGTTAAGGCTGAGTATTTCGTGAGTTGAAAGCCTAAGAAACTTATGTTATAAACGTTCATTTTTGATTTTTAATCCCACTTTGGAATTGGCATAGGGAAATGAGGAAACGTCCCAATAAAACTGTTTATAGCTTATATTTAACAAATACATCTTGATGTCAAATTGTTATTGTAATAGTTTGTTAAACCAAGAAAAAGATCTTCTAGATTAGATCAATTAGGTAAAAACAAAATAGTATTTTAATGTTTGTCATCACTGGTTAAAACACATGTGAAATGTTATTATTACACGGCATTAAAATAATTCAACTAAGGAAATTGAAGTTATAAATTAATAAACTACACTGAGAGAAAAGTCACATTGTATATTTTAATAGGTGCTATGTTGATTTAACACTCCCAATTATTAATCGTATTTCAATACAATTCAAAGTTGAGTTAAAATGATCAACGTTGAATTAACAAATTTTAAATCTTAACTGTAATTTTGACAATAATATTTTATAAGTTAATGTTGGTCGATTTTAAATACTAAAAATTTGTAAAAACCATGTTAAATTTAACATTGTCTATTAATAGTATAACGTTCTTTTTATACAAAAAAAAATTAATATAGACTACGTAAATTATAACATATTGCAATGTTACATTAACATTTTTTTAGTTAAATTTAATTTTGATTTAACATTGAATTGTTATACTGTTACATTTTTACTAACGTTAAGAAAACTGAGAAGATCAATGTTATTTTTTAACACTAACTAAAGTTAAATTAACATTGTAGGACAGTTAAATAAAAAATGAGCAGAACAGATCAACGACATTATGTAGTGACTTACTACATAAATGTAGATATTATATGTCTTACATTTTGATAAACAATGCTGCACTATCAATTTTACATTGGCTTCTAAGATTTAACGATGGTAAATGTCAAATTAAAGGCACAACGAAAGTAACACTGTAAAATAAACATTGTCGTTGTTGAATTTCCCGTTATAATTTTGTAACTTTTTTTTTCATATAATGCTACAATTTTAATTTTCGATTCTAAGTTGAAGAAAGTGGTCGTATATTAAATATGATGGAGACGTTTCAAAATAATTACTTTTTAAGTGAAAATGGTCAGGTTATTCAATTAATTGCTAACAGTGATGAAGCTAACGAAATCGTTTTAGACGAAAACAGAAGTTCATCCGCGAATCAACCATTAGTTTGTACGTTACCATCAGAAGACGAGGATTTGACCAAACTCAAATCATTGTTACGTGTTTGATTTAGAAAATCTTTTAGAGCAGCTAAAATGTGCGTTTGTATATAATAGAATAGCTAATTAAAGGCGTTCTTTTTAGTTATATTATATTAAAATGATTTCTTCAAACATTATTTTTTAGTTAATAATATCACGTTTCGGTGTTTGCAATTTTTATCGAAAGACGAAATTGCTGCGGCAATCCCTAATTTGGGATTGAGAGCTGAGTTTAGAGAAAAACTCTTCATCTGGCGTAAAACTGAAGTAAGTTAATATAAGTTCTTTAACAAAATGTTTCGTTTATTTTTATTTTTACAATTATTTTTCAGTATAAAATTGATGACGAAACCCTGTCAAATGATTCAAATGTGGCTTGGTTAGACACGTCAAAACAAAGTGTTTTAAATACAAAATCTTCGGTGTTATCCGAACCCTCTATTGGCAGGAAAAGTTATTTTCATTTAAAGGTATTAGTAATACAATTAAGCTAACATACCATATTTTTAACACAAACGTTTTAAATAGGATATTAAATCTTTAATAATTGCAAGTAAACAAGGACCTCACATTGTGCAATATTATAATGCCAAATCACATTTAGAAGCGATTCATAGAGAGGAAATAATAAAAATAATCATTGAAGAAGTAAATTTTAAAAAAATTGCTTTAACTCCTTCAGATTTTCAAGCCATTGTTAAGCAAATAATAGATTTTTTCCCTGAAGAAAAAGAAGTAGAGGTATGACACTTTGCTATAATTTTTTTAATACATCTTTACCAAATAAATAACGGAAAAACTTATTTTAGAAATAAATATAGTTAATTAGTTTTAAGTTTATCCTTTGATTTGTATTGTATATTGTAATTGAAGAAATAAAGAGTAAAACGAAATAAACTACTCTATTATAAAAAGCATTATTAGTTTTTATTTAATTCATAAATTTACATGGTGTTTTAACATTGAGCAATATTAAAATTTGCGTTATAACTTTACCTCCCAAACTGTTGAATTTACATTTGCCCAAAACGTTTTAACAATGCATTTATGAAACTCATTTTCAAATCAAATTGGATCAATGTTGGTTCAAATGTAAACAATGTTATATTTACAATAAACCATTGTAAAAATTAACAAATTCTCGGTTTAGTTGAACATTCCGTAAATGTCATTTTTACATGTTAACCTATTAAATCAACTTGAACTTTATTATAAACCAAAATTGTTCAATTTTAAATCAACTTCGATCAGAGTTAATTTAGCATTTTCTACTTTAATTAATATTTGTAGAAATGAACTATTTTTAAACTTGAATTGAAAAGAGATTAGTTATTTCTAAAGATAACATTGTAAATTTTAATATGTAACATTAGTCAATGTTAAATTTACAAAAAACGCCTTTGGCCCCGTTTTATAGCTGAAAATTGTTGATTTAACATAATTATGACTGTTTTTCCAACATTTTTTTTCTCAGTGTAATAAAAGCGATGGTCTGCCCCACAAAAACTTCTAACAATTATATTTCTTTACTCACCAATCACGTCTATTACATCTAGAAGATATATCAAAAATCAATTTTTAAAAATAACTTTTTTCTGGGGACTGAAACTTAGTATACACGGTTGAAAATATTGGTATGAAATTGGTAAAAAATGGTATTTATATAAATCCATAAAGAAATGGTATTAGTTAAATAAAGTTCGATGGTATAAAAGTTCATAAATAGCTCCATATAAATTGCATATATTTAGGTATAAAGATCATTTATATGCATTGGTATAAATTATATATCATAAGTTTATGAGTTTCGTAAAATAAAAATTGGTATAAATTATATACCATGAGTTTATTGGTTTGGTATAATCAAAATTAAAGCGAATCACACATCGTTTGACATTACGATATTGTGGACTATTTTATTCAATTCAATTATATCAAAAACTCTTACCTGCATATAGAAAATCGAAGTAATCCAAATCCGCAGTGCTGGTTGAATCCTTGAATTTATTTACTTGCACTACGCGTGCATTTATGCCATGCAAAAATGTAATAAAAATTCCGCTTTTATTTTCAATATGACTGCACGCACCTTTGTGCAGAATTAAAATTTTATTCAAATTCTATACCAAACGCGTTTAACGCAATAAAAATAACGGTACTTTTTGTCATCGTATACTAATTTGGTATAAAAATGGTTATTTTCAATTTATAAATCTCCATACTTTATAAGATTAGAAAATAAACTCAATACCAAGCATATATAAACGCTGCGCGGCAAATTGTAACTAACTGTATTTTTATCCCCGTTTATATTATTTGGTATAGAATTGGGAACTTGAACATATAACACTAGTTGGATATAGAAATGATATAGTTTCAATTTATAAATCTCCATACTTTATAAGATTAGAAAATAAATTGTATACCAAACATTGATAAACGCGGCGCGGCACATTGAAATAACAGTGCTTTTACCTGAGTTTATATTATTTGGTGTAAAATTGGGAAGTTCAACTTATAAATTATCTGAATACTTTGCACTTTATAAAATTCAATACCATTTTTCGCATACATATACTTTATAAAGAGAACGTTATTAAAAAAGTATCAATTTTAGACTAAAATTTTCAACAGTGTAGGTTAATTTCATGTGTGACAGACATGACATCAGAGATACAATGGAGCACATTTCATATAGATTAAGCTATTACTTACTAAAGTTTCCAAATTTTAAGTTGTAAAATTTTTGAATAGAAAATTTAAAACTCACTGTGACAGACATGATGGAGAATGGACAAATGTTTTTGTGGCCTCTACATAACTTCAAAACTCTCTGAATTTTCTGAATATTTGTTTATGATTTTTTTTCATGGAATTAGTAAGGGTTTCATCTATTGATATGTATTTTTATATAGGAATTGAAAAGAAACTTTTTTGTGACGGATATGACAGCTCTGAATATTTTATTCAAAAATCGAAGAAAAGCAAACTAAATGATAATAAATCTTTAAGATCAATCATTTATTGAAATTTAAGCATATATACTTGAATTATAATTTATAATGACCCTGTGAATTAAAAAATGTACACGGTTGAAAATATTGGTATGAAATTGGTAAAAAATGGTATTTATATAAATCCATAAAGAAATGGTATTAGTTAAATAAAGTTCGATGGTATAAAAGTTCATAAATAGCTCCATATAAATTGCATATATTTAGGTATAAAGATCATTTATATGCATTGGTATAAATTATATATCATAAGTTTATGAGTTTCGTAAAATAAAAATTGGTATAAATTATATACCATGAGTTTATTGGTTTGGTATAATCAAAATTGGTATAAATTACATATTATCAGTTTATTAGTTCGGCATATAATCTATATATATTAAATTTATACCTACACTTAATACGTGTCTTTTAATAAATATAATCTACAAATTTTATACCTACCATTATAAAAGTTCTAAACCAAACGGTATAAGATATATACCAATTTTTTTTATGTTAAATAAAATGCATTTTTTTTGTTTTACTTTTTTATTTTCAAAAAATTCGTTATATATAACAATGCGTTTTTCTTAATATTTTACTTAACATTTTTTTTGTTAAAATGTATGTTTTTTGGTTTCTCGCGATGTCGCTTTACAATATGTTTCATGAGTTACTATGTAGGCTACCTGAAACACGTAAGAAAAAACAACCCGTCTAAGCATGGATCAGTACATTTTTACTTTAAAATTAAAGCGAATCACACATCATTTGACATTACGATATTGTGGACTATTTTATTCAATTCAATTATATCAAAAACTCTTACCTGCATATAGAAAATCGAAGTAATCCAAATCCGCAGTGCTGGTTGAATCCCCGAATTTATTTACTTGCACTACGCGTGCATTTATGCCATGCGAAAATGTAATAAAAGTTCCGCTTTTATTTTCAATATGACTGCACGCACCTTTGTTCAGAATTAAAATTTTATTCAAATTCTATACCAAACGCGTTTAACGCAATAAAAATAACGGTACTTTTTGTCATCGTATACTAATTTGGTATAAAACTGGTTATTTTCAATTTATAAATCTCCATACTTTATAAGATTAGAAAATAAACTCAATACCAAGCATATATAAACGCTGCGCGGCAAATTGTAACTAACTGTATTTTTATCCCCGTTTATATTATTTGGTATAGAATTGGGAACTTGAACATATAACACTAGTTGGATATAGAAATGATATAGTTTCAATTTATAAATCTCCATACTTTATAAGATTAGAAAATAAATTGTATACCAAACATTGATAAACGCGGCGCGGCACATTGAAATAACAGTGCTTTTACCTGAGTTTATATTATTTGGTGTAAAATTGGGAAGTTCAACTTATAAATTATCTGAATACTTTGCACTTTATAAAATTCAATACCATTTTTCGCATACATATACTTTATAAAGAGAACGTTATTAAAAAAGTATCAATTTTAGACTAAAATTTTCAACAGTGTAGGTACAATGTCAAAATTCTGAACAATATTATCTGTAGTGTACCATACAGCATCATTTTCATTTTCGAATTCGTACTGTCCTTGATTTGATTTAGGAATTAAGCATTTTATGAGATGCTGGCCGATACAACTGTCTAATATTATTTCATGAAATTTTTCACCTTCATAGACTACTTGGACCCATTGCCCAATGCTAGCATTTCCAACAGTTGATGTGAAAATATTAAAAAAACACAATTTTTAGAAAATATGCACCTTTGCCAATAAGCTAAAACCAAAATAAATACATTTTTATGACATTTTAAATATAGTCCATAGGTTGATATATACGTGAAATTAGCCTATAGTATTAATTTGCGCGTCAAGGGAGCAAAATGAGAGAGTATTGCTCGAACTTAGAAATTATCCTACGAGAGCCCAAGGCCGGTCACTGAGGGAGATCAGGAGTCAAAGTTTACGATTGAGTTGCGTACAATGCTTTGCATACGTCATCATTTTCAATCTATTTTCATTAAAAATACTTAATCCTGTACTTTATATCCAAATCTAGTTTTCTTTAAAAAATCTGTTATGATGTTTAAAATAGTAGTTTATTGAGTAAGTGTTTAATGATATATTTCACTCTCGTACAAATTTTTATAATCCCAACTAGCAGTTATGTTGGTGTAAGTGTTTAATAATATATTTTACTTTCGAGCTAGAGAATAAAATTCATTTCACACAAATCCAAACACATTTGACTCATCCAACGACAGAGTAAATGTAAAATGCACTTAAATGTAAAATGCATTACAATATTTAGGAAATCATTTTTTTTTAAAATTTATTTAACATAATTGAACGATTTTCATTTAATTTCGATTTTTGGTGATATCAATAGTAAATGACCACCACCAGCGTAAAGCCACAATTAGACTATTGCAGAACTCTGCAATGGTAGTGTTTAAAATATTCATTGCAGAAAAGTTTGGCAATAAACACATTGCAAAACATTGCAATGACTCATTGCCAAACTTTTCTGCAATGAATATTTAAACACTACCATTGCACGACTATTGCAGAAATATTGCAGAGTTCTGCAACAGTCTAATTGCGGCTTAAGATAACAAATTTTGTACTACTTAAAAATCAAAATACAACATTCATATTGTTACGATTCTACATAAACGTAATGAAATACACAACAAAGTTCTATTGAACCTCAATATCCTCTATTTCAAACGTTCAAATAATATTTCAATGTTACATTCATTCACATAAAACAACAACAACAACATGAAATAAATGATTTTATGAATCAAATCAACATAACGTAAAAATATGGAGGGGCTAAAATCTCACTGCTCTGAGATATCAAGACTTCGGTTTTGGTTAAGGATTTTGATATAGTTTTCGGCATAAAACTTTTATGAAGACATTGTTTTTAGTTTTGGGCAGCGATGTATATCAAACATAAAACTCTCTGTACAAGTGCATGTATTTTTTTCATTCTGCTTAGAAATTTATTACAAAACTAACACGAAAAATCAATTCGTTGCGGAAAATTATAACAGATCATAAATTAATATAATTTAGTGAAACTCTCATAATATTACGAAATCACAAATTCATATTTCTTTCAAAATTTCAAAAATATTGTAAAAGTTAAATAAAATGAAACTTTTTTCAAAATTCCAAAAATATTCTAAAAATTATTACAAAATCAAAGATTAAACTATTTTCAAAAATTTTGAAAATATTGCAAAAATTATAACAAAATCAAAAATTGAAACTTTTTTCAAAATTCCAAAAATATTTTAAAAATTAGAATAAAATCAAATATTTAAATTTTTCTAAATTCTAATAATATTACAAAAATTCTTAAAAATTCTATCTTTTTCCAAAATTCTAAATATTTTGCAAAATTTATGACAATATCAAAAATTGAAACTTTTTTCAAAATTCGAAAAATTTTTATAAAATCAAAAATTTTAAATTTTTCAAAATTCTAAAAATATTGCAAAAATTATTACATAAAAATACAAACATTTTTTAAAATTCCAAACATACTCCAAAAACTATAACAAATTCAAAAATTTCCATGTCCAATTTCATGTCATACAAATAATTAAAATTTTTTTTTCCAAAAAATTGGCTAAAAAAGTAAATGAAAATCATTTTTTTGACACACTTGACAATATTTTTTGGACAAACTTATAATGCCATAATTCTCAATAATAATAATAAAATTCCATGCCAAAAAAATGATTATTTTCATTTTTTCCCAAAAAATTGTGTAAAAAATGAAAATCATTCTTTTGACATACTTGACAACATTTTTTTGACAAACTTATAATGCAATAATCTAGATTTTGGTCTCACATACCATCATACCATACCTCGCGACCATCAAGACTTCCCCAAATTCAGTGTTCTTACTCGTAATCACTTAAAATGGACGTTTTTTAAGCAAAAAATATCCAAATTTCCTTTGACACACTTCCGGGACAGCTATCAAATACAACGTCCTTTCGGCTCTTACCATGGAGTATATCTATTTTTAGAATCAAACAATTTTGAAATCCCTCTACCCGTTTTCTAGATTTCGTCGGTTGTGACGGCACGCCAGCCGACAGACAGACATACATTTTTTGTTGCTTTTTTAGCATCCTAAAACGTCGAGAAATGCCAAAAAAGTGAGGGTAAGAATTTCACTTTTGGCTCATGAATGTAATACTTAGGTTTTTTCAAAACCGAAGTAAAATCGAATATTCTAATATTTTCTCAAGGTTTCTTAAAACTGGTCTGGAATATTCTAAAATTATGCAGATGATAGTATATAAGGAGTTTCCTCTTGCAAAATAGATTAATTTTATTCTAGACCGCGTTAATGTAAAGTTGCGATAGTAGAAATAGTGGAATAAGTGGAATGGAAATTTATTGTAAACGAAACGTTATATGTCCTGTGCATATAAAACTGGGTAAATAGAAGAAGTTATTTTTAAAATTAGTTTATGTGAATAAAGTTTTAAGTGCTATGGGTATTATTTTGGAAGATGTGACATATTTTGTTATTATTTTGGAAGCTGTGAACTGGTTATTTCTACAAAAAACCGTTGGAGTTTTGAAGCTGTTGGAAGAATATTCTACTTAGGAATATTGTTTGTTGTATTGTTTTCCTACTGTTGTGGAACAATTAAGGTGTTGAATACTTAATAAAACCTGGTGTGTTTGCTTTTTAATCAGTGATCGAAGTCAGACGGAGATTGGACATTGCGTTTATCGAACCGAGAGCAAAGCCAGTTTGAAGTAAGGTTAGAAAAACGTAACAATGTTATTAAAAAATTGAGATTTTCAATGCACAAACTGATTAACTCCATAAAACAAAGAGGAATTGGCTATTTTTCAATGGTCAAACAAATTTTGATGTTAACTGGTATTAGTCTTTATTATTCAGAAAAGTTATTGTAAACATAAAAAGTTATGACTATAGCAAATGCTTTGCCATTTTATTTTAAGATTTTCAAAGTGGAGTTATTGTCCAGTGAACGTTTCCAATTATTGTTTTTCACATCGGAAATTGAATTAAAATGAAACCCAAGGATGCCTGGAGCTTTTTGTTGATGAGGGCGTTATGTTTTGTTAAATAGGAACTAATAGCTATTTATGTTCCAAGGGCGTTATGTAGGTTATTGATGTAATCCAGCTCAAGGACCTCAGGTCTGAGGGACGCTTGATGGGCGTAATATTAAGTAACGCCAGTGGTGAATACAAGATTGTATGCTTCACTTTAGAATTCTAAAAACTTAGCAACAAATAAATATGTTTTTATTCAAATTTTCTATTGATAAGCAATAAATACAAATGAAAATACAAATGTATGCCATGCAAATAAATAGTTCGAAGTTTAAAATAATTACTTTTGTTTGTTTCTCTATAAATAAATTCTCCTACATATGCTAGTTCTCGAAAGACATATACTCATATATGAAAAATTAATAGGAAAAATGTTGTACAAAATTTTTTAAACTTGCTAACATTTTATGCTAGCTAAAATTAAACAATAAATTGGTAGCGAAGCTAATAGCGTGTCTGCCAAAGGATTTTAACTCACTCTGGCACTGATGAGTTTACAAGTTCAAATCCCAGCCAAAACACGTAAAAGAGAAAAACTAAGCTTTTTTCTGAAATATTTCCAACCATACCTTTGAATTGAAAAAATTCAAATTACTTACTTATATAGTTACTTGAGTTTAATAGCTCACAAAAATCCCGAATAAACAAAATATTTTTTTTTATAGTAGTGATTCAATTAAAATACAAAAAAATGTCTACTTTTTGAGTGTTCATAACGCCCTCTCATAACGCTCCGGTTCTTATGGATGTGTTTTTTTATATCGCATTATATTAAAATGAAGCATAAAATATTTTTACATTTATTTTATAAAAGACAATCAAAATTCTTGTAAAATATAATCAAAAAAATCCCAGCGGCAGGTATATCCGCTAGAAATAGGTAGATTTCGGGGCCAGACGGTTTTGTGTCCAAATAAAATTATATAAGTCAGATTAGTTTAAATAAAAAATATAAGTAGAAACAGAATAATTCAAAAAAATTATCGAACCAAATTAAATACATTATCCGAACTAACTCCATCAATACAATTTCGGAACAGTTTTATTTAAGTTGGTTTAAACTACTTTTAATAACATATTAAATCCACCAAAGATCAAATGAACTACGTCACAACTACAATTATACCATCACACATAATTTATAACATTATCAAACAATTTTATTTCAAAATCATCTTTTGTTGTTGTGTTTTTTTGTTCTTATTTAATCTTTTTTCAAACGGTTACTTAGTAAAAAAAATAAAAACAAAAGAGATTTTGATAATTTTTCTATGGTATTAAATGGGTTGATATTTTTCTTGTAAGGGTTGCATTATAATGCTTATAAAAATGGAACCTTTTGGGTTAGAAAGCTGAAATTTTTTGAGGCTATAGTTGAAAAGTATGTTTAAAAGCTAAGATGAATTTAAATAACATAAACTGAAACATGATGAAAGCATTGCCTTTTGCGTTTGTTTTTATTTCAACAGCCGTAGGGTCTCAACCGTTAGATTTAAACTATTATTTTTAAAAATTTTGGAAAGATTTATATTTTAAGTACGTGAAAAAAAGTTTTCAACTATGAGCTTGGCCATTTCAGCTAGATCAAGGGCAGCAAAGTTTAGCAAATTTTTGAAACAGCTGATTTTTGAGGAACCTGAAACGCCAAAGTAGTCATCTGGATAAAAATGATAGAAATATGTTCAAATATTCAATATTTATAAATTTTATTAAAATATTATGATTCAAACGGAAGTTCTAGCGCCCTAGATTATTCGACATTTTAGGCTCTAGCAGCTTAACTGGTACCCGGATATGGCCAGTTCATGAACTTGTCCAAGACATTATTTGCCGAAATACATACAAAAAATTATTTTGGTGTAGGTCGAAAAATGCGACCGTGAGAGTGCCGCCAAATTCCGTTATATCTCATATCGTTATATATATATATATATATATATATATATATATATATATATATATATATATATATATATATATATATATATATATATATATATATATATATATATATATATATATATATATATATAAATTTTTTTTTCATTTTGATTTTCCGTCTCCGCTTATCATATATAGTCGTTTGGCACCAAAATTTTTCCGAAATTCCGAGATGAAGCACATACCAATAGGTAGATTTTTATATGAAATCTACCTAAAAAAAAAATTTCAGAAGTCGATATAGTAAAATAAATTTTTTCTCCGATAGACAGCAAATATAAATTTTGCAGACTTATTTCAGTCAGCAAAGTGGCACTTTTCCTGCCTAGGCAGCAAAGCAAGTACTTTGCTGCCTAGGCAGCAAAATAATTAGACTTCATAGAAATAAACAGATATTGCGATTAAAAAAAAAAATTTTTCAATCGATTTTTTTTTCATTTTTAAAATTTTGCTTTATTTTTAAAGTAATAATTATTAAATTACATATCATTGTAATTAATCGGAGAAAAAATTATATGTTCAACTCGGCAGCAAGGTAGATTGACTGCCTTGGCTGAATTCCTAGCCTCGCTCGCTCGGCTATGAACTATCAGCCGCGGCAGTCAATCTACTACTTTGCTGCCTAGTTAAACAAATAACTATTGTATTGTGCTCCGTTGATTCAAAAATCTTTGCGCGATAGAGTAGAAAACCGCTGTTCATTTATTCTATTAAGTATACAAATGGTATAACATATAACATTATAGTTGTAAAAAACAAAAATCAATTTATGTTGAGTGAAAAGGATTGCAAGATTGAAAACTTCTCACTGATAGACAAATACAAAATTTGAAGTTAATTTCCATAAATAATTTATTCATAAAACAATAACAAAACCAATAAAAAAAGTGGAAAAATGATAAGATAAATAACATAAAATATTTTTGTAGCACATGCACAAAAAATATTCAATTTTCTTCTAGAATAGAACAAAAGAAAAATTTACTTCTCCGCACATATGACCACAAAATATTTTGTATGCCTGGCACGCACGCCGTCTTCATGTGAGTTTTGTAGTTAAATCTTTCTTAAATATAATATTTTTATAGCATTAAAATATTAAAATAATAATTTATATAACTTACCATATAGGAAAAACAACTTAAACACAACCCAAAATAATTTGAAGTGCAAGAAAAAACAATTATTTTGGGTTTTCAAAAAAATCAGTTGTCAAAATTGTAAACAGCTGTTAATTGGATTACTATATTTTATATAAATCCGTTGTTGGATTGTTATGTACAACAGTTTAGTACAATTTAGCAGCGAGCTAATATAATTTACAACTATTACAACGAAGATGGCGCACTTTAATTATATAAATATCTTAAATTTGTTTATAACTTTGTTAAATAAATGATTAAATGAACAATTAAATAAATATTTATAAATTTTATGCATTTGTTACAAAAAATAGTGTGTATTACTAGTGCGAATGCGTTTTCCAAACGCGAGTTATTTTCCCCTACGGTCGTGCTGCAAACTAACTTTTGTTTGGAAAACGCATTCAAACTAGTAATACAGTCTACTATTAACGTTTAATTTGATCAACAATTCAAATTCGATTCAATAAAAATCGTAAGGAAATAAAAAAATATTTATGAAATAAAATTATAAATTTCCATCATCATTTTCTCTGAGAAAATTAATTTTACCATTATTTTCTTTTGTTTTTTGTGTGTCTATATATATGTATATTTATTTTTTATAATAATTTTATCCAAAAGGTTTTTTGTTAATTTATAGTTGGCTTCGTAATATTACTTGTACATATATGTAGAAGGAGGTAATCATTTATTATTTATTGATTGGTCATTTTGTAAGTGTTTTTATGAGTTTTATGATTATTCGATTACTAATTTTGATTATGGAATCTTGTTTGAATTGGTTAATAATAGAAAATTATGATGAAAGTAATGGATTAGAAATATGCTTAAGGTTAATCGACAGTTATTATTTTTATGGTTATTGAATTATGTTTTCAAAGGATTTGTTTGAATAGTAGAGACTTTTGTGGTTCAATTAATTGGTTATAATTGTTGTATGTCTTAGCTTGCACAACCGCAATCTGAACCGCAATCCGATAAAAGCAATTAAATATATTTTATTTTAGAACCAAAATATTAGGATACAATTCTCACAAATGATAACTAATTTCTATTTTTTAATTGTCTAAACGTGCGTTCATTAAATCCGTTACAGAACATAGATGAATTAATTGATTTGAATGAATTTTTTTCAGTTTGGTTTGCGATTAGATTATTTTGTGTTGCAAAGGAAAGGAATTTATGTCTACAAATATGTATTTTCTGAAGAGTTTTGTGTGAGTTAATATGGTGTATGTCATTGGGGGTGTTTGACAAAATCTCTCTGTCTTCCGATTTGATTGCTTAGTAATAAACCGATTGTAATAAGCGTAGTTTGCTATTATCTTAAACGGACCGAAATCGCACACTCTCCTCTCACCTAATCTAGTGGTAGTATCATGGTCTGAGAGAGTAATCTTAACCAAGAATTTTTAAAAAGCAGTTGGTGGTAGTTGATTGTTCGTTGACGACGTTCATCAAATAAATTTAAAAACGACTACCAAAATTATGTATTGGACAAACGCTACACTTTGCAAACATTTTCTGAATAAACGGACACAACGTTATCATTTTTTGTTGATATATGATTTCCAATCAACTCACAAACAAAAACAAGGAAATACTAATTTCTCACCACTCAACAAAAGACGTATTTCCTTTTAAACGAAAAACTTAAGTGACACAAGCATTAAACTAACAGGTAAAATTATAATTAAAATGTCAACCAAAAACCTAATTAATATCTGTCAAATTTTCCAATTTATAATAACAAACAACAATTGTTTTTGGTAAATGCAAAGTCCTTCCTGTATTAATGTTATTTATGTTTATATTAAAATATATAATAAATAGTTTTTATAAAATTTATGTTTTTTGTAATTTTTTAAATTAATCCATAATGGAGATTAGGGATAGACACATAATTACATTACAATTACAAAAATTGACCATTAATATAATTTTATTTATTTTTTCATAAAAAAAATATTTGTTGTTATTGTTTCATTATTTTTTGATTAATATCCTCATCAAAATTATGATATGAAATTTGTGTACGTACATACTTACATTTGTATGTTATTACATGAATTAAATTTAACTGAATCATCATCAGTTCGAATAAATGAAAAATTGTTTGTTTGAAGTGATTAGAAATTTTAAGTGGAAATCAATTTTGGTGGGAAATTGTTTAATTGGATTGTGGTGTTTGTCTTATAATATTGATGAATGCTTTTAATTTTATTTGATTTGATTTTAGATTTATATCATTAGAAGTGTTATGAAATGTTTGTTTGGTGAAAATTTATTGAGTTAAATATTAATCGATTTGTTTCAACAAGTAAAATAACAAAATTTGTCTAGAAGATACTTAAGTAGAGTTTTGGATAGTGGTTTTGTGGTTTCGTTGACTTTCTGGACAAAACCGTATTGTGGCAACTAAGATTAATTTTCAGACTACATAACTTATTTCAGACTAATAATTAACTGCCATTCTATAAGATTGAAAGTAATGTCAACCGATGCTTCTGGCAGAAAAAGATAAATGCAATATAGACCTCAAACTATAAAACAATAAGTAAAAAGTGTGCAAAACCAGATTTAGTTGACTTTTAACTGATGTCCTATATCCAGAATACTCGTGAGAATATGTTGATCTAAGCATATAATTAATCAGATTGTCAGTGTTGCCATTCGGGTTTACCATATTTTCAAAAGAGATTTCCATACCAACTTTTCCATTAAAGTCACCAAAAGCTATTATAGTGTGCTAGAGTTATTTTTATAACCTCGTCCACTGCTATGCTGTAAGTATCCTTCTAGCCGATCGGGATAAATTGGAAGTCTTTCGTTTTTTTTGCTACGAGTGTCCATCAAGCTCTCTGAACGAATTTTGTTGTCAACGCTTGGCACAGTTATAATTATTAGTTTTGTTAAGAAAAAAATCTTTCTATTGAATCGAAGAAAAAATGATTAATAATAGTGTTATCATTCCGATTTCAATAAAAATAGTTTTGTTTTTGTTTTATTACATCTATAATGGTATATGTTATTAGACTTAACAGAATAAAATAAACAGCTGTTTTTATATTCTATTGCCCAAAAGTTTTTGAATCAACGCAATATAATTAAAAAAAGTCAGACAAGTGCGAATAAAATTCGCTCGTCAAGGGTTCCGTGAATGTAAAGAAAACAATATCAAAATAATTTACATAAATTGTGTTGTAAAGTGTTTATATTGCCAGACCATAGACACATAAAAACTAAATGGTTCATCGTAAATATCAATAGTTAATGTCAATCTCATCTAAATTGATCGAAATGATATAAAAAATATTACTTTAGGTTAAATGATATCCATAGCTATTTATGGTAGCTAAGGAACGACTCAATTCTGTTAAACAACGACGAAATTTAGGGGTGGAGTGGTGTTAACGCTAAAAATAGGACTTTTTTGACAATAATTCAAAAACTGTGCATCGCAATATTCTAAAATAATTGTAATGTTTCTTAATTTTGGTGTTCTTTCAAATGACACTCATGCGAGCCAAAAAACCTTTTTTTCACGATTCCCCACTCCTATCCCCTAAACACGTAGAATTAAAACTACTTGAGGCTTCGCTATATTTTTCGTTAAGGGTTTATCAAATTTCCTATCTCTATGAATTTTTTCAAATTTTTCTGTCAATCAACGAAGAAACATATAAAGAAGAAGGGACCAACTTTTTGTTGCACTTTTTTGAGAATAATTCAAAAACGGTGCATCGCAAAATTCTAAAAAAACTGTATTGTTTTTTAATTTTGGTGCTCTATCAAATGACATCCCACTCATGCGGGTCAAAAAACGATTTTTCACCCTTCCCCACTCCCATCCCCTAAACACAGAAATAAAATCATTTGAAGCTTCGCTATATTTTTCGTGTTCCATAGAATTATAGGCTCATCGCTTTACTAAAATTTTCAGTTCTTTCTATAGCAACAATTTTTTTCTGTTATATTACATAAGTTCGACATTTAGGTCGGTGCTTGAAAAACAACGTATAATTTTAACAATATTTAAAATTAACAAAAGATCAATGTTTGACTTAAACAATAGCATATTAAACAAATATTAACCCTAAAATAATTGCAGGTTATCGAACTTACCATTCAATTAAAACTCAACATTTTCTAAAGTTATACAAGAAATTTATTAAACCAGTAATTATGAATGGATTACAAACGTGGATCTTAACACAAACTAACAAATCACATCAATCTGATTTGAACCTTGAGAATTTACGCCACCTTTTAGGCCCAATTATGGCATACAATACAATACAATATACAATAGATAGTAAAGGACCGTGATAATTTTGAAATAAAGTCTTCTTTCTTTTGGATAACTGGTTATATTCACTCTAAAAGAGTTGCAAAATTAAGAATTGCTCTAAGAATCAGTATAAAGGATGACATGACTAAAAATGTACACGCCAGTCCCACTCGATATTGCTATTCGGGCTTAAAAAAGCTTTATTTCACCTTACCATTCCTACCCTTTCAAAACGATTAATAAATATTTGATACACGGGGGAACGGTGAACATTTGAACATTTTTGATCATAACTCAAAAACTGTGCACCGCAAAATTATAAAAAAATTGCAATGATTTTTAAATTAGGTGCTCTTTCAAAAGACACTCCATTCGCTTGGGTCAAAAAAAGTTTTTTTTTACCCTCTTTACACCGGTCCCCTAAACACACAGAAATATAATTATTTGAGACTTCGGTATAATTTTCATACAAAATTTACCAAATTGCCTAGCTCTGTGAATTTTTTAAAATTTTTCTGTCAATCAGTGTCGAAACGTAGGGGGAGGGAACGGTTTGAATTTCACACTTTTTTGTCCATAACTCAAAAACTGTGCACCGAAAAATTCTAAAAAAAATTGCAACGAATTCTAAATTAGGTGTTCTTTCAAATGACACCCCACTCGCTTGGGTCAAAAAAGTTTTTTTTTTACCCTCTTTACCCCGGTCCCCTAAACACACAGAAATATAATTATTTGAGACTTCGCTATAATTTTCATGCAAAATTTAGCAAATTTCCTAACTCTATGAATTTTTCCAAATTTTTATGTCAATCAATTTCCAAACAAAGAGTGAAGAGGGGGGGGCGGTTTGAATTTTGCACCTTTTTGTCCATAACTCAAAAACTGTGCACCGCAAAATTATAAAAAAAACTGCAACGAATTCTAAATTAGGTGCTCTTTCGCCAGCTTGCCCCACTCGCTTGGGTCAAAAAAAAATTTTTGCCCTCTTTACACCGGTCCCCAAAACACACAGAAATATAATTATTTGAGACTTCGGTATAATTTTCATACAAAATTTACCAAATTTCCTAACTCTGGGAATTTTTCCAAATTTTTCTGTCAATCAGTGTCGAAACGAAGGGGGGGAGAGGGGGACGGTATGTTTTTGACAATAACTCAAAAACTGTGCATTGCAAAATTATAAAAAAAAATGCAATGCTTTCTAAATTAGGTGCTCTTTCAAATGACACCCCACTTGACCACATTTTAAATAGTGTTTTTACCCCTCCTCATTTCCACCCCCTTAATAAATCTAATTATGAGAATATGACACTTTTATATATTTTTTATTAAAACTGTACTAATTTTTCTATCATTCCAAATACATTTGAAAATTTTCGATCAGTTAGGTTCGGAGCTAATCGAGTTAAGAAAACACGAAAAAAACGTCATTATTCCGAATTATACAAAAAATGGTGAGGTGTAAAATTCCAAGATAAATTTTTAAGGAATACTGAAATGAAGCCCTTTCATATGATATCCTACTTGAATCTATAAAAAAATCTATTTTCTCAAAGGTCTCACATCGAACCCCTGTAAACCAAACGAAAACCACTTTAGTTTTATTTGTATTCGTCATTTCATGTGGACAGATTAGTTTTATACGCACCTCAAATTTCAAGACCATAGCATTTATAGTTTACGAGATAATCGATATAATGTGAAAAACTCGTTTTACTCTCACCAATAGTGTTCCGTATAAAAAACGGAACCCTAAAAATTGCCAGTCATTGAGGATTGCCAACAGAAAACTTAAGGCTGTGAAATAGCAGTGGCGTTTTGTATCTTTCAATTGTTGTAGCACTGCTAATTTAAAATTTCATGATGTGTAATTTAAAATCATTAAAATTATATTATAACTGTATCAACGGTACAGTTATGATCCGAGATATATCTAAAAATATTGTTTAAACGGCACCAATATGGCCTTCGCCAAGAAAAATGGTCTTATACCAATTCAAGAATAAATTCGAAGAATTTCATAAAAAAAATTTTAATAGTAAAATTACTTAGGATAGTTGATGGTGGACTTGATGCCCTTAATATAATCCAAAACGTAGATTGAGTTAATTTGTTGTACCTTGATTAACACAAATTTGATGATATATCCATTTAGGCTCTTAATCCTGTTTTGGTTGTTCCAGACCCTTTTTTTGTATAAATTTAATCCCTAGTTTAATTCCTTGGAAACATTCCTTGTGTCTGAACCAACACTCAATGAATTGTGACAAAATAATGAATTCATCGGTCAACACAATATGAGAGCTTTGTTTAGTTTCACCAATCCATATACACAAAACAAATAACTACACCGCAATTTATTTTTCTCTATATTTCGTTTTATTCTGATAATATAATTTATTTCCTATTTTTTTTGTATTTGTTCCAAATTCACATATAAACTACAAAGTTTATTTCCTTTAATTCTTATAGAATTTTACTTTATTGCTTTCAGGAAAAACAAATTAACAACAATGTTTTCTTTTGTATTAAAACCCAAAGGATATTAACAATTTTAAATAATTTAATTATTTTTATACCAAATTTACAGTTCGCGACTTCTGATAAGTTCAGTTTCGTCGACAAAAACCATCACAACCGAATTTTCCTAATAAGGAATCACAAACTGAATCAGGTTTTTTTTTATTTTTGATATCAATCGCGAATCGATTTTTTCTAATATTAAATCACCAACTGTGATTCATTTAATTTAATTATAACTCGCGAACTGAATGATTTATAAAAAAAATCACCAACTATTTCTTTAATCAAAAAAGTTAAATTTCAATCACGATTCTAATCTGATTTATTTTAATTTTAAGCACGGATTTAATGACAATTTATTTGTTTTCGTTTTTAATATTAAACGCGAACTAAAATATTTCTGGAAAATGCTACCATAAATAGCATTTTTCTCTTAAACTAAACGAAACAGTAGATGTTGATTGCAATATATTTCTTTCATTCTCTATACACAAATATTTTTTTTATATTACGAATCTACAGGTTAATTCGTCCACCATACTATCATCTTCTTGTTGGTTTTTTTTAACATGCAAAACACGCACTGAATTTATGTACACCCTTTTTACACCAGCAAAAAGAACTGGCTATGTTTATGTATTGAAACATTTATCGTATTTTGTTTCATTATATAAAAAAATTTAAGAAGAGGAATTTAATCGTTGCAATAATTTTGTTTCATTTTTTTCTTATTTAAACATTGCACATAGAGTGCAAGTATTTTAACAAAAATCATTATAACCTTGAGGCTACAAAAAAGGTCAGGTGTACCGACAATTAATGGCGGTATTTAGAGTTTTTATATTCGCATCTCTTTTGTCTGTTTTATATATTAAAACAAAGGAAAACGATAGTACTACCTAAGTATGGATGATGAATACATAACAGAAATGAATTCAGAAAATCATATGTTTGAAGGGGCGATCAATAGGTTCTTGGTATGGTGATCTGTTAAATGCAAAATTACGACAGTGGAAAACGTATATGTGAGCAGGTCAGGGATGGAAATTATAGGATGAATTAACGAGAAGTCAGTCTTTACTATTAATACAGATTTTTTGCCTGTCTGAACTGTCACGCCCTAACTACCAGTCAATACACCCTACACAGAACAAAATTGTTCTGAATTAAAATTTGCATACAATACACGTTGAGCAGTACCAAATTGTGAGCATAACAATTAGTCTGGGTTTCACATCTAAGAGCATTCCAAGCAACTACTACACACATTTTTATATTTTATATTTAATAGGCAAAACAAATCATGGAGTGTACAAAGCCAGTATAAAAAATGAGTATAACCTAATTGACATAATAAGTATTATAAATTTTTATTATTTGTACATGGTATTTACATTAATTTCAATTAACTTAGTTTTCGACATTTTTGTCCTTGTTTGTATCATTATTAATTATTATCATCAATTTCAACAATGAAGAACAAAGCGTCATACTTACAGCTAATGCAGATTGAATTATGCGGCACTTGAATTATGTGATTTTGATTATATGCGGTTCAAATTTTGCGTCGAAATTTTAAATTATGCGCTTACATTTTAGTTTAGTGCGATTCATCTTTTCGGTACAGGTACGGTTTAATATAACTAATACGTATTTATTTTTTGTACGCACATTACCCGGTTTTCGTTCATTCTCTTTTTGGCTTTGGATAAACACATTTTTACATGTTTTTTCACAATTAGATTACCCACATATCTCATAGGCAAGAGAAAAGCACAAGATTTTTATAAGTCGCATAAGATCGCGTTTCTTTATTATTAAAAAATAATGGATCAAGTGATCTTATAACATAACCATTACTCATTAGCTTTTGATATTTTTCTGTATTCAGACATTTTGATATAAGTATAAGTAAAACAGATTTGCGTCCATTAACATCCTTAGAACGCATGTTGTTGTGGGACCTTGGTCTTAAAAGGTTTTTATGTGTTGTTGTGACACATATTGTAATGCCTACTACAAATCACATTTTATTAACAAAAAAAAAAAAAAGACATTTTGATATAAGTAAATTACCAGTTTTGTGAGGTTCTACCAAATGTTTGTCCAAGCAGTTAAAAAAAGATTTTCAAATCATATAAAATCATTGATAATGCTTTTGATATTAAACGAATCTCAAGCATTCTAACATTAAAGTAATTTTTTTCCCCTAATACAATTTTACTACAGCCGTTGGAGTATAAGATCATTTTAATATTTTTGCAGGATAAATTAGATGATTCCTCTGATATAAAAGTAAGTAAACTATTAAAAGATTACACCTTGAAATGCGTAAAGTTATTACAAATTCTATTATAGACTTAAAGCTATGTACACTTAAAAGATTCTGGAAACAATGGCTAGGCGGAGTCGATATATTAAATCCAGTAACAAAAGTTCAAGCTGAACTAAGGCGCTTTGTAGATTTGCTACATACTATTGGAGAAGATGGATTTGACGAAATAATTTCTCTGGTGGTCAAGACTATATAAATTATGAACATTACCTAAATAAAGATAATCTTTTTAATTTAATTGATGAAAAAAATAAAGATTTAACTGACGAGAATGGCAATGAGACAGACTCTAAAACGACACTAGCCTTTACGTCAAATATTTTATCAGACGGAACCAAACCACACCTACACAATGTTATAAACCGAGAAATACAAATCATTCAATAAAAAAGAAAAACAAATTATGAATTAAGAAAACGATAACAAGAAGTTAACAAATGATTACAAGTTATCTCTTTATTTTAATATTTATTTTTAATATACATAGGCACTAAAGCTACTAGCTATTAAAAATATATAAAAAACAATGAATTCAATCTAATGCGTATGTTCTTTTCTCTTTTGAATAAAAAGCCTGAAACATACTAAGATTTCAATTAAATTAACTTGCCTTTGTTTCTAAAACACTAGTTTTTGGTATATTATGATTGTTGGTTTTTGGTTATACATTAGTGTAGAATTTGATGTCTTCCGCTAAAAGTCATTTAATTGTGAAGTTACCAAACAATTAAAATTAAAAGAAATTTATTTGGTTGTTTTGTTGTTTCTTCCATTTGTTTTATTTTTTTGTTAGAATTCATATTCTAGAATAATTTTATTAAAAGTAATACTCTGTTGGAAGGATAAAATTTAGCTCGTTTGCACTGTAAACTTATAGTAGGGAATAAAATTTATCACTAAACACTTACACAATAAACTAATATTGCGTGTTGAAACAATGTGTTGTTATAGTTTGATTACCGATGTTTTTTTTGCTTAATTTTATCGATCATCTATCAACTGTCTTCTTATTTTATTAAAAAATGAAGCAAAATTTATTTAAATTGCCATTGGTTTTTGTGGGAGTGTTTTTAAAAACATTTTTAGCCACCTTTGCTTAACACAAGTTTTAAAAATTAAACTAAAGCAATTATTTTCAAATTTTTGACTAAAATATTTCAACTTTTTTTGTATATTCCAATGTTTTTTGCTTTGTCTTCAAAACAACTAAAACATGTATAGAGCCAAACATTTAAAATAAAAGATTAATCTTCTATTCTAAAATAGTACATTATGATGCTAGGACGTAAGGCTACAGATTTTGAACGTATGTGGAGTTGTACCCACATTAAGTCCAAAATAGCTTACGTCCGTGCATCATATACTATTTTTTATTCGCCGCAAGCAAAATATTTAAAAAAAAATGTTTATTCTAAATTAAAATTATAAATTTGCATAAATGTTGAAATAAAAATATGTGGAACAAGCTACCTTTGACAAAATATTTGTTATCTTTTCCAAATTATTGTATAGCCATGGCAACAAATGATAACAACTATTTTAATTGGATAATGAAATTTTGAATTTAAGGGTTGCTTTGATAAAAATTTCTATTTTTATAGAATTTAAAAAATACACATGTTTTTTGTTTTTTTTGGACGTAGCTATGACAACAAATATATGGTTAAAAAGTGACACTTTAAGGCCGCAAATCACAGTAATAACGAAACACTTTAATATGATGTTTTTGATCGGATATTCTTTATAGCTGCTACGTACAATTAAAAACAACCTCCGTATCAGATTTTACGTATACACCATTTATTTGTAAACTATTTTGATTCACAATTTTAATTTAATTATATAAGTGTAGAGAACTTGGTTATAAATTAGATGTGTAGATTAATTGATAACTAAATTGAAAACTTTTAAGCGTACACGATCTGACTTAATGAAAAGCTCGATTGTAAGTGAAGGAATATTTTTTACCTTTTTACCGCCAACCAAAATGACAAAGAAAATATTGCATTGAACTGAATTTGATGTTCGAAAATCGAATTGATTAAATAAATTAATTAATTAATTTATCGTATGGGTGGCGTGAATCTGATTAAGTAGCAGATGGTTCATGTCATGAGTATGGTCGTTAACTGATCGTGTGATCGTTTAAGTTTTTGTAGTGATTAATTATTTAGATTTAAATATATTAACCACTACAGTACCCCGCTCGTAGATAAAAGCCCCCGCTTAGTTTGTCTGTTCGAAATGAACAGCTTTGTGTGTTCGAGAAGCTGGTGAACGATCAGCTGAACACAAGATACCATACGCTGGCTTCAATCTGTCGATCGAGACAGATTGTTGTTTGCCTTTGATGTCGATAACGAAATGTTTTCGTAGACGTCGTATGATTCTGTATGGACCTTCATATGGGGTTTGTAGACCAATACGTACTCTATCAACCCTAACGAAAACGTAGTCGCAGTTTTCTAGCGACTTCGGAACAAAAATGTCGTTTTGTTTGGTTTGTCGTGTAGCTGTTGGAATTAAGTTGTGCATTGTATTTCGAAGTTGATCAATGACTGTATCATGAGTAGGCAGCTGTGAAAGAGGATTTTCAACGAAGAACTCACCGGGCAGTTTCAGTGTTTGTCCGTAGACAAGTTCTGCGGGTGAGCACTTCAGATCTTCTTTCACTGTGGCTCGAATACCTAGAAGAATTATTGGTATTTCGGAGCTCCACTGAGTAGTGTTGCCTCTGGCCATAAGTGCAGCTTTTAATTGTCGATGGAACCGTTCTACCATTCCGTTCGCTTGTGGATGGTAGGCCGTTGTACGTATCCGATGAGAGCCTAAAAGTTTCGTTAATTCAGAAAAGAGTTTAGACTCGAATTGTGTTCCCTGATCCGTTGTGATATGCAGTGGAACACCAAATCGTGATACGTAATTGTTGACAAATGTCGTGGCTATGGTAGCAGCAGACATGTCAGACATAGTAAAAGCTTCTGGCCATCGAGTGAATCGATCAACGCAAGTTAAAATATAAGAACATCCATTAGAAGGAGGAAGCGGTCCTACGATATCTATGTGGATGTGTTCGAAACGAGATTGTGGAATTTCGAATTGTCCTGTTGGACTTTTTGTATGTCGTTGAACCTTAGAGCGTTGGCAAGATAAACAAGATTTCGTCCAATGATTAATATCTTTATTAATACTGGGCCAAAAATATCGAGCTGTAATCAATTTACGTGTACCGTTGACACCAGGATGTGACAAGTTGTGTAAAGTGTTAAAGACAGTTTTGCGTAATGGTTCTGCGATGTATGGGCGATTGTTACCCGTTGATGTTTCGCAGACTATTTCGAATCCTGGAAGTTTAAAAAGCTCTAGTTTCATTGATGAACTAGCGTGACATACGGAACCAGAAAGTAAATTCTGAAGTTCTAAGTCTGCTTTTTGTGCAGTGATGATAGCATCGTAGTTGAAGTGAGTCTCAACTGATGCGGTTTCGTTGTCGGATGCACGAGATAATGCATCCGCGACTGTGTTGTCTTTACCTTGCACATGCTGGATATCGGTAGTAAATTGACTAATAAAATCTAAATGACGAGATTGCCGTGGATTTCGTTCCGTTTTAGATTGTATTGCGCGTGTGAGAGGCTTGTGGTCGGTGTAAATTGTGAATTCGCGACCTTCGACAAAATACCTGAAGTGTTTTATAGCTAGGTAAATTGCGAGTAGCTCTCGATCGAATGCAGAGTATTTGGTTTCAGCGTCTGAAAGCTTCTTTGAGAAAAATCCCAGTGGTTCCCAACAATCATTGTTACGTTGTTGTAACACTGCTCCGACAGCAATGTTCGATGCATCCGTAGTGATACTGTATACAGAATCGTTACGTGGATGCACTAACAACGTTATATTTCCCAATTCAGTTTTCAACTTGGTGAATGCGAGTTGACATTCGTTTGGCCAAGTAAAATTTTTAGGAGTCTTGGGCTTTTTCAGTAAAGCAGCCAAGTGTGTATGAATTGGTGCTAGTGTTTCAGCTAGTTTTGGTATGAATCGATGATAATAATTTATCATACCGACAAATTGCTGAATACGTTTGATTGATGTTGGTGCTGGGAATTCCGTAATGGCATTAATTCGTTCTTGAGAAGGCAGAATACCATTAGGTGTTATCGTGTGGCTGAGGAAATCGAGAGTGTTTGCGCCGAAAACACATTTTGAACTCTTTATGTGAACGCCAAACTCGCTTAGTTTCTGGAAGAGTTGTTCCAGATGGAGTTTGTGTTGTTCCTCATTTATCGATGCCACTAAGATATCGTCGATGTAGACGAAAACAAAGTCTAAATCTCGAACGATTTCATTAATGAAACGCTGAAACGTTTGTGCGGCGTTGCGTAAACCGAATGGCATTCGAGTGAATTCGAAGAGGCCAAATGGAGTTGTGATAGCCGTTTTGTGGATATCTTCATTTGCAACCGGAATGAGATGATATGCTCTGATAAGGTCAATTTTAGAGAAAACTTTGCAACCATACAAATTCATCGAAAAATTTTGTATGTGCGGTATTGGATAGCGATCAGGAATCGTGACCGCGTTTAATCTGCGATAATCTCCACATGGTCTCCAGTCGAGATCTTTCTTTCGAACCATGTGAAGCGGACATGATACAGAAGAAGAAGAAATGCGACAAATTCCAAGTTCAACCATATGTTGAAATTCGGTGAACGCAGCTTTTTGACGAATTGGATCCAGTCTGCGTGGTCTTGATACGGGCAAGTGACCAGTGGTAACAATGTGATGTACCACGTTATGTTTGACCGGTAAATTATAGTTAGGCTCCGCTGTTAGGGAAGGAAACTTCTTTAGTAGCAGGCCGTAATCGTTGTCGATCGTATAATGGATAGGTGTTGGCGTATCAACACTAACCATTGTGGCATGGATTGACAGCTGGGTAGCTGAATCAATCAGCCGTTTTCGTTTGAGATCGACTAAAAGGCCAAATTTACTGAGAAAATCAGCGCCAATGATCGGACGATTCACTTGTGCTAATATGAAAGCGTGTGTGAATGTTCGTTTTAGGCCGATATCTACCTGTAGGAGCTTTGTTCCGTAGGTATTGATTATCGTGCCGTTGGCAGCTGATAAGACTAGATCAGTTGATTTTGAATGGAATATGGTTGATAAATTATTTTTGAATGGGAGCACCGAAAGGTCTGCTCCCGTGTCGACTAAAAATAACAAATTATTAAGTCTGTCGCGTATAAAAAGACGGTAAGTTTTCGTGGTCTCGTTCGTGGCCGTATGGACCTCTGGCTCTAATCGTTTTTTTTGTCGTCGATCGTCGAGACAGATGGTGAGGTGGAGTGTCCGTATTTGCAAGGCTCTCTACACTTTCGAGCGGCAGTTCCGAAAGTCATGTGGTAGTAACACATGCCAGATTGATTGGATGTTGAACCGTACCGAGATCCCGATCTTGTGCGAAAACGAGATGGTGTTCTTCCCCGTCTGTTGGGGCTTGTGAAACGTGTCCGGGATCTGCTTCGGTGTGACTGCGTCATCTGTTCCATTGCTCTCTCTAACCGTTCCAGACGATTTTCCACAGTTCGAGTGGTGGAACCTGGTTTTTGCTGGTCCACACTTTGAAACTTAGGTTGGTTGAATTTTGTGGCTTCTCGAATTGCAGAAACTTGTGGAGTGTTGACCGACATGGTTTCGTGCATTTTGTCCGCGGTCCTGGCCATCACCTCTGTCGTCATTGATTCAGGTTGCGCTGCAAGGGCGATTCTGATGATCTCTGGCATGTTCCGGATCCAGAGTGAACGGATGATCTTGTCCTGGAAATTGTTCCCGGCCAGTTGTTTGATGCGTCTGAGTGCTTCAGACGGTCGTTGGTCTCCAAAATTTTGCCTACTCAACAGTGCTTCTAGACGCTGTTCATCTGAAGGTGCAAGTCGTTCCAACAACGTTCGTTTTAACTCCTCGTACATGTTCGTTTCGGGCAGTTTGTCGATTACGTCCGATACCATCTCGCATAATTCGGGCGTGAGAGCATGCAAGACGTGCAAAAACTTTTGTTTATCGCTTTTGATGCTCTGGATTTCAAACGTTGTTTCCGCAACCCGAAACCAGACTTGTGGTTGCCGTACCCAAAATGACTGGAGTTTTATTTGCGACGAGGCACCGAGCTCTAGGGGAGATTCAGTTTTCGGTTCTAGAGCGTCGTTCATCTGTTCGTCGTCAGACATTTTGGTTGACGGTAAGAAAAAGTTAAAATAAATATACAAAAAAAAATAGAAAAGTAAACGCGAATATCGTTGTGTATTCTTCGTGATACAGTTAATAGCGCAATAATATTGCTTGATAGTTTTCAATTTTACAGAAAGAAGTAAATTTTCGAACGTAAATAAAAATGTAAAATATTTCAAATATAATGTGAATATAATTTTAAATATATTATAGTTATTTGTTTATTTATATATAAAGGAAAAGAGAAGCAAAAATGAGATGGAATAATATATGTTGCTAATTACTTTAGTCCTTTACGAGCAAAAAAAAATTTTACGTTAAATTAATTTCAATGAAAAAAAAATCAAAAATTATTTCTTGTTTGAGTTAAATTAATTTCAATAAAAAAATCAAGAATGAAAAATAATTTCTTGTTTGAGTTACGTTAAATTAATTTCAATTAAAAAAAATCAAAGATTAACACTAATTAATAGTAAATAATATGAAAAATATTATCTTAATTCGTGATCCCACGGTGATTTTTTATGTTTTAAACTGTAATGGTGGTGTCAGCAAAACTGCAGTTGTTTGACAAAACTGTTGACTTCAATAATGGTTATATTTTACAGGAAACGAAAATTTATGATCGGCAATATGTTTTTTCATTTGATTATTAATTATTGTTGTTTTTTTATTTGTTTGATTGTTGAATTTTGTAGGTTAAAATTTTTTTAAAAAAATCCTTTATAAATTTTTTGATTTATTCTTCTGGTGAAAAAGAAGTAGCTCCATATATGGTGGCTTACTTGTCGTAGCTGTTCTCTTACACGTTTATCGTATTTTGACGAATTGCACAACAATGAAATGAAAAGGAATTAGTTGACGATGTCTAATCTTTTTATATGTTTAATTGTTTCGTCGACTACGTACCTTTTAACCTGGCACAAGAATGTGCCAGGCTGTCCAATGACAAAGCGTTCAATCTTTGTTTCCCGGTAAATACCGGCGTCGGTGTCACCACTGATGTTTTTGATCGGATATTCTTTATAGCTGCTACGTACAATTAAAAACAACCTCCGTATCAGATTTTACGTATACACCATTTATTTGTAAACTATTTTGATTCACAATTTTAATTTAATTATATAAGTGTAGAGAACTTGGTTATAAATTAGATGTGTAGATTAATTGATAACTAAATTGAAAACTTTTAAGCGTACACGATCTGACTTAATGAAAAGCTCGATTGTAAGTGAAGGAATATTTTTTACCTTTTTACCGCCAACCAAAATGACAAAGAAAATATTGCATTGAACTGAATTTGATGTTCGAAAATCGAATTGATTAAATAAATTAATTAATTAATTTATCGTATGGGTGGCGTGAATCTGATTAAGTAGCAGATGGTTCATGTCATGAGTATGGTCGTTAACTGATCGTGTGATCGTTTAAGTTTTTGTAGTGATTAATTATTTAGATTTAAATATATTAACCACTACAAATACATATTAGGTGAATAAAAACTTGTTTAAACAACAGTTTTTCAGAAAAATTTTAATTAATTTTATTATGTTCTTCTTTTGCTTATTTTCTGTAAAACTTGAAAACATAACATACGTAAACTGTAACATATTAAATTAAAGTCGTTCTCGTATAGAACCAAAGCATAAACCTTTTCTTTGTGTGGCTGACCAACTTCCTTTGATTGTGGATGGATTTCATCATTTTTCTTTTTTTTAAAAAAGGACCCATCAAAGTATTTTTTGTTCATTTTTTTACAATCACCGAACACATGGACCCAGAAGCTGAAATTTTTTTTTTTCAAATTTAGATAGTGGCTATCAGTAATATGAACGAAAGGAATGCTGGTTTTCATATCCGTCTAGAACACTGTTAGAGTCTTACACAAGTTTATCAACCTAAATTTTGTCAAGCGAACAAAGTCACTTTAATGTAATATAGTGGAATAAACTCTATTGATTAGGCTAATGATTTGGGCAAATCCTTCCATTGCCTCTCTGATTTTAGACGCTACGAAGCTGAGTGATTTGCACAAACTGTTTGAAGAGGAAACGGTGAAAACAATATGGTTACAACATGATGAGTTTGACTTCATTCAAGTCACAACCGACGAAATCTAAAAAACGGTTGAAGGGATTTGAAAAATTTTGAATTCTAAAAATAGGTACACTCAATAGTAAGAGCCGAAACGACGATGTGTTCGATAACTGTACCGGAAGTGTGTCCAGAAAATCGTCAAGTGTGTCAAAACAAGGAAATATGCATATTTTTTGCTTAAAAAACTTTCATTTTAAGTGATTACGAGTAGGAACAAAGAATGTGGAGAAATCTGGATGGTCGGGATTGGTATGTGAGATCAAAAACTAGATTATTGCATTATAAGTTTGTCAAAAAATGTTGTCGCGTGTGTTAAAAGAAAGATTTTTATTTATTTTTTTACCCAATATTTTGGAAAAAAATAAAATTAATTAATTGTTTGAAATGAAATTTTATTATTATAATTGAGAATTATGGCATTATAAGTTTGTCAAAAAATAATGTCAAGTGTGTCAAAAAATGATTTGTTTTATTTTTTTGGCCAATTTTTTGGAAAAAAAATGTAGCTGTTTTTATGACGTAAATGTAATTGAAAATGAAATTGGACATGAAAATTTTTGATTTTGTTATAGTTTTTGAAATATTTTTGGAATTTTGAAAAAGTTTGTATTTTTGATTTTGTAATAATTTTTGCAATATATTTAGAATTGTGGAAAAAGTTTTAATTTTTGATTTTGTAAGAATTTTTGGAATATTTTTAGAATTTTGAAAAATTTTAAATTTTTGATTTTATTATAATTTTTGAAATTTTGAAAACAATTTCAATTTTCGATTTTGTAATAATTGTTAAAATTTAGAATTTTGGAAAAAGTTTGAATTTTTAAGAATTTTTGGAATATTATTGGAATTTAGAAAAAGTTTAAATATTTGATTTTATTATAATTTTGGAATATTTTTGGAATTTTGAAAAAAGTTTCGATTTTTGATATTGTTATAATTTTTGCAATAGTATTAGATTTTTGAAAAAAACATAATTTTTGAATTTTATAAATATTTTTAGAAATTTGATATAAGTTTCAATTTTTGATTTTGTAAGAATTTTTGGAATATTTTTAGAATTTTGAAAAATTTTAAATTTGTGGTTTTATTGTAATTTTTGGAATTTTGAAAAAAGTTTGAACTTTCTATTTTGTTATAATTTTTGGAATATTTTTAGAATTCTGGAAAAGATTGAATTTTTAAGAATTTCTGGAATATTATTGGAATATAGAAAAAGTTTAAATGTTTGATTTTATTCTAACTTTTGGAATATTTTTGGAATTTTGAAAAAAGTTTGATTTTATTTAATTTTTACAATATTTTTGGAATATGAATTTGTGATTTTGTAATATTTTCTCGAAACGCTAAATGGAGAGGTTTTGGGTAGTTTGCTGAGTGTATCATCTCTTCACTAAATTATGTTAATATATGATCTGTTATAATTTTCCGGCATCGTATTGATGTTTCGTGTTAGTTTTGTAATAAATTTCTAAACAGAGATAAAAAATTCTTGTACTTTAACAAAGAGTTATGTTTGATATACATCGCTGCCCAAAACTAAAAACCATGTCCAAAATCCTTAACCCAGACCGAAGTCTTGATATCTCAGAGCTGTGAGATTTCAGCCTCTCCAATATTAGGTAGATTTCATATAAAAATCTACCTATTGTAACGTGCTTCATCTCGGAATTTCGGAAAAATTTTGGTGCCAAACGACTATATATGATAAGCGGAGACGGAAAATCAAAATGAAAAAAAAATTTATATATATATATATATATATATATATATATATATATATATATATATATATATATATATATATATATATATATATATATATATATATATATATATATATATATATATATATATATATATATATATATATATATATATATATAACGATATGAGGTATAACAGAATTATCCGGCACTCTCACGGTCGCACTTTTCGACCTACACCAAAAATATTATGTGTGTATATTACGGCAAACAATTTCTTGGACAAGTTCGCGAACTGGCCATATCGGGGTACCATTTAAGCGGCTAGAGCCTTAAAAGTCGAATAATCTAAGACGTTATAACTTCCTTTTGAATCATAATGGTTAAATAAAATTGATAAATATTGAATATTTAAACTAGTTTTTATCATTTTTTGCAAAATGAAAACCTCAGCGCAAAAGGTTCCTGAAAAATCAGCTGTTTTAAAAATGTACTGAACTTTGTTGTCCTCGATATAGATGAAAATAACCAAGCTTACAAATGAAAACCTTCCAAAACATAAATACGTAGATAAATCTATCCAAAACTTAAAAAATAAATTGTTTAAGTTCAGAGGTTGAGACCCTGGGTCGGTTAAAACAAAAACAAACGCAAACGTCCATGTCTTCATCATTTTTGAGTTTCTTTGCTTAAACTCATATTTTCTTTTAGATTAACTTTTCAACTATAATCTCAAAAATTTTCAGCTTTCTATCCCTAGAGGCTCCAATTTTATAAGCTTAAACAAAAAACCTTTTACATATCTTACAAAGCCTAATATATGTGAAAATTAAAAAAATGAAAATTTATATAAAATTAATATTGAATTTTGTTTTAGTTTTGTTGACATTTACTTGCAAATACTATTCGAACAAATTGATAGATCTTTGTGCGATAGGCGTTCAAAAGGATCTATATATGAAAAACATTTTAGGGAGCTATTATATAATTTACCAACCGAATAATTAGTTAGTGTTAATTAAACAGTAAAATTAAGCATGTAAATTCCTATAAAAATAACAGATATGTATAAACTTTAATAAAACATGTGTTAATATCACACAGCGTTTAAAAAAATTCATATTTAATAACATAAAACCATAATGATCACACCCAAATCTAATTAACCAAAATTTTGTTCTTCATGCTTATTTAGATATTGTATATATAAAAGAAAAATTGCGAAGATTGCATTTGTATTCAATTTTTCAATTTATTTGTATTGTTTTTATTTTGAATTTTTGTTTTGTATTCAAATTGCATATAGAACCAATTACATATGTTTGTTTTTAGCAATTTTGTTTTGTTTTAGGAAGATATATATATATATATATATATATATATATATATATATATATATATATATATATATATATATATATATATATATATATATATATATATATATATATATATATATATATATATATATATATATATATATATATATATATATATATATATATATATATATATATATATATATATATATATATATATATATATATATATAACGATATGAGGTATAACGGAATTTAGCGGCACTCTCACGGTCGTATCTTTCGACCTAGACCGCGTGTTGCGGCAAACAATTTCTTGGATAAGTTCGACAACTGGCCATATCCGGGTACAGGTTAAGAGTCTAGAGCCTTGAAACTGTCAAAAACAAAGCGTTATAACGACCGTTTGGGGCAAATTATGTAAAAAAATTTATAAATATTAACTATTTGAACATATTTCTATCATTTTTTAAAAAGCCAGATATCTGCAATAAAAGGTTCTTTAGCTATCTGCAATAAACTGTGTGAAGTACAACGGCATTTTGCGGCACTTTCACGGTCGCATTTTTTCACTTACGCTAAAAATGTTTTCTGGGTATGTTGCGGCAATCAGTTTCCTGAATATGTTTGACAATTGGCCATATCGAGGTACAGGTTAAGTGCTTAAAGCCCAAAAACTGTATAAAATAATGTTTATTTTTAAAGTTTGTTTAATACTTCTGTTTTTAATTAGTGTTTTTTATAAAGTAAACTGATAAATCCGATTCTAATTGCACACATAACTGTCTGATCCCGAAATCTACCTATTTCTAGCGGATATACCTGCCGCTCGGACTTTTTTTTATTAAAACCGGCGAATAACTGTAATCTGTACTATGAACAATTTTACCTGATTGTAAAAATAATGCTCTTGTTTTTATTGATCTTCTGCCTAGCTATTTAACAGGTCAACACCGTTTACGTTTGAATAATTTTAATTAACTAAATTCATTTGCTAAATATTTAACAAACGTATTTCAGTTTATATACTGTAAAACAATTTCATTACCAAAATGAATCAATTTTATAATTCATAATAAAATTTCTTGCATACACGCACAAATAACTAGGCAGTCAACCATATTATTTTCCTATTATGAATATACATTTTGAAAATTAATGCAAAAAGATTATCAAAATGAATTGGAGAATGAAAAATGCTTATCAAAGCAATAATCATCAGATTATTCAAACTTTTACATGTAGGGATATTTCATTCAATTAATATAATTAATTTTTATGTTTGTATATATGCAAGTATTTTTCTGAATTTATGTTAAACTGTTGTTTGAAAAATATAATATAGTAATTTAAAATATTACCTATACAAGGGTATACCGGAATCATCACGAAACCATAAAACCATTATTACTTTATCTCTTGTAGATCCTGCTAGAGGGCATGGTAGTAAGACTTTTTCTCCTTCCACAACTTGTATATCAACCGGACGTACTGAAAGAAACAAAATGAAATAAAATAAATATTTTTTGCAAATAAAATTTATTTAAACAAAAATAATTTATTTAAGCAAAAAGATTATCATTCAATTATTTTTTAAGATCAAATAAAAATAACATAAATCCTTTTAATTGTCTTAATTTCTTTTTTATTATAAAAAATTTTCTTTAAGGTAAATTACAATATAAATCTAAAAAAGAGAAAAATTATTATAAAACTTAATTAAAATCGTCTTCACCTTAATTCATTTTATTTTACGAATAGGAAAAATTTATATTTCTTTCATAAAAAAAAATTTAAAGAAAATGTATTTTCTTTTTTTTATTGTTGCCCATTAAACACACTTAATTCTAATTACCAATTTTTATTCGTTTTATATTTGAGCTCAAAAGAATTAATTTTATTGTTTTGCATTTATTTAATCCGTAGATAATTACGAATATTAGGAATTAATTGATGATTAATGATTTGAGAATAAAGATGACGTTTAGGAATTGAAAAATAATTTATAACAATTAGTGAAGTGATATCGTTACAATAATTTCTGTATCGATTTTTAAAATGTTTAGAATATTTGGAAACTGTTTTTATTGTTATGGACTATGGGTCTGTTCTAGATAAAAAAAATCTGAGAAATGTGCTTGTGAATAAATATCCGTATCAAACCCAGGATTGTATTGAGTTCACAAAATAGACTTTGACAAAATTGCCTTAAGTGTCACGAGTACTTCTACTTTACGCTTAATCCTACAAAGCTTTGAGATGACTAAACTTATTTTGGTTCTATCAAAAATCCGTTTGATATTATGTTGTAAGAAACAGCAAATGAGCGTTCAGAACAATCGGTTCAGAACAAAATCGAATAAAGTGATTGTCAAAAATCAGAAACAAATAACTATTTGATAGTGTGGCGGCTTTAAACAGATGTAATAGCAGAAGGAGAAGACACAAAAAAAAATCAGTTTGGCTGAGAATGCATATGATGGAATAGTTGCGGTTTGAGAAAAGTGTATCGGAAAGGGCAGATCAATTACTATTGGCTAATTTTGAATTTAGTCAATTATTCACGATGTTTATTAATTATTTTAAATTTTTGATCTACGAGCGTGATAATTTTGCGTACTGCAGTTCTGTTATGGAAATACAAGTTAACGTGAGATATCACACACCACTGGCAATAGCAGTGAGATATCACTAGCCAAAATGGTATGAGCTTTAATCATTGGGGAAAAAAGGGCGTCGCATGATCAAGGAGTATTCCATCTAGCTGGATTATTGTTAACTCCATTTTAGTTTTGTTCCTCCAAATTTTTAATACAAATTTACTGTTTTTATTTTCTCTATTCTGCCATAAAATATTGGCCTATTTCATATTTTGTATTGGATCTGTTGTTTAGTTATCCCTTCATTAAAAAAATATTAAAAGCAAAAAAAAACAGATTTGCGTCCATCAACACCTTAGAAATAATAACATTGCAGCAAATCAAAATAGGGTACGCAGAAAAAATGAAATTGGAAAACATTGTAAATATGAAATAAAATGTAGAATTAAATGCCGACTTCTTTAAATAATTTATATATAAACTGCTTCTAATTAATTTTCTGTTGAGTAATATAATCTTCCTTTTTGTTATTGAAATATCGTGCGTTTTTGAATCTTTAGAAAGTCAGAAAATGAAACACAAAGAAAACCGCCAACATAATCGGTTTTAATTTCACAAAAGCTTTCAGAAAAAAGTAATTCGTTTAATTCTTAAATTAAATAAAAAATCACTATGATTTTGACAAACTGACATGCTTAGAATTTTGTAAGAGAAACCATAAAAATAATTAAAAATATAAGTTTTTATTTTGTACAATTAATGCAAGATATTTCAAGGTGGTTTATTTTTGTGAAATGACTCACCAAATGCATATCAATATTTATTCATGTTCCCAATTTTGTAGTTGACAAAAAAAGGTTACACACATTCACATTCCTAGGAGGTTCATATTCCAGATCAAAACAGAAACATCTATTGATCTTTAAGTTTGGTTTCCGCACCAAAGAATTCGCAGTCGAACAGCCAGGCTTTGTAGTAAGGAGGCTTAAACAAAACGATTTATGTGAATATTGATTCATTCAGTTATTAGATACTAAAAGTACAATATAAACAATCAAATTTGTCTCTATAAATCTTCATTATAATCGTTAATCACCGTGAAAGCAAGAATGAAATTCCAAATGTCACATTAGAAATGAGAAATTCTGAAATTTTCTTTTATTGCAATAAATTTAGTTCTTTTTCATGACTCTATAGTTTTCTGTTCATTTTTGTTTTCTTTTTTTTTAAAACAAACTATCTTAAAGACAGAAAGATAAATTGTAAAAAAAATTCTTACTATGTATACATATAAGATTCATAGTTAATCGTAGAAAATTTATTTTCTTCGAACAAAACCACATTATAAAAACAATAAACTGAAAAAACACTTATTTCTTGCAACTGTAAGGAACAAAAACAAAACTAGTATTTGCTCTTAGGAAAAAAAATTGAATCCCAGTTTGTTTCTGTGATACATAAACATAAAACATTTTTTGTTGGTAGGAAAAATTGAGAAATCGATGATTTTTAAGTCATTTAAGTTTATATGGCTTAGATAGTGATGGAATGATTTGTTATTTTCTTTTCGAAAAACTTAAAAAAATTTTATTATTTGATAACAAATCCTATTAAGTTGAGAAAACTGAAACAAAAAAAGATTTTTTTTGTTTGTTTTGATTTATGTTGGAATGAACGATTTACTTGTTGAATTATGGCTGATTTGACGATTGAGGTCGATTATTTTTACGATCAATTTTGTGGTTAGCAGCATAAAAAACGTCTATCTTTCAACTGATTCTTGCTTTTAGTTTGTACACACTATTATGTTTTCTAAAGAATTTCAAGAATTTTACTATAGGTAAACAATTCCTCCAATAAGCCACTTTGTATAGAATAGTTTTAAATAGATTTATAGAATAAAAGCTTAAAGTCAAAGTCTAATTTCGCTCTGTAGAAAATATGTTGATGGTCCTAAGTCACAATTGTATAGTCATTATTGATTGTTTCCAATCAATGTGAAATCAATGGCTGACACTTGGTCAATTTGTAGTCCTATATGTATTAACATTAGACTACATTAAGGGAATTTAACTTTATTTTGAATTTTTGAGATCAATTAAACTCAAGTAAGTAAAGAAGTAATTGGAATTTTTTTTTCAATTCAAAGGTATGGTTTGAAGTTTCTCAGAAAAAAAAAGTTTTTATGGGATATAGGACTACAGATTGACCAAGTGTCAGCTATTGATTTCACATTGATTGGAAACAATTAATAATGACTATACAATCGTGACTTAGGATGTTAATTAGAATAGAAATGTTCCCCATTCTATGAATTCACACAAAGTATTGTCTAGAAATTTAATGCAAAAAGAAAATCCCATATAATGTAAAAACATTTCCATAATATGGAGTCTAATGACAGTGGAAAAATTAAACTTAAGTAAAAAATAAATAAGTGATGAAAAAGTTTCAACTTTGAAATTGTCATCGCCTCAACGGCGTAATCGATAGCGTGTCTGCCCAAGAATTCGAGCCGGGCACTGACGAGGGTAGGTTCGAATCCCATCCGAAACACGAAAAATGTGAATTGGACTTTTTTTCTGAGAAACTTCAAACCATACCTTTGAATTGAAAAAAAAAATTCCAATTACTTCTTTACTTACTTGAGTTTAATTGATCTCAAAAATCCAAAATATATGTTGATGGTGTTTGTTTCACAAGTTTTTGAATTCTCTTAGAATCGAAATGCAATCTGCATGGATAAATATATTTTTCGACTCGGTTGACCAAGAGTGGCAGTGCTTAGAACAGCGCTTTTTGGTAGATATCAGGACGTATCGATATCTACATTGATCATTGCTCTATTTTTCCATGTTTCGGCAATCCGGTTTGTTATTTCGCTTCAGTTTCATAATTTTTTAGTGGAGAAAGGTTAAAACATGTTCAAAATCATGAATTTTCTACCAAAAACTCTAATTTTTTGATACACATTTATTGAATTATTTGTGATATTACATCACTCCGATGGAAGTTATCCCATCATGAATAATAAGACTGAATCTAACAAAATATGGTGTGCAATTTCTGAAATTTTTTTTCTATTCACAATATTGTCAATCGATCTAGTTTCGAACCGATAAGAACTTTTTATTAAACTTTAAAAAAGTATATCATTCTCATCAGGGCTAGCCGACTAAATACACCACCAAAAAAATTTAACGCTAAATAAACCAAAATTGGTCTACTACTCTAGCGGAGTATAAGAAATCAAAAAACTTTTATAAACATATATTTATTAGATTCGGGTTTTGTCAATTTATTTCTCTAGTTGATCACTATTGTTGTTATATGGATAACAAACTTGTATCCAATTCTAACTTGGTTAACGTTAGAGTAATGTAAAAATATTTAGTAGAACAGTAGTAGTAGACCAATTTTGGTTTATATAGCGTTAAATTTTTTTGGTAGTGTATCTAGTCGGCTAGCCCTGATGAGAATGCTATACTTTTTTAAAGTGTAATAAAAAGTTCTTATCGGTTCGAAACTAGATCGATTGACAATATTGTGAATAGAAAAAAAATTTCAGAAATTGCACACCATATTTTGTTAGATTCAGTCTTATTACACATTTATTGATTTGTTTTAGATTTTTTACAGAAGGGAAAATAAGAAACAAAATTTCGTAAAAGAACATTTTTTGTTGTCGTTAGTGGTTCTGTTTTTAAAATTAGGGGTAGTTTTTGGAATTCATTATTTTTCTACATAATTCCAAAAAACTTGAATTTTGGAGAATTTTTTTTGAAAATTTTTAAAAAAATTTCTACTTATATTTACAGATAAAGATTTATTGAAAAATTTCTATAATTTCTAAAAAATATTGTCAAAATCCAATTTTCTGGTTTATATATAATAAATAATAATAAAATTATATAAAATAAATCAAAAGCTTACATTATAAGTATAATATGATGATCCACTTCTAAACTCATGTAAATTGCAACCATATAAAACATGAGCAGATAGATAACTGGATGCTGCATTCCATATATATTTCCAAACACCCTATACTCAAAACTAACACCCATTAATCTTTTTGTATTAATCATTTCATGCACTGATCCTTTCGTAAATTTTTTTTCTCGTGAATGCACCAATACAATTGGCCGCCAATTTTTCAATACACCTGGATTACTTATCAGCATTTTGTGTTGCTTGAATCTTTAGTTTAGTTTTTTTTCAATGAACCAACAAACTAAAGACAAATTCCTACATTAGCTATTTTGTATTTTTAACAGAACATTATTTTTAACAGTTGATAATACTATTTTAATTTTTCAAATTTCATCTGCTCATTTCAAAGTTAGAAGCTTTATTGATTACAAATTGCACAATAATCTGTTTTGTTTTAATTTAAATAAATATAAATGTTAACCATTTGATCTACATTTACATAATATCTGGATCGAAAATTTTATCGAGTATAAATAGTAAGATTCTCGAGTTCTTGTTTCTTTTTTATTACCCCTTTCATCGTGTATGTATATATCGTGATCCAGTCCAAACAATTTGATCGTTTATATATCATATTCTTCCAGATCTTCTGTTTCATTTTCCATCAGGTAACAGCAATTTCCACTAATACAACCAATCATTTATAAAAAACTTGTATTTTTAATTCAGATTGAGTTTATTTAAATCATCAAAAAAAAATGTACAGTGGTACGAATAAACGTCGACGTTTATTACAATTGAAGAAAATTAATATAATTATTAGTCATTAATTTCATTGAATTTGAAAACTATTGTTTTTAGAGTAAAAATTAAAAATAGTCCGTCGTTACAAAACTAGAAGAAACGAAGATAGTGATGATAGAACAAACATCACTATCTGCTGTTTATTCTAGAAGAAAGGACTATGATAAACGCCAATCACGACTTGCTACAGTAATTGCTTTGATGATGTAAAATATTTATTATTGAATGACGATGTGAGAATTCACGTCAAAAAGAAACAGAAACAGAAAACCTGGCTGCATACAAAAAATACATCTATACATATATGTCTTAAAATTATTTAAATTATTTATCAATTTTTTTTTTATTCCTTTTAAATTTATTTAAAAATTATTTATTTATTTTATTTAATTAAAAATATTTAATTTTTTCATTATTTGAAATGAAGAAAAAAATATTTTCATTTATTTATTTATTGAAAAAAAAACATATATTTATTTTATTTATTAAAATAAAAAATATTTATTTACTTATGCTATTTCATTTAATGCATTTATTTATTTATTTTAAAAATAAAATCTATTTATTTATTTAATGTATATATTTATTTACTTATTATTCAAAGTTGATAAGAGATTTTCAAGTCTAAAATTCGTTTGTTGAAAAAAAAAACAACCAAATATGGTACAAATGACCAATGTCACCCAAGCCAGAGTATCGCGTTCGCGAGCCCTCCCAAAAATGGCATGTGAGAACTGACTAGATAAGCCCCTAACGACCAGATTCTATAGAACAGTTTCTCCAACAATTAAAAAGAAACAACCATGACTGTCACGATATGGCAAATATGTCCAAATTCTACTGACCCACACATGGCTGCTCTACCTAAAACTAAACTAAAAATAAATTACTAGAAACTAATGCCATTTCTGGAGAGCGCTCCCGAGCGCCAGACTCTAAGTCTCAAGCTCCATGGACATTATTCTATTTCCAAAAACTAATGATTATTTAGGTGGAATTTAAATAGAAATTGTATGGGGTGAAACGCCTGATTCAGATAAAAAGTCGAATTGATTCCCCTCTTCATTCCACTGAAGAAGCTTCTGAGCAAGGAATGCTACTACTAGTTTTGTACCTAAGTACCAACACAGCAGTAACCACTCCCTGTCAGAATACTTCCTCGAAATGAAGAGGAGAACCAATGAGCTTCAATCGCGTGTCCTTTATGGACATAGGCGACCTAGGCACATAATCATGTTAAGGGGTGAAGCCCTTGCTTTACTCAATAGGAAGAGCCGAAAGGACGATGTGTTCGATAACTGTACCGGAAGTGTGTCAAAAAATCGCCAAGTGTGTCAAAACAAGGAAATTTGCATATTTTTTGCTTAAAAAACGTTCATTTTAAGTGATTACGAATAGAAACATTTAATTTGAAGAAATTTTGATGGTCGGGATTGGTTTTTAAGACCAAAAACTAGATTATCGCATTATAAGTTTGTCAAAATAAGGTTGTCAATTGTGTCAAAAAAAAGATTTTTATTTATTATTTTACACAATTTTTTGGAAAAAAATAAAATTAATTTTATTTGTATGACATGAAATTTTATTATTATTATTGAGAATTATGGCATCATAAGTTTGTCAAAAAAATGTTGTCAAGTGTGTCAAAAGAAAGATTTTTATTTATTATTTTACACAATTTTTCGGGAAAAAGTAAAAATAATTATTTGTATGACATAAAATTTTATTATTATTATTTAGAATTTTGGCATTATAAGTTTATCAAAAAAATGTTGTCAAGTGTGTCAAAAAAAAATTTTGATTTATTTTTTACCCAATTTTTTGAAAAAAATTAAATTAATTACTTGTATGACATGAAATTTTATTATTATTATTGAGAATTATGGCATTATAAGTTTGTCAAAAAATGTTGTAAGGATTTATTATTTTAACCAATTTTTTGGAAAAAATAAAATTAATTATTTGTATGAAATGAAATTTTATTATTATTATTGAGAATTATGGTATTATAAATCTGTCAAAGAAATAGTGTCAAGTGTGTCAAAAGAATGATTTTCATTTCTTTTTTTAAAAAATAATAAAATTATTTATTTGGATGAAATGAAATGTAATAATCATGATATTATTATTGAGAATTTTATTGCATTATAAGTTTGTCAAAAAAATATTGTCAAGTATGTCAAAAAATGATTTCATTTATTTTTTAGATAATTCTTTGAATAAAAAAAAATTTAGCTGTTTGTATGACGTAAATGTGACATGGAAATTTTTGAATTTGTTATTGTTTTTGAAATATTTTTGGAATTTTGAAAAAAATTTTTATGTCTGATTATGTAAGAATTTTTGGAATATTTTTAGAATTTTGAAAAATTTTAAATTTTTCATTTTATTATAACTTTTGGAATTTTGAGTTTCAATTTTTGATATTGTTTTAATTTTTGCAATATGTTTAGAATTTTGGAAAAAGTTTGAATTTTTGAATTTTTATGAATTTTTGGACTATTATTAGAATTTAGAAAAAATTAAATGTTTGATTTTATTCTAATTTTTGGAATATTTTTGGAATTTTGAAAAAAGTTTCAATTTTTGATATTGTTATAATTTTTGAAATATTTTCAGAATTTTTGAAAAAAGTTTAATCTTTGATTGTGTAATAATTTTTGAAATATTTTTAGAATTTTGAAAAAAGCTGTGATTTTGTAATAATTTCTCCAAACACTATTTAGCGTTTCAAAATCACAGCTTTTTTCAAAATTCTAGGTTTTTGAGTAGTTTGCTGATTATCATCTTTTCACTAAATTATGTTAATTTATGATCTGTTATAATTTTCCGGCAACGTATTGATGTTTCGTGTTAGTTTTGTAATAAATTTCTAAGCAGAGATAAAAAATACTTGTACTTTAACAAAGAGTTATGTTTGATATACATCGCTGCCCAAAACTAAAAACAATGTCCTCATAAAAGTTTTTTGCCGAAAACTTTATCAAAATCCTTAACCAAAACCGAAGTCTTGATATCTCAGAGCTTGAGATTTCAGCCCCGCCATATTTTATTTTTTTAAATTTTGACAATATACAAAAAAAATAAGGGTTGGAGGGTTGATATCTCTATTGTGTTTATGTTTTTTCCCATAATTTTAAAACTTCGTTAATTTTCTACAAAAAAATAGAAAATTGGATTTTGGTGATATTTTTTTGGAAATTATAGAAATTTTTTTATAAATCTTTGTCTGAAATTATATCCCGAAATTTTTTTTTAAATTGAGATACATTAAATTTAACATATCTGAAACCCATGGTTTTCATAAACTAACCCTAGCTATAAAACGAGAACCACTCGCGACAAAAAATGTGTTTTTTATTTTCTCTTCCACAGTAAAAAATTTGAAGCAAAACAAAAAATATATGACAAATCGATGTAACGATTGCATGATTCTGACCACATAGAGTTGGGGTGTGTGAAATAGATAAGCTCCTCGTGCTGCACCCTGGATTACGCAAATAGTCTATTTCAACTTGGTAGCCAAACATTTCATTTCGAACTCTTGGCTGTGATACAAAAAAAAAAAAAACAAAAAAAAAAATAAATATGAACCAAAACCAAAATCAAAATCACAATAACAACGGTACTTTTCAGCACCATAAGACAAAAAATATTGGACCTTCAGTCCGTATTTTGCAATTGAACATTGAAGGCATAAGCAAGTCAAAAACTGAACATTTACAAAGATTATTAAAAGATTACGACATCGACGTTATAATTCTGCAAGAAACGCATGCAGCAGATGAAGCGCAACTTACCTCTAGAGGAAACATTGTTGGTTACAAATTAATTAGTGCTATTTACCATCAATCATATGGATCTGCCACGTATGTTAAGTCAGAAATCCTGAACTGCACGCACGTACTTACACAGACGGACAACGATATACATCTTATTGTTGTTGATATATCGGACACGAAAATTGTAAACGTATACAAGCCTCCAAATACAGGATGGCCAGCTGCTACTCTACCATTATTTTATCATCCAGCAATATATGCTGGTGACTTCAATAGCCATCACACTCAGTGGTCCTACTCAAATAATAATACCAATGGCGTGCAACTGACCGACTGGGCGGATGATAACAATATGTTCCTGGTATATGATGCGAAAGACTTGAAAACCTTTAGATCTGCAAGATGGCGACGTGATTACAATCCCGACCTCTGTTTTTCCACAAAAAACGAACAACGTAACCCTATTCCAATATCTAGGGCTGTCTTACAAGGTTTTCCACGCTCTCAACATCGTCCAGTAATTCTTGAGGTAGGAATCCAAATTCCACTCGTTAACTCTACTCCTCAACCTAGATGGAATTTTAACAAAGCTGATTGGGATAAATATAGGATGAAGTTGGATGCAGTGATTCGCTGGATCCAACCCATTCCTAAAAATTACGATAGATTTGTTGGAGCTATCATCTCAACTGCAAAGAAATGCATCCCAAGAGGCTTTCGTGAAGAATATATTCCTGGCTGGAGTAAAGAGAGCGATATATTATATGAGGAGTACCTTAGTAGTGGTGAGGCAGACGTGGCTGATGACTTAATATACTCACTGGACGCCGCGAGAAAACAAAAGTGGATTAAGGCTGTTGAAAACATTGATTTTTCCCATTCAAGCAGGGAAGCATGGAGTCTCCTTCGGAAACTGGGTGGCTCAAACTCAATTACTCGTGCTAACAATGAAATAAATCCAGAGGACATCGCAAATCACATAGTAAATATGTCTCGTGCTTCTATTAATCGCCTTCATAAGAGAACAATTAAACGCAAATTAAGAGAAATGAAGCGCAATTGCTCGTCTCCATCGAAGTATGCGAACTCTTTTAGTACCGAAGAACTAGAATCAGCTCTGTCCCAAACAAAAAACGGAAAAGCAGCTGGCTACGATGGCATTTTTCCAGAATTTCTTAAGAATGCTGGAAAAAATGTAAAACAGTGGCTAACTAAATTTTTCTCGAATGTCCTAGAAACTGGCAACCTACCAAAACATTTTAAGACTACGAAAGTGATAGCGATACTTAAGCCAGGTAAACCATCCAATGAACCAGGAAGCTATCGCCCGATTGCCCTTTTGAGCACCTGCTATAAATTGCTAGAACGGCTCATATACAATCGTATCGCACCGATATTGAATGACCAGATCCCAGTCGAACAAGCTGGTTTTCGTCCCAATCGCAGTTGCACTGACCAACTGCTCGCTCTAACATCCTATATCGAAGCTGGGTATCAAAAACAACTAAAAACAGGCGCAGTATTCATCGATCTTACTGCAGCATATGACACGGTCTGGCGAATTGGGATTATATATAAGCTGTTCAATGCAATACCTTGTAGCACCATCTCGCGTTTAATTAACAACATGCTGAGTAATCGTGTATTCAAAGTTCATCTAAATAATTCCTGCAGTAGGTCTAAAATGCTTAACAATGGTTTACCACAGGGTTCCGTCCTGGCGCCATTACTTTTTAATCTGTACATCCATGACATTCCTGACACAACATCAAAGAAATTTGGTTACGCTGATGATTGGACCCTGGCCACTCAAAACAAAGACATGGGTGTTTTGGAGGATTTGCTCTCAACTGACCTAGCGATAATGAATGACTATTTTCGAACGTGGAGTTTATTTCCCAATCTAAGTAAAACCGAGAGCTCCTGTTTCCACTTAAACAACAAACTGGCAAAACACGAACTATCAGTGTTATTTAACGGCACTGTCATTAAATACAATCAACAGCCAAAGTACCTGGGCATTACTCTCGATAGAACTCTTTCTTTTAAACTCCACCTAGAAAATACGTCACAAAAACTTAAAACGAGAAACAATATATTGCACAAACTGGCAGGCTCTACATGGCGTGCTACTCCAGCTACTCTCCGAACAACTGCTCTAAGTCTGGTTTACTCAGTGGCTGAGTATGGCGCACCAGTCTGGTTGAATAGCACACATACTCAAAAAGTTGACTGCCAGCTGCATGCTACGATGCGTACTATAAGTGGTACTATCAGATCCACCCCTTTACCTTGGCTCCCTGTGTTAAGCAATATCGCTCCACCTGCACTCAGACGCTCGCATGCTCTCATGCGTGAACATAAAAAGGTAACCAACAACACCACGTTACCCTTGCACGAATATTACGGTGACCACACTCGTTGTCGATTGAAGTCAAGAAAGCCTCCACATAAAACTGCCAGCAACCTGCTGGCAACTGATTTTAATATCTTGTATGCCTGGGACACCTCCTGGCAACATTACAACACAACTGGCCTTTCTATTACTAACCCGACTTCTACCCAACCTGGTTTCGATTTGCCACGTCATACCTGGACTACATTAAACCGAATAAGAACGAATCATGGACGTTGTGCTGATTCTTTCTACAAGTGGGGCATTTCAGAGTCCCCTGAGTGTGACTGCGGCGCTCCACAACAAACTATAAAACACATTGCAACTGTGTGTCCAATTCGACGTTACAATGGCAACATCTCAGACATCCATTTGGCAACTCCCGATGTAGTAGCATGGATAGACTCGCTCGATGTAAACATCTAATGTTCAAATGTACTGCCCAATGTTCAAATATTTTACTTTTTAATTTACTTAAAAGACACGCAATCAAATCGATTGTAAGTTCATTTAATGTGCATCCATGTTTTGTTTTAGGTAGATTTCATAGAAGAGTCAACCTATTTTTAAGTTTAGTTTTTTAATGTGTCACAAAAAAAACCATACGCTAAATAAGAAAACCACATAGAAGAAGTTGTCACTTTCAAAGTTTATACCGTTCATAAAGAAACAGGCTGTTACTAGCACGTGATCTATTTGACTTCAGGTGTTTCCGTTCGGTGAGACCAACGTCTGCTAATGAATCGATCGGAGCGGAAAGAAAGTACCGACAAATCTCAAACTATTTGATGGTAAAAACTCAATCAATCTCTCGTCATTATCATTTCAGTTCATATAATCGCATCACATTTCTATTATAAGATATATTTCTACCACCTTCAGTGAGCTTCAGTGAGTTCATGCGTGGTTCAAAAATGTGTATGTTCTGCGTACCGATACGTAGCATATCCTTTTCAGGCTGCACACGTTCCTCGTTTTGATTCTGTAGTCTGCTCCTTTCCTAGGTCCAGATTAAATTTTAAACTTTTTCTATGTCTGATTTTCTGTTTCTGATTTAATGGTTGATTCTTCCGCGAAACGAAGATTCATTCATATATTATTGACATTTAAATTATTATTATCTTTAAAATAGAATCGAATCACTTAATTTACCCGTGACACGAACCGGCTGTGAAACTGATATAAGCTCAATATTGTTTCACTAGTCGACGTCACGCAGCACCACCATCCAAATTTATTAATTAGTTTATTCATAAAGTTAATTGAATTTCTCGTCATTGTACAGGTATGTATGTTAACACCTTAACTTAATAATTATCTTGTTTGGTGTACATATTTATTTGAATACAAATGCTGCCTCTTTATTTTATTTTGTTCGGACAAACTTGTTTTTTCGTCCATCTTAGATTCAGAGTTGATAAAATAAAAAATCATAATTAAACATAAAATATGGAACTTTAATAGCCTAAAGAGTCAAGAATGTAACTCTTTCTGATTTAATCTCATCACAGTTTAGTTCATAAATACAACTTTTATCATTAAATTCACAACTTTTCTGGATTCTTTTAAAATCCAAATTCAACTGTAACAAATTATGCCAAATATAATAACTGAATTTATAAAACATTGCCACTTAATCCTAAAATAAATCCACATAAATAAAAAAAAATTTAACATAATTTATAGTTTAAAAGCACAAAAAAAAAACAAACGAAAACAAAAAAAAAATGGAAATGGCACGCCGTTTTATGATCAAATTTTCTTCATTTTCATATCTTTTCACATATTTTTTTTCGTTTCCTCATATTTCAAAGTGAATAGTCAGTATGCTGAGTTGAACAAGTTCAATATGTCTTGTTGAATATTTTTCTTAATATTATTTCGTTGTTGTTGTTATTTTCATTCTGCTCTATTTCATATCCTTTTGAATTTTTTATGTAAATAAATTTTAATTTTTCAACGACAATGATTATCAAATTGGGGTTGGTATCAACATAAACCATAAAAAAAAATATTACGAAAAATTAGTGATAAATCATTTTCTATTTTTGTTTTATCATCTAAATTCTTTTTTTTTTCGTTTCCATTCGTTTCAATGTATTTTGTAATTCAGTTTACATTCGAATCATAGGGGAAGAAAGCTAAGCAGCTAAACTAATAAGACAAAATGAAAAAGTTAAAGTTTTCTTTTATTTTTTCTTGATTTCACAATTTCATTATTTACTTTTTTTCTTAATTTATGATTATGGGGTTGTATATTCTCAAGAAAGATAATAGTTTTATTTGTACAATAAAACCGTTGCGTTACGTTTTTCTTCGACTCGCTTTTTTGTGTTTATATTAATGAGGTTCTAAGGTGGTTTTTGAGAGTTATAAGGGTTAAATATTTATTTACTTTTTTAATAAACTGTTGCAATAATCGTATATTATATTAATTTAGATTAAAGTTAAAGAAAATTCAATGAGTCTGTCGCTCTTAATGTTGAATATTTTATTTAATGAAATAAATGTAAGTAAAACGAATTTATGTCATAAAATGGGGTTTTAGTTGTTATGTAGTTTTTGAGTTGATGATGTTTATAAGTTCACGCATTGCTTAAATTTGAACTTTGAAGATTACAAATTATCAGCCACAAATAGTTTTTCTGTTAAAGAAGGGTGATTTGGCAGATTTGAGTTTATTTTGGGTGAGCTAGTTTAATTTTAAATGATTTTCTCAAATCACTCAAAAAAGTGCCTCTTGATTTATTTAAGGCAGAAAGGTGGGTTAAATGCTATTTTTAGAAATTGAAATTGAATAAATTAAGCATGTGATATCAACGCTTGTAATATCTGGTAGTAGTAGTATTGAGATAGCGAGAAACCTGAAGGGAGTGAGACTTAACGAGAGATGATTTGATATATAAACACATCTCTTACGTACTAGGCTTTAAGAAAAAACAGTAAACCCTCTTACCTCCCAGAAGAAACGAAGGAATGAAAGCTGCCTGTTCAGGACGCAGTGGAAATTTTTACGGATGGTTTTAAACTCGATTGTACTGTAGGGAAAGGATTTTTCTCAACGCAGTTATATATTAATCTTTCCTTTCGTCTTTTAGACTAGTTTAGTATACATCAAGCCAAGGTGGTTAGAGTAAATTAAGCTTTGATTTGTTTGGAGCGTTAAATAATATTAAAAAGAAATATCAACAAGCATAACTGTAGACAGAGAAGCTGGATTAAAATCGCCAAATGATAGTTGCTGATGTTAAAACTGACACTAAGCTGCTGTTCCACACTAAATTAGATTACAGAGCAGTTTAATACAGAAATTATATATGACTTCTGAATTTAAGTGAAATTAGAGGTTACTGTATACCGCACTTGCTAGGCAATGGAGTGAACTGGACCCTCAAAAAGACAAAGAAGGTCTAAACGGTACACTTGCCCCAATTAACAACAAACTTATGATAGTGCTACTATATTGTTAAATTATTATTAGTAATATTAATTATTTTAGAACGCACATATAAAAATCTCAAAGACCTCAGTAACGTTAAAATTAGAGAATTACATAGCTTCAGCAGAGACTCCAAATGATTTGAATAACGGGCAGAAGTTTGTTTATATTACAACGGACCTATATTGATTATTGCAACTTAACCTAACTTAAACAAACCATACTTTGAGAGTGGTTAGATGACTGATTAGGTTACGGTACTTGTTACGAAGCTGTTGTCCCTGCAATAATTAATTATTAATCTGCCCTGAAGAAGTGGTTTTTTGAACGAATCATCGCTATCGATATAATTTATTATTTTTGGTTGATATGTAGTGGTACCAGTGTAAATGAACCATATAAATTTATTGGTTAAATAAAATAAATTAGAAAACTTATAAAATAGATAAATTAATAATTAATAGAAAATTCTAGAGTGAAAATTAGAAGAAATTTATTCTAATAATAGGAATTTTTTGTTTCTAAATTTTTTTGTATTTCGTCGTACGGTACCTGTCAAAACAGTTGAATAACGAGAAAACTGATGTGAAGTTAGAAAAAATTTAAATTAGTGAAAGGATAGTACAAATTATTTTTGCATAAAGAAAATTAAATGGAAAAGAAAAATGATATCTGTTTCTTTTGTCGTGAGGCGATCGGAATCGGAATTAGATGAATTTTGTAAACCAAGTTTCTTTTTATGGTCTCAATAATTTTTTGGTTTATATTATACTTATTTGTGCTTAAATTAATTGTTTTTCAACTTGATTGCATTAAATCCATTTTATACTGATGCTAATGATTTAAAAATTATAATTATAGTTTATGTTAAACTATGATTAATTTAGTGATTAGATGATTAGACCGATTCGGAGTTAATTTCAGGAAATAGAATAAAAATAAAACAAAATATGTAGTCATTATTTTGACATTATACATTTTGACTACACTATTTGTTACAAAACTAGTTACTACTTTTTACTACATCATTGGTTACATGACATTGAAAATAACTTCTCGAATCCACATGATTGAAACTAGCCGGAATTAAATCCCGTTAGGCATGCAGTTCCCCTATTGTTTCTGATGATAATTGCACTATCATGACTAGTGTTCATTACAAACCTCACTGACAATAGGTTTTGAGCGATATTGAAGTAACTTTGAAACATATTTCATGGTTATACTAAACTTAGAAATTATTTAAGTGAAATTGTACTAAGTGTTCTGGTTGTGAGTAAGCAAACATGTCCTAAAATACAGCGCAACAGTTGGGAAACATTATATGATTACACGAAAGCGTAAAATATGATTATAATGATACTTATAGTTAAAAGTTCAGAGACTAAACAAAATCTTTTCATCTTCCTGTGACATACATTTTTGAAGACACGTTCAACACTTTTGTTAATCCAATAGAAGATTAATTCTCTTTACAACTTCAATTGAATTTTTACTGTACCTACATTGAAAACTATATACAAATTGTTCTTCCTCTCATTCTTGATACAATTCTTGTTCTGGACGATCCAAAACGTCGAAATTTAAATAGGATCATTTTTGATCGATTCCATACTTCGTATACAAGAAATATGAAATAAAAATTCAAATATTTCTTGTAAAAATTTTAAAGTGATTTATTTGAGAACAAGGTGGTCCAAGATCTTTGAAAATTCAAACCCAGTTGTGCTCGTTGCAAATATAATTGATTGGTTTATTGCCAAAAAACGAAATATGATTTTTGCTTTCACTGCTAAAAATTATTACGAAAAATTTTTTATATAATATAAAAAAAATTCCATTATAAAGAGTCTAATAACAGTGGAAAAATTCAACTTAAGTAAAATAAATAAGTGATGAAGAAGTTTCATCGCCTCAACGGCATAATCGATAGCGTCCGTCTGCCCACGGATTCGCCAAGGCACTGAAGAGAAAGGCTCGAATTCATCAGAAACACAACTAATGTGAAGTGGATTTTATTCTGAGAAACTTTCAACCATAACCTTTGAATTGAAAAAATTCCAATTACTTCTTTACTTACTTGAGTTTAGTTGATCTCAAAAAACCCCAATAAATTATGAAATGCATTTACTAAGATGGCGCTGATGTAGGTCACGCATTTAATGGTGTTTTTTCCCATATCAAAGTTCCAACCTTATCCTTTAGTATTTACAAATTTAAAGTTTGCGTTTTTTTTTCTTAAAGATTTCCATATTTTAAAATGTGCAATTTAAATTTTAGATGAAATTTGTGATCTGGATCACCGACGCTAAGCTCGAACATTTTTGATCGAGCTAATGCTTGGTAAATGTGAAGAATAGGTGAAAAAAATAAAATTGTTGGAAATAAATATTTAAAGTGTTTAGTTTGAATAGAGTTCAGAACCGAAGGATGTCTGGAAATTCAAATTTAGGGTTCCTTTGAAATCAAAATACAAGAGACCGGTGCACCCGATATCAATGGTTTTATGGCGTTAGAAGGGAAATAACCTGGCATCGAATTCAACAAATCATAGTACATTTTTTGCTTACACTAGTTATTAAAAACAATAAGGTTTAACGTTTTTAAAGATGGTGCTAATGTCGTAAGTTAAGCATTTTTTTAATTCTCTAGTCGCAATACAAAAACTCCAACCTTTTCTTAAGACATGGTAAAATTTAAAGAAAGAATTTATGTTTGTTCTAAAGATATTGATTTTAAACGGTGTGCATCTCGAGTAAAAATTTCTAGAACGAAATAAAACATTTTTTGTAATTTTGACATGTTTTAGAGTTGAAACAGAAACTTGCTTATTGTAAAAAAAAATTCAAAAAATGCTTGTTCTGCGTCATCAGCACCATATTTAAAATTGTTACTTTTTAGTATTTTTGCCAGTATAAGAAAAAAATTTACGGTGTATTTGTTAGATAGACTAATAAGCCAGTCAATTACTTTTCCAACACTTACAAGACTATTAATACCAATTAAACCGTTCTCTTGCAATTTGATTTTTAATTTATCCTGAGTTTCTCAAATTAAACACTTTAAAATCCTTCTTAAAATACAAATATTTTTTATTTTACCGACACCACTTTTATTAATATTGGTATTGATTTAGCTACCGTTTGCAAAAACTTCTTAAGCAAAAAAGAACTATTTGCATTTTGCTACCAATGCCACAATTAAAACAAATTCCAGTATGCTCCTTAATCTATATAGTGAAGATACTGATGGCAATCTTCCAATTGTTAGTCAGTCTCATCATACTCGATTGAAGTCCGTATGGAGATGACAATAGGTTAAAATCAGGCACAATTCTAGGTGAATATCCCACACATGATATTCAACACATTGAAAGATTTCTATACCGGGACTTTTGTTGATGAGGCGACCATGTAGTCATAGACTGCTAAGCCTTTTATGCTATCCCTATCTTTACGAGGTTGAATGGTTTATTTTGAAGAAATCGTTTATACGTGAATAGCAGGACACTAAACTGTGACTTCAGAGCCCTGCAAACCAAACGTTTCCTTACTATATATAGAACATTTTCGGCCACTTCAAGATAAAATAGGTATGTTGGATTATTTCTTACTTCAAATCGTCGCTTTAATAATGAAATAACGTATGCCATTTATACGTTGTTATTATACAATGGATGCACTGCATTCCCCATAAGGATGTTTATAGAGTGGCGTTTTAACATTTTAAAATTATTTTATAACTGGGGGTGAAAATTTATATATTGTTAATTAACGTACATGCAAATTTGAATTTAGTTAAATAATGAAACAGCGTAAATGCATGTACGATATTCCAATTCCTACAGAATAATAACTTGGGTAAAATCAGTGTCGTATATTTTACATAAATAACGCACGAAATGGTAAATATAAAATATTGTATAAGCATCATTCATGACTACATGATATGCCGGTTCATATAAATAAAAAATTGTAAGAATATCATGCGTTATTTCAATAATAATTAGTTTTAGGCTTAATCGTCCTTCCATGCAGAATTAAATATCGTATATGAAATATGAAATAACGTATAAGGTACCTGATTGGCTTTTCACCTCTTTTTAGGTAGAAAAGCTAGAAGGAATCAATGTGAAATTTTAATATGCTGTGGGGAAATTAGTCAAGAGTAATTGGTAGAAATTTTTTCCAATATCTTTATTCATTCAATAGTGCTGCCGAGTTTACGAAAATCAGAAAATCGAAAAATCTTTAAACCCAATTATCTCGAAACTACACTTTTGCGAATACGTTGTTTCATTATTAAAGTGACGAAATCTTAGCATGTTTTTTTTTACAAGATTATGGCCTGTCATTAGTACCAACATTAGTCAGCAGTCTGAACGGAGAAATAAAAAAAATTCGATTTTTGTGACTTTCGTGACTCTAGTAAACATTTTGGAAACCTTGCATCCTTCAGTTCTTCCGTTTTGAAGGATAATCGGTTTGGTTTTGGATCCTATGATTCGTTTCGATATATAAATTGCTGATATATATAGGCTCTGCCTATGAGCCTCCCCAATAAAGTTTTTGCTAACTCATTAATCTTTTTGTTGCTGAGACCACTATGCATATATTGTGATGTATTAAGTCCTGTGAATAAACAGAGGTTAGATTGTATAGAGGTTTAGAGTATTTAATTCACCCCATGCTTGTTCGTGCCATTAATGAATGACGTAGAAGTAGTTTTTATCAGGGAATTAAAGATTTGAAGCATTTTTTTAAAATTAATTTAATCTGAATTAGCCTAGAGCTTTAATACCTACAGCTGTGGAAGATGTTTTAAAGTCTACGCCATTTGGCTTTTTGGAATTCTCCCGAGTGCAATTCGATTTCTCACATACTCTTATTTCTTTAAAGGTTCATGAACTGAGTAGAATGACAGAATCTTTTCTTTCCATATACAGGGTGTTTCATAATATATGCGCAGGACTTCAAGATGTGATAGCTCGTCCAAAAATATGAAAAAAAGTTTGACATAACTTACCCTATAAAATGCACCATTTTCGAGATACAGGGTGTTGAAATTGAAAAAAAAATTCGGTTTTTGCGAATATCTCTGGAATCGTTTATCGTACAGAAAACAACTTTCGTAAGCATTTTCTACTAATAATAAGCTATGTTTTGTGTGAAAATTATTTTTTTTTTAGTCATAATTGGTAAAGGTTTTGAAGGGGTAATGGGTGTTTTTCTCCCCAACTTCTACGCTACTGAAAAAAGGACAATTTTGAGATGCTCATTTGAACCGCCAATATTTTCTACACAAAAAAGTTGCTCGCTGTCATAAGCTCTAAAGCCTACCGTTTTCGAGAAAAATCAACTTTTATGTTGAAAAACATGGTCAATTTTTTTAAATAAAAATTTTTTTCCTCATGGACATTTCCAACTTTTAATTTAACTGTTTATGATTTGTTTTTGTTTTTTTTAATTTTGAAACTATGAAGTTAACGATTAGTTTTTTTACTTGTTCCAACGTTTAAAAAAATTTTATTTAGAAAACTGACCATGTTTTTCAACATCAAAGTTGATTTTTCTCGAAAACGATAGACTTTAGAGCTTATGACAGCGAGCAACTTTTTTGTGTAGAAAATATTGGCGGTTCAAATGAGCATCTCAAAATTGTCCTTTTTTCAGTAGCGTAGAAGTTGGGGAGAAAAACACCCATTACCCCTTCAAAACCTTTACCAATTATGACTAAAAACAAAATAATTTTCACACAAAACATAGCTTATTATTAGTAGAAAATGCTTACGAAAGCTGTTTTCTGTACGATAAACGGTTCCGGAGATATTCGCAAAAAACGATTTTTTTTTTCAATTTCAACACCCTGTATCTCAAAAATGGTGCATTTTATAGGGTAAGTTATGGCACACTTTTTCCATATTTTTGGACGAGCTATCACATCCTGAAGTCCTGCGCATATATTATGAAGATTAAGACTTTAAAAAAAAATTCCGCACAAAACATAGCTTATTATGAGTAAAAAATGCTTACGAAAGCTGTTTTCTGTACGATAAACGGTTCCGGAGATATTCGCAAAAAACGATTTTTTTTTTCAATTTCAACACCCTGTATCTCAAAAATGGTGCATTTTATAGGGTAAGTTATGGCACACTTTTTCCATATTTTTGGACGAGCTATCACATCCTGAAGTCCTGCGCATATATTATGAAACACCCTGTATAAAAATAAACCCATCTAAGCAAACAAATAATGTATTAAAGTTAAGAACGTCACGCTAGCTCATCGCAGATTTTTAACTTTATACCCCACATAAAGGTTAGTCATTTGCGATTACATAATTTTAATTGCTTTTTATGTAATAAGATTTCCTAAAATAAAAATTAAAACAACCTATGGCAACATTTAGAATTAATTTGAGCATACTACATATCAGAACTAGAGGAAATGACTGCCAATGTATCAAAATTATCCCATTGTCCAAAATTATACTTTTACTAAATTAATAGGTCATTGATGACTTATGACTAATTTATAGACATTAACTGTAAATTTAAAAATGAATTTTTTTATTAATTCAACCAAAAATAAAATTGTATTTATTGAAAGCCATAGACTCAACTCGTCGATGATCAACCAGTAACAAATTAATTCGACAAAATACCCATTCCACACACATATTAAAATAATACTTATATTTAAATAATAAATAAAAAAATATTATTATGTAAATCTAGAACATTCCTCTTTCATATTGTCTAGATACCATTACATTTAGGCTTAACACAGCTTAGTAATGTCCTACATAACCTTACCAACTAAAAATATAAAATCACCTTTTATTTTACTATAATCTCTGTTTATTTTACCGAAAATTTTCTACTTCAATTATAAGGATTCAAATTTTTTACGAACGAATAATAATTTTTTTAACAATTATGTTGTCCGTTCTTAATATCGAATCTCCTTTAATAGAAAAACTTGAATAGAACAAAAAATTGTAATCGATCATTTTCTAGTATTGTAAAGCAAAAGAAACGTTTATGCTTTTGTCATGATTTAAAAAAGAAAAAGTTGGGACTTCTTAATTGGAGCTTTTCCTTTTAAATTTTTTTTTTTTTGATTTGGGATTACAAAATATTTGATATATTTTATCTATATTGTATTTCATGGAAATTAATGTTTATCAATGTGTATCTAACAAATATCATTTTATTTAAAATAATTATTTTAAGAACCTTATCCTTTCTAGATATATCAAATAATTTTTTCATCATAATAATGACAAGAACTGAAAAAGGTCAACTTTCATGTTCTATTGTAATATAAACAATTGGATGATAGAGATAAATTGACTGGAAAAATAATTAATATGAATTGAGAACAGAGATGACGTATAACATAGGCATCTGTTACAATTTCTTGGAAGCTGTACGTTCAATGAAATAATTCATGTTACTTGAACTATAGAAATTTCACATAGCTATTTAATAAGCCACTTCAATAACAAAAGGTCAAATTTAAAAGCTTAGCAATCCTTCGTCCTCAATCTAAAAATAGTTTTGACTCATCTTTCCCTTAATAAATATTTCCCTCATTTAAATAATTAGAATAAGAGGTCAACTGTCCCTTTGTTATCTAACCAATTTCTTTTCTACAATAACAACCAAACAACACAATCAAATCTAAATATAAAAATAATTTATTATTTCGTATAAACTTTCTGTTACTTCGTTTATCTTTAAGAAAATCAAAATTAAAAAAGAAATGAAAAATAAGATTCGATGTTCATTGTTTCACTTCACGGTTCAGAATATTTTAGCAAATAATAAAATTCATTTTTGATGATAAAAGCACAAAAGAAATGTGTTTTGTTTTGTTTTTTGAACTGAAAAAAAAATCCTACTTTTTTATCATTTTCATTTAATTTTCATATTTTTATTACGTTTTATTTTTTGAGATCTATTTTTCTTACATACGTCTTGAGGTTAATTTTTTTTGTAAAAGATATTATTATTATTTTTATTATTTTTTTGATACATTTTTAAGATTTTTCATACATAATTAGGGTTGGATTCAAAAACATTGATTCTTTGATACATTTTTTATTTATTCATTCAACCGTTAATCCAAGCCCCTTAAATCAAAATCTCACTCAATAGGTTAATCTATTTTAAATTGATAAAATCATCTTCACCTAACTCGAATAAATCAATTCAATTGAAAAATTTATAAATTGAACTGAAAACACAAATTCTTTTATATAAATCCAGGCACACATATATTATATTATACAAATTTATCCTATTGCAATGAAAAAAGCTTATCCTAACCACTTTTAAAAAACGGAAATTTTTCTCACTTTTATTTTATTTATGTGTTTTATTGTATATGTATGTATAGCTGATGTGTTTTATATAAATTTCTTGATTTGATCCTTAAAATAAAAATGTCAAATGGTTTTGAAAAAAAAAAATGAAAATTTAAATGAAAATTGAAAAGGAAAAGTGGAAAAATAAAACAAAAACGGGAGATTTTTAAAAAATAAAATTAAGATTGTGCTTTGACTTGGTTAAATGAAAACAGATAAAAGAAACAATGTTTTGAGTAATTTCTGACGATTATTTTAGTTTAAATGAAAAACACGGTGCAATCCAAAGCTTGTCTTTTGAGTTAAAAACCAGTTCCTTTGCCTAATTTTGGACCTAATTCTCAAATTTTCTCGTTTTCAATAGTCTCGTCAAAAGTTCACAGATATTTCGACAAAATGCTTTTTATTATCTTTAGTGACATATTGATATTTAATGAAGTAAAAGTCTATTAAACGAATCTCCCTTAGATATTTCTGCAACTTCGAAGGTAGACGGCATAAAATTTGAATAATATGCTAATATCGTGGATAACATTTATGATTATTATAATATGAACTACCAAGCTCACAAATAAAAACAATACAACATAAATCTTTCCAAAATTGGAAAAAATAGTTCAAGTGCCGAGGTTAAGATTTTGAGATTGTTGAAATGAAAACAAATTCAAAACGTAATCATTCATATTTTAGTTTGCTTTGTTTAAAATTACCCTATCCTTTAGACAAATTGTATACTATAACCTCAGAGATTTTCAGTCTTCTAACCCTAGAGGTTCCAATTTTATAAGCCTTATACTAATCGTATACAAAATATTCTTCATTCATATGATTCCTATTAAACTTTTATTTATCCTCTTGTTGTTTTGTTTTGTTTTTCTGATCGTCAGAACAAATTAAAGAAGAATGAAAAAGGGTTAAGTAAAAAATAATGTGACTTTTTTATTATATATTATTCGCATTCCCATCACATGATTTCAATATACAATTTCATTTAAATGAAAAAAACAGAAAAACCAGATAATTACTTTTTCTAAAAACATGAGATATCCTAAAGTACGTCCAGACTATGAATCATGTATGAGCGCAACAAGCCAATCAACAAATCTCGAAACTTTCCTCCATGCAACACTCTAAGCATTTTTTGGGAGCTCAATGCTCATAGATTTGTGTATAAACTTTTTTGTATGCTCATATTATTCGCATGAACTCATGAGCTGAATGAACACAAAAACGTTTAAAGTAAACTTGAAAAAATTTATTGATTGTAGAACCGAAGTAAAAAAGCATATCAATTTATGGCATTTCTTTAAGTTTAGAAGACTTTGAATTCAATTCAATAAAATTCTCTTAAACATAATGACATCATCCAATTTGATCAATCACATATTAATTAATCTGATAAATTTCTGAATTCTTACGAATTTTTTCTCGATTTGCGATAAATTCACATAATTTTTAGAGAATTCCTTAAGTAAGTGCCATTGACAGTAATAGTAGGCCAATGGCTTTGGGCTATTACCAGTCCACTGGCTTTTGAAATGTTTGCAAAAAAAAATTTCGATTTATCACTGACTTTGCGAAATTATTACTGAAAATTTTTTGTTTCTCTTATCTGAATTTAATCCAACGAAATTCTCTAAAATGTAATGACATCACCAATCACGTTTTCATTACTCTGTATTTACCCTAAGGCAATTATCACGAATATATATATTTTTTAAAGAAATATAAATTAATAGAATTATGAGTTAATAAATATCTTAAAATTTCGCTCGATTGGTAAATTCTCATAATTTTTTGAAAAACTCCAGAGGCTTCGAGTTATTGACGAGCCGTTTTCATTAAAAAATATTTCCCAGAGATATTATCAAAAATATAATTTGCCGATAAAGAGCATACATTAAAAAATTAAAGCAAAGTAATTTTTTCTAAATCCGTAACTTATAAAAAACTTGAATTTCATCTCTACAATTCGAATTTATTTCAAGATAAAACGAATGGAAATGCTTTGAATATGGTAAAACTACATGTTCATTAGATAACATTAAAAAGAAGCAACTCATTTTGTTGTTGAATATTTTAATCATAACATTATGTTGCTAACATTACCATAATAATGAGGATGCTAATAACAACGCCAGCTATACACCTGTCTCTTCTGTTAAGTTTTCTTTTAAAAAAAATTTAATATTAAATAAAAACTTTTATGAAATTTAAATTTTGAATTAATTTACATAGATACAGATGTTGTGTTGAAATTAGCATTTAATTCCAATCCGTGCTAGTTTTATTTTATTTTAAGTTATAATTTTGGATTCATATTTGTGTGAATAAAAATGAACACGCTTCAGAAAGGACTAAAAGGAAAAATCATTACAATCCAAAATTGCTATTGAAAATTAAGAGTGTTTGTTCTTTTACTAATGTAACAAACGAGAGCGATCTCTTTCAAGAAATTACATTTCGACCAAATATTTGCAGGTTGAAGTAAAATGATTTGGAATAATAAATAGGAATTTGGAATAAAGCTAATATTTTTTGTGTCTAACTACTAAGTTGCGTTACGCTTTTAATAAAATAAATGCATTTGATTTTTTCGATATCATGAATCTATCAATATTTATCGGTTTGTGTGTCTTATTTGTTTTTTTTACTGTTTGTCGGTCGATCTGGTTTTTGGTCAATCGTTTAATCTGTGAGTTTGTGTATTTGTACCGGTTCGTATATCATTTTGGCTGCTTATTGGTTGATTAGTCAACCTCGCTATCTGTATGCTCAAGACTCAAATCATGCCTGATAATTCAATGTAAATGAAATTTTAGAACGATTTTATGTTCTACTTCATATAAATATTTTGTTAGAATTCTCGTCAATATATTTTTACATAAATACTAGAAACGTATTTTTGTTTATGTATTTCAAGTTGTAAACATTAATTGCAAATAATATTTTATACAAAAAATATTTACAAAAATAATTAAATGAAATAAATAATAAGAATAGAATATTTTAAAATTTCAAATAATTCAAAAATTAAAACAAAATTTATTTTCTGTGAATTCCAAAACAAAAACATTTTTCTATGATAACAGTAGACAATAGTAAATTGTATTACTGGTGCGAATGCGTTTTACAAACAAGAGTTTAAATAATTAAAGTGCGCCATCGTCGTTGTAATAGTTGTATGTTATAAGAATCCAACTACCGGTAAAAATAAACATAAGAGTTCAACTACCGGTCTTATAAAAAAACATAGGAATCCAATAAGAGCTGTCAAAATTGTAAACTTTGAAAACCCAAATAAATTGTTTTTTCCTGCAATTTCAAATGATGCAATGTGTTTAAGTTGTTTTTAATACATGGTAAGTTATTTAAATTATTATTTTGATATTTTAGTGCTATAAAAATATTATATATAGGATAGATTTAACTACAGATCTCACATGCAGGCGGCGTGCGTGCCAGGCATACAAAATATTTTGTGGTCATATGTGCGGAAAAGTAGTTTTTTCTTTTGATCTATTCTAGTACAAAATTGAATATTTTTTATGCATGTGTAAACTTTATTTTCATGCAGGATTAATCCTATGTGAAAATGTTTTTTTTCTACTAGTGTAAAACCATTTTCTCTAAATAACAAATTGTAGTTGCTATGATATTTGCATATAATTTTACAAAGTTTTTAAAACACAGCAACAATGAGAAAATAGAATATGAATTTTAAATACGCGAAATATTCACACTTGAAGAACTTTTTTTTTTTTTGAGATACAGTTTTCGTGAGTTTAGAACCTTGACATTGCATCAAATATCAGAAATACTTTTATGGGAATTTTTCAAATAAATTTTCACTACTATTATGTTCTCAATCTTCGTTTAATAAGGTAGCTTCATTTTTATTATCTTCTTGTACGCTTTTGAATCTACTAATTCAAGTAATTCATATTTCATTTGAAAATCGTCATCGTCAGCTAGATTAAGAAATATCTTCTTATTAGTTTCATCACTGAAGAACACTTTTCATCATTAACAATATATCTTAAAATATTGTGTTTTATAGTTTTGATAGTAATACTCAAACTTTTACACGATATAATCATTTTCATAACACATCATAGTAGATAAACATTTATTGCAAGTTATATTTAAAGATATAATTTTATTCAATTAAATCACAGAAAATAGCATAATTTTACAACTTGATTTAAATTTACAAAATATTCCTTGTTTGATTATAATTTACTTATCACCTCGATCAAACATTTGTTCGAGTATAAATAGTAAGATTCTCCATTTCTTGTTTCTCTTTAATTATACTCTTCATCGTACAAAAGCTTTTAATTTCTCCATTTTTCTCAATGAAAAATGCAATTAAAACCATTTAGATACACCATCTCAATAAACAGCTTCCCTACAACTACAAAAATTTGAATAACCATATTACAGCCACATGTAATATTATGACTTTGCTTTACAAAAAAAATGTTTATCATTTATGTTGACCGAAATTTGTTTTATTAATTGATACGGCTTGACGCAACAAAGCAATTAACTAATAAAATGTAAAATATTGGCCGATTGGTCAGTAGCACACATAAATGCTTTTATATTTGTTTTAATTTAAAGGCTGGATCCGAAACAAATTGCAAACCATTAGCACATCTCTTTAAATATAAATATTCTTATTTTAGAGTAAAATTCGAAATAATCCGTCGTTAAAACTTTTTATTTGTCTAAATTAATATTTTGTCTTTAAATGATTGCAAAGAAATTGATAATTTATCAATAAACGGAAAACTTAATCACATAAATTAAAATTAAAACTTGGCGTTTTTTTTAACAGTTAACTTAGTTTTATCGCACGACGCATAGATATTTCATTGTTGATGGACAAATACCTCCCTCAATCATGACAACAATATTCATGAGCTAATGACTATAGATCAACTGAATTTGTCCGTAGTTAAAAATGTGTTTACATCTGCTCATGAACTCCAATTTTCGCATTGAACATTTAGTAAGGTTGAATACGTGCTTGTTCAATTTCATGCTATTTTCATTAACAGCGTTTAGTAATTTAACTTAGTTGTCCTTATTTGAGTTTATCTTTTAATAGGAACGTTTTGGCTATGGCTTGATCATCCATTGAAAAACGATATAATTACCTTGCATCTATTCTATTCTATGTTGTAGGTTTTCATTAATAGAATTGATTAATAAATTTCTATCAATGGTGACTATTACACGAGAAGCTTAGGATCAACGCTTAAGAGACATGCAATGTTCTCAGTTCTGTCATCAGTAAAACTATGGTGCGATGTGAAAATGTTGGATGTTAGACCATTTAAATTACTATGAAGTTAGGTAACTGTATGAAAAGTATTAATTATTGAGACAATAAGATCATCTATGCTATAAGATTTTAATTTAGATATGAGATTTGTAAAATTTGAAAATGCATTGTATGGGAGTAAAATTTTGTCTTATCTAGAGAGTTTGCTATCAAAACCGTAGACAAGAAATTACTACGACTATAACTTGACAAAACCGGGTTAGCTCCCAGTGAAGTGGGACCCTAGTTTATACCAATCTTAAAGCTTTTAAATGAAAGTACGAAATTTGTCTCGTTATATTGAAGTTCATTCAAATTCAATTGATATTAAAAATTTATTCTTTAAATTTTATTATAAAACAACAGATATTCCGGTTGTTTTCCACTTTTTACCCTTTAAATTAATTAAATTGTTAAAAATATGCAGGATTCTCGGTTTATTTGTAAATGTAAATTAAATAAAATACCCGGCCCGACTACCCAGCCGGGCGTTATGAAATATAAGCCGGGTACCCAATAAAATTAATTCAATAAATTAGTTACAACACTCCGATAAAAATTTTGCCCATAACGAATAATAAGACTGAATCTTATTATTCGTGATGGGAAAAATTTCCATCGCAGTGATGTTATATCACAACTAATTTATTGAATTAATTATAGATAATGTGTCAATAGACAACAATACTATAGCATGTATAGAGTATACCAAAAATAGTGATTATTAGAGAAACTTTTTGTTTTCTTATACTTCGCTAGAAGAGTAGACAAATTTTGGTTTATAAGCGTTAACATATTTTGGTAGTTTATCTAGTCGGCTAGCCCTGATAATAAAGATAAACTTTTGTAAGCTTAAAAAAGTTTTTTATTGGTTCGAAACTAGATTGATCAAAAATTGAAAACCGAAATATCCCATAGTGTCAATTGTCGGGTTCGATAATAGCAGACAAACTTTTGTCGGACAAGGAATCGTATTCTAAAAAATAAACAAAATTTTAGTAGAAAGTTTACAAGGCCCTAGACAATCGCTATGTTTCGGAGTTTTCCGAAGTACGAAGTATAAAATATGTGATAACACTAGTTTACAAATTTTGAACTTTTTTTGTCTTCTTGAATAAAACCCAATTTTTCTTATGGATTTGGACCTCCTGAGCACGAATATCATGCTCATTTTTTTTGGTTAGCTCTGGTTTTTTGAGATATTCACAAAAAACCAATTTTTTCGGTGATCAAAAATGTCGTTTCGGTTTTCGGGTCTCAAAATTTTACAAAACAAATAAAATATATTGATGTAACATGTGCATAATAAATATGCCAACAAACATTTTGAGGTATATTTTGTAAAATCCATTAATGATTCTGGAAGTTACAGTCGAAAAAAGTTGAAAAAATTCGAAAAATTCACGTTTTTTTTAAATTTTTCCATTTTCAACGCCATAAATTTTGAACAAATAAAGACACTAATTTTTTTTAATTTCTTGGAGCCTTCAGGAGTTTTAATTTTCTTTCTTTTAAGTTAAAAGACACGAATATTGGTGCAGTCTGCACCAAGCTATTCAAGTTTTCCCAAACAAAGTCAAAACTCAAAATTTGGAGAAAAAAATTTAACTTTAAGAATAATTTAAATTCTGCACTATAATTGATTTATATATAAGTAGTTTTCATAGTAGATCTAGCTCCTCCCACCTCGGACTTATTTTAAGAGTTGGAAAATATCAGTTAGTTGGTTATGAAATGTCTTTTTTTGACAAAAGTTGTATTTTATTTGTATATGATTTTTCTCGAAATTGAGATTTTTTTGTGAAGTTTTTTGACATGGTCTAGCTCCTCCCACCTCGGATTTATTTTAGGAGTTGAAAAATATCAGTTAGTTGATTATGAAATGTCTTTTTTGACAAAAGTTGTATTTTATTTTTATATGATTTTTCTTCTCGAAATTGAGATTTTTTTTGTGAAGTTTTTGGGCATGATCTAGCTCCTCCTATCTCGGATTTATTTTAGGAGTTGGAAAATATCAGTTAGTTGATTATGAAATGTCTTTTTTGACAAAAGTTGTATTTTATTTGTATATGATTTTTCTTCTCGAAATTGAGATTTTTTTGTGAAGTTTTTGGACATGATCTAGCTCCTCGGATTTATTTTAGGAGTTGGAAAATATCAGTTAGTAATGAAGATAGGCAGTTCTTATAAATGGGGTGATTCTTTAAGCAGTATGTATTATGTAATAAAACAAAATAAATTTGGGCTATTTTAACACTTGAAACTTCTTGACGACGCCATTTAAGCAAAGTTGACTTTACAGTTTACTAACAATTTATTTTGCTTTAAAAGGCAGCTATCACTATTGATTTATTGATTTTTAAAAACAATGCACTATTTAAAATTTATATTTGTAATATTTTTTCTTTTTTAATTAATATTTTCACTTGAATGTTTGGAATTAAATTTATCCTCAGAGAGATTATATTTGCAACTAATCATACGACAATTATCTACTTAAAAAGAAACCTCATTAAACCAATTAAACAAAAGTTGGGAAAACCGAAAAAAGATTAAAAGGAGATGTAATTGCTTTCTTAAACTAAACTTAAAATGATCATAAACGTAAACAGTAACACAAGGTGGGCGATGATAGAAAAATATGTACATTACAAATTTACTCAAAAAACAAAAAACAGAGAAAAAAGAAAAGAAACAAACCTTACAGGTATGGTGCTTGAACTAACTTAAATAGTTATGATGTTATGATGTTTTGCGTCTTCTCACAATTCATTATCTTTTGTTTATATTTTTCTATATACGTCTCATATCGATCCAATTCCCAACTTCGAAAACAAAAATGGAAATTATACTTTACTATTTTGAAATAATTCTTTACTGATGTTTGAGAACGACTGAACTTTTAAAATTATTATTTATGGCACAATAAATTAAGTAAAAATTATTTTTTCCAAATTTTGAGTTTTGACTTTCTTTGGGAAAACTTGAATAACTTGGTGCAAATTGCACCAATATTCGTGTCTTTTAACTTAAAAGAAAGAAAATTGAAACTCCTGTATGCTCCAAGAAATAAAAAGAAATTAGTGTCTTTATTTGTTCAAAATTTATGGCGTTGAAAATGGAAAAATTTTTAAACAACGAATTCGAATTTTTTGAATTTTTTCAACTTTTTTCGACTGTAACTTCCAGAATCCTTAATGAATTTTTTCAAAATATAGCTCAAAATTTTTGCTGGCATATTTAATATGCACATGTTTCCTTAATATATTTTATTTGTTTGTTTTGTTAAATATGAGACCCAAAAACCGAAACCACATTTTTGATCACCAAAAAAATTGGTTTTTCATGAATATCTCAAAAACAAGAGCTAACCTAAAAAAATGAATATGATATTCGCGTTTAGGAGGTCAAAATCTATAAAAAAGTTGGGTATTATTTCGGGAGATTTTTCTTGTAAACTAGTGTAATCAACAAATGAAATATGTGAGGGCCTGCTGACTAATATGCATGGCGGTTAAGTTTTTAATTCGTAATTTGTTTTTTAATTTTTAGGTACGGATATTATAACCCCCTTTACAGCAATCCTTGCTATTAATATATAAGTTAGCATGAGATATCACATGTGATTGGCAACGTGTAACGATCGGCCCTATTTCGATCTCTTAGTTAAGAATCAAAACCATCTTAAATGCAACCTCATAAAAATAACTTATTATCCTGTTTTACTACAATACATCAAAATAAAAAACATATCAAAACATCCAAATAAACATCGTGATTCAATTTACAAATCTATTCGTTTTTAGGGTTCCGTACTTTGAAAAAGTAAAAACGGTACCCTATTGGTGAGACTCGGTGTCCGTTCGAATTTCTACATAATCGATTTTCTCACAAACTATAAGTGCTATCAACTTGAAATTTTTTACAGTTATACAATGCATTTTTCCACGCCTATTAACAACAAAAAATTAAAATATTTGTTTTTATCTATATTTTATGGACATAGATAAGGTGATAGTAAAACAAAAGTTTTTTTTAAGGAATCGAGTTTCAATGAACTATCGACTGCTTAGTTTTTAAGTTATATCCAAAAACGCGTCTGTTTATTTTTTGTCCCCACCAATATGTTCCACATGTTTCAATTTCTTTCCGTCAATTGTTTTTCCTTGGATACTAAATTACAAAAATTTAAATTATTCATCTAAATATCAAAAAAATTTTAAAATAACAAAAAATAATTCTTCTTCTATTATTATCACCACCATCTTACAAAAAATCACAGGTATAAATAACCAAGTTGTTGCAGGATATTTTTTACTGTTATCTAAGAAAAATAAATATTAAATAACGAAGTTGATGTGGGCGTAATAATAGAGTGTCTTCATAATTTTAAATAAAAACGTAGGTGTATTATTCTTAACGTAGTTTACTTTAAGAATTCGTTTTATATTAAAATATTATTTATACAACAATGTTTACATTAATTTACAATAAATTTTTAAACCTAACAAAAAACCCATCAATAAAAACCATTTAATACGTGAAAAACGAATATCTTACGTAAATAAAAACAAAATGGAGAAACAGAAATCCGTAAATAAATAAAATAATAATAATAATAAAAACCACAGGCATTTTATATTAAAAACTTTGTCTTAAAATTTAACATCTTTAGAGTAACAGTATAACAACATTAAAATAATACATAAAAATAAAATCAAAATGGGAAAAAATTTGTTCAATTTTTCGTTTTACTTTTTATATATATAATTTTCCATTTCTCATTATATTCTGAGAATCATGATTTCTTTATACTGTTATAGGAACATGAGAACGAAGACGAAAAAGTTCACTTAAAGCTTAAGATATAAGAATGTATGTGGTATATAGGAAAAGGTAAAAAGCAGATGGTTTTAAAATAAAAAGACATAAAACACAAAAAAAAAAAATAGAAATGAAAGACGAATTGGATAAATATGAAGAACAAGACATGTACAATTTAACAGAGTTAAAGGGAAAATAGAAGAAAATTCGTTAGGTAAAAAAATAAATAATTGAAATGATTTTGTCTTATTGTGAGGATTTTGTAGAGCAATTTCGTGGATTTTGAGTTTTTATTTCTTTGGTTATGATCGTAATTAAATGGTTAAATTAGATTTAAAATAAATCTTTTTATTTTGGTAAAGAGAGTAAGTAGCTGATGTTAAATTCTTTTGAAAATTGATATAATGAAGGAATGTTTGTTGTATTAGGGTTGATCACTTTGGTGGGGACTAGATTAGGACAATCGTTTACGTTTTCATTTATTATTAATTATTTTTTTCTATAAAAGGTCTTTTGAGTTGTAATTTAACTTCAATTTCTATTCAAAATTAAATTCTTTGGTGTAAATAAATCAAGGCAGAGTCCTGTTTTTCATTTAAAATTTTATTGTATTTTTTTTTCGGTTTTACGGACCTAAGTATTACACAATCATCAAAAGATTTCCAAATTCTTGTCCCGTTGCTTGTTTAAAACTTCAATAAGTTTGATTTCTTTCTTTTGGTTTCGAGGAAATTTGATACATAAGCTTTTGATGCGATTTTCGGTAGTTTTAATTTTTTAAATATTTTTGACATTTTTGGACAAAGTGGAGAAGGAATATTTAAAGAACTATATATATGAAACTTAAATATTGGTTTTTATGAAACTCTGTACATAAACTTTTAGTATGGTTTATCATAGTTTTAAAATATTTTGAAAAAAAAATTGTATGAAATCAGTCTGATCCGGTTCCTAACAGTAGTAAAGCAAACCGGATCGGCATGGATCTTAGCCTTAACATAGTGAATGTAATGTCGGTAATATAAACCGGTAATAAATCCAACTAATATAAAGTTGACTGAATGTATTCATTTCAATTGACTAATTATTACTTTAATAAGCAAAATATCTTGAACAAACTATTATATCAATGCCTGTTTCAGGATTGAACCTTTGCTCTTCTAGTCAGAATAAACGGCCAACTACTTAACAACCTCGACAAGAGACGTGATAAAAACTTGTTTTGTTTGTTCAATTAATATTTATTTTGGTTTTTTGAACAATTTATTAATGTTTTCATAACTATTAATAACTTGCTGATCAAGCCAATGAAAACAATTTATCGAAAAATTTTATTGTGTTTTTTCTAGTTACAGCTAATTCTTATATAAACAATTATTAAGGAATCAGGATTCTATGAACGTTGTTGTGTTTAACTTTTATAGAAGAAATACCGGTTCTTGCTACAAGCGAGTCACGGTTTTGGGAGATCTCTTATAAATTAATTCAGGAAATTATTTGTTATATAACATCACCCCGTTAGAAAATCTCCCATCAAGAATAATATAAGAACTGAATCTAAAAAATTATGGTGCAAATTATGAAACTTTTTGCAATCCATACAATTTTAGAGCGATCTAGTTTCGAACCAATGAGAAAATTCTAAACTTTAAAAAAGTTTATCATTCTCATCAGGGCTAGCCATTTGTTGGTAGAGTTTATCTAGTCGGCTAGCCCTGATGAGAATGATAAACTTTTTTAAAGTTTAAAATTTTCTCATTGGTTCGAAACTAGATCGCTCTAAAATTGTATGGATTGCAAAAAGTTTCATAATTTGCACCATAATTTTTTAGATTCAGTTCTTATATTATCTCTTATAAACTTTAAAAAAAAAACACAATAAAAAAAGAAACAGCAACAAGATTTAATTAGAGATTAATTAAAGTATAAGTCAATTAGCAGGAAACAAAATATGAATAGCGAAAAGCTCACTCTGTATGTCTCCAAATTATAAGCATAGTAACCACATTGTTATAAACTCTCCTAGCTATAATTTTACAAAAATTATCAAACTGCTGCATTGCACTTATATTTCTAATATTAAACATAACACTTAGTTCAGTTTGTGGTGTGCAGGAAAACTAAATCATATCCAAATGATGCGGCAGTAACATTATTTTCCGACCAAACAAAAACGTTTTCCCAATTTTTGTTCTAAAAAAGGAGTTAAATTGTGTGTTGAATCGACTGAAGCTGATGCCCTATTTCTGGGAAAAAACATTTCCAATCCCTTATTAAATTATTTTAACTGTAATGTATTTCTTCAATTTTTAATATATGTATCCTTCATGGTCTGATCGAATTTATTCATATGCCAATAATTATTTGTATTTCGGAGCAATGTCATATATTTTCTTTTGGTTGCTTATTGATTTACATTAAATTTATGAATATTTGCCTCAAACATGTAATGACGAGGCATGAAGCGAGCAAACATAGCCATTTGGTATAAAAAATGTATTAAACGTTTTCGTTATTACTTCACTTGAATAAATATTTACCCATTTTTTTCACTTTATTCACCAAATGATCTATTAAACAATTTTGACCAAAACTCATGACGGTAAAAATAAATAAATAACAATTTTCAATATCACAAAACAACAAATAATTTAATTTTAAATAATAAAAATTAGCGTCAATTTCAATATAAATGAAAATTAATTATTTCTAAATGTTTTGATAGTCATCTAATAACGATGACAATGTTTTATTAACGAGAATTTTCTATCGATTGTTTATTTTTATATACATTGGTCCATTCCAAGGTGGATGAGAAATTATTTTTCTATCTGTAAAAAAAAATCTCTTATCGCACCATTTCTATTTATATAACAAAAAAATCCATCGACATACCAACACGAAAATCAAAAGGCTAAAATTTCACATTTAATATATTGTTGACTACTCCAACCTCATTTGCATTGAATACTTTCGTAATGTTTCATATTCTATCGTTTTAATATATATAATATATATAATATATCTCTTCTTTCCCGCATGGAGGGATCAGTTTTTATTATTTTGAAATTTTTATTTTTTATTTTTGATCTACGGGTGTGACAACCCCGCGTACTCCAGTCCCTGCTATTGACATACGAGTTAACGTGAGATATCACATACCACTAGCAATAGCAGTGAGATGTCACTAGCCAAGGTGACATCTTAGGGGTGGTGGCGGATGAATTGTATTCAGTCAACGGTACCACCCTCAATCTTAGCTGTGAAATAGTCCTTGATGATGAGACGCTATTGCTTTCTTGAAGAAACGAGCCTTCATATAACTATGTGTGGGCTTCAATCATTAAGAAAGACTGTGCGTCACAGGATCAAGGAATATGCAACCGGCTGGATTATTGGCAACTACATTTTTGTTTTGTTTCAGTGAATTTTTGTAAAAATTTGCTATTTACCTTTTAATTTACTTTTATTTTCTCTACTCTATCATAAAATATTGGCCTATGTCATATTTTGTCAGTAATAGGATTTTTTGTTAAGTTATCCATTCTTTAACAAAAAATATAAAAAAAACAAAAAAAAGAAAGATTTACGTCCATCAACACCTTTGAACGTATGTTGTTGTGGGACCTTGGTCTTAAAAGGTTTTTATTTGTTATTGTGACACATATTGTAATTCCTACTACACAACACATTTTATTAAAAAAAAACAGAAATATATGTTTTAATATCGCACATATGGCCTGGAACCCAACCCAGGATTACTTTTGTTAAATTTTTCTTGCTGCTACAGTCAAATGAACACTGGTTAATAGTAATATGATTAACAACAATACTGCCGTGCTAAGCACAGAAGTTATAACTTATATTTTTGTCAAGTCGAGATATTAACATTTTTAGGGTTTCGTACTTTGAAAAAGCAAAAACGGTACTCTATGGATAAGACTTCGGTGTCCGTCCTAATATTTACATAATTGACTTTCTCACAAACTGCAAGTGCTACCAACTTGAAATTTTCTACAGTTATAAAATGTATTTGTCCATGCCTAATGAAAACTAAAAAATTACAAATATTTGCTTTCATCTGTATTTTATGGACATGGATAAGGAGATAGTAAAACAAAAGGTTTTTAAGAAAATTTGATTTAGAAAAATCAATTAAAAATTCAATAAATTATCGACTGCTTCGTTTTTGAGTTATCACCAAAACGTGATTTTCGTTTCGAGAGAAGCCTTCCTTAACTTCGAACATTACAAAAGAAAAAAATTGAAAAAATTCACGGTTATAGAAAATGTTGCACAAAGTGAATGAAAACTATAGGTGTCGGCTCATCATTTAAAATGTTATTTGGAGAGGGCTGAGAGTAGAAATTTTGAAGAAAAAAAATATTTTTAACCTTGGCGGGTGTCAAATGAAAGATGATTTGTTTTCTAGTCCAAAATAATTTTTGTTTTAATTTTCGAAAGTACAGTTTTCGACTTATTTTCAAAAATGTGAATATTTTTTCCCCTTTTAAATGCAAACATTACAAGAGAACAAATTTGAACAAATCCACGGTTATAGGAAATTTGGAGGGGGTTGAAAGTGAAAATTTTGAAAAAAAAAATATTTTTTTCCCTGGCGAGTGTCGTAGAAAGATTATTTTTTTTCTATAGTCCAAAGTGATTTTTGTTGTAATTGTCGAAATCACATTTTTCGACTGTTTTCCAAAAATGTGAAAATTTCCTGCTCCTCTTTCACTTCGACAAAAATTCGCCATTATAGGAAATACTGTACAAAGTGAAAGAAAACTATGGCGGTCGGCTCAAGGTTATTTAGAGGGGGTAGAGAGTGGAAATTTAAAAAAAAAATTATTTGTTACCTAAACGAGGTGAATTTTTTCTAGTCCAGAACAATTTTTGCTGTAATTTTCGAATTACCTTCTAACGTTACAAAAGACATTTTGTTTTAAAAATCACGGTTATAGGAAATGTTGTAAAGAGCGAATGAAAACTATAGCGGTCGGCTCACCGTTTAAAATGTTATTTGGTGGTGGTTGTGAGTGGATGGGGGTGGGTGTCATATGAAAGGTGATTTTTTTCTGGTCCAAAATGTTTTTTATTTGTAATTTTCGAAGGCTTATTTCTAAAATTTTGTTTTTGAGTAAAACTATTCTCGTAGAATATTATATATAGTATATACAGAACCCTCAGCTAGCGAATTAGATTCGCACCTGTCCGACTTTTATATTTCATTTTTAATTTTCGCTGTCACAAAAAATTATATTCATAGTCAAAAAATTTTCAAATTTGATTTGAATCATAAAGGTAAAAATATATATTATTTGTTAGTATTAAAATAATTATATTAAAATAGAAGTTTTTTAAGCTGCGAAGTCACAAAATCTTATTATTCATGTTACAAAAATAACGACGATTTGTCAATAAAATCAATTAATTTGATTTTTCACTCGAAAAATTACTACAGTGAAATAGAATATTAAAAATAAAAACACTTAGGAACACAGATTAAAGATCTAAGTATTACAATAATTTCAATTAAGTATTTACCATTTAATAACGAAATACGTTTATTTTGCCTTAGTAAAACAATAATATTACGGCATTTTATCGTAACCTTATATATAAGCTACGATTGAAACAGTTTAGTAACTGATAGACACTTATAATTTTTATAGTAATTAACAGTTTTAAAGAAGATACAGCATCTAAAACAGAGTAATTTTATAATAAAAAAAAATTAAATGTTTTAATATTATGAAGAAAATATCCATCGACTGTTATTTTATTGTACAATAATACTATCTTATAAGATTCATAACTCATTTTTTGACAAAAAAGGAAGCCAATACCTCTGTGCTTAGCACGGCCGAGCATGTCACAAGCACAACAAGATTAAGTTTCGTTTTGGTTACTACAACGTAACTGTAATGGTCTCAGTTGTAAAACATAGGAAAGCACAACACTCGAAACATTCAACTGGCGTCAAAAGACAACTAAACACAACTTTAAATTATATCTTTAATTCATCTTCAAGAATTAAAAAGGTCCAAGCGAAAGGATATGAGGTTAGAATTAGGCAGATTTTATTATTAGACAGATATCACTAGAATCGGATTTATCAGATTAGTTTAAATAGAAACAATAATTACGATCAGAATTATCAAACCAGCTTTAAAAATAAAATCAAGTATGAGCAAACCTAAACAACTACACATCATTTCTCAGCAACTCGGCATGAGAAACAAATACAGCTCAATCATCAGATCATATTCTATAACGCTCTCGATCCAAATATTAATAATCAAGAAAGTGTAACCTCAGTATAAACAACAAATTTTTAAAAGCAAACTTGGATGGCTTTCGTATCGTAAATTGAAGGCAAACTGACAAAACTTGCATTCAACCCGTTTTTCAACAAAATGGAAAAAGATGAACAAGCATTCATTTCATCATTTAGCTGCCTAAAAATAAGACCAAACTTCCCTAATGACGCAGTACGTTTAACAGAGACGAATTACGGGATTCAAGATGAATCAGATTACGGGATGAAAGAGACAAATTACGGGATTCAAAGAGATGCAGACAACTCTCATCTTCAGGAGATGACAACCAAAACAAAAAAAACTGGTTAGTGAATACATACACGATAAGTGAAAAAAACATTCAAAACAGTCAAGTTTTAATGCAGCCACCAACAATTCATCGCAAACCATTAAATATCTGTCTAACTTGCAATGTAAATTTGGGAACGTTGTAATATCATACAAAACCATTTCAATATCTTACCATAAGAAGTATGTAAACTTTATTTTAACACAGAATACTCAACACGTATTCACAAATGACAAAAGGAATAGAAACATCCCGAAACGCATCCAAAAGTTTGCGATAGAAGACTGCATGCAGTTTACTCAGGATTATGTTATAAGCTCAATAAAACCAAAAACTAATAGCTGCAAACCCTATCAGTTTAGCATACATCTCATGTCTATTAAAAACGGCTCAATAAATAGTTTAGAAATGCTTATCCTAAAAAGTCGATCTAGTAATACAAATCAATTTTACTATTGAAACTTATTTCTAAGCCGGAAACATCCCATTTACTCCTACCACTACAAGAACATATCATACAGTCACGCATACATGACATTAAATAGGAACACAGCACCACAACTATCCTTCAGAAGAAAATCTGTGACGAAGGAGATCCCAAACACAATCTTATTGTGCTTATATCTATACTTTTACTTTTCTTCGTCACAAGGTGCCCGATTCCAGATTCCACAAATTTATTTTTGTCACATGATATTAAACCCATCTTTTAAAACCAAGTTTCAGTTTGCTAATAATGCAAAATTCCATTAAATTAAATTACACCATTCCCATGTTTTAGTTTTGCAATCTGGCAAAACATCTTTATTAAATTAAATAAAATTAAATTTAAACGGTTTTCTGAAAAGATAATTCTCCAATTTCTTTATTGTTAACATTAAAACTAAAACTCCGTTGTGATGTTTTTCTGTTAACTTTTATTTTTTTTTTTGAAACTTGATAAATTTTCTATTTAATTGTGGAAAACTATTCTCACAGTTTTAGTGGAATTCTCGAATCACTATTTTTTTTGTTATCATCATTACTAGGACCCTCTCGTTGCCGGACACACGCACGACCACCTTTCCCCTGAAACTCCAGCCTCGCAATGAGCAGGTCCGGATTTTCCAACCAGAGGGACAAAAATAAGATTCGTTAATCCCAGGACATCCAGTTTCCTCGTTCGAGGAAGCAGGATGGCTTCAGGATTTCTTTTCAAATCGTCAGCCAACGTTAACTGCTGCTTGGTCTTCTTAACTTAACACTTCCAGAAACGATTAAAAAAATCCCTCGAGCTACATACAAGTCTGTCAAACATATGTAGAACTTAACTGCTACAAATCAAATTTTCAGCTGGTGAGGCATAAACTACCGCAAGGAGAGCTTTTGTCCTCTGCACTGTTTAATTTTAAATGTTGAGTGTGCCATAACCGCACCAATTTAAGTGAAAATATCCGCCTACGCTGACGATATTACCATATTATTAACTTGTATAAGTGATATCTCACGTTAATTCTTTTGTTAATAGCAGGAATGGCGGGGTTGTCGCACCTGTAGATAAAAATTTAAAAAAATTACATATCAACAAAAATTGTTATCGAACTTTCAAAAAAAAAAAGTGCAGCAGAGGTCTTCTGCTATTTGCCTAATATCGCTCAAACCTAAACAGTTTCTTGTCATAAAAAATATACATCTTTAGTTGGAGTATTATCAAAATTGAGTTACGAATGTAGTCTGTATGCTCCAACAAACTTATAAAGCGAAGTAAGAAAAGTCCACGGTATGGTGGACCCCCTTATTTTAGTCGCTTATACCCCGATCTAAAGACAACCTTAAAAAATTAAAAAAAAAGACTGGTAGTGATAAGCCAGAAGTAGAGATGTTAAAATACCGTATTTTATTTTTTTTGTATAATACAGCGTATTATACATTGTTTTATACAAAATAAAATACCGTACAAAAGTGTAATAGCCGAGATAACATGTGAATGGAATAACAAAAAAATGACTTCCATCATCATTTAGAATTACATAATTATCATCATTTAGAATTACTAATTCATTTCTTTTCTAAATATCTGAATTTGGATATCTTATCCTTATTTTTATCTATATATTATACGAATGCTAATAAGACCTATTAAATTATCTGGCTCTAATTTATATGGAACACTATCCTGATGCTTAGTTTCAATTTATTTCACCTTCATTCGCTACCGGCTACTGTATTTAAATTTTTTATTCAGATTGGATCATTACCATTTCCAATGAACTGTTAGCGGGGCTACTGAAAGGTTGCTTCTCAGCAACTATAATCGATTGTTGATATTTGTGCTCTGTGGATATTTTATTATTAGAACAATCTTATCTTGGTACAACAGAAATTTTAAAATTATTTAGAAACGCACACTAGCAAGGCGTTCAAATAATTTATTTCCTCGGCGTCGTTTATACCTTATAGATGTAATAGTAGACATATATTCACAGCTATAAATTTTTTTAATAATCCACGCGCAATTTTAGTAAAAGGGCTGTTTGCTACGCCGCGCGCCATCAAAATAAAAAATATTTTGTATAGTAAAATACCTTGTATTTTACAACGTTTTGGACAATACGGTATTTTACGTATAATACCGCGTATTATACAATTGTATTAAACACTTTTACATCACTAGCCAGAAGTAGCTAAACATATTACATAGCTATTGCAAAATAAAAGTTAAAAGATATTGATGTTTCAAACAAACGGAAGATGTTTCGGAAGAGATGAACACGAGTTAAATTCATTGAAAGTTCTATAATTGACATGCTAAATTTGTTTAAGCTAAACTTCCGAAATATCTAGAGATGTGTAATATTTGGCTTAATTTTGGATGTAGAACGAGTCAACGAACCAAATTATTGGAACTTTGTTATGAAGCTAATGCGTTTAAGTTTATTTGGGTTATTATCGAAGTTGGCAATTAAAGTTTGTTTTATCCCAACCCAATCTTTGGTTGCTCCGAATCGCATAGCATGCAATCTTTATTTTGCTACATTTTTTTGAATCAGACATTTGTAAAATTTATTTAAATCCGTCATTTAAATATCATCAGCAGTCAGCACACTAACCACAATCCGTGTTTCGTACAACACGAGTCAGATCGAACTGCAGCGCTGTTTGTGCTGTAAACATGCAAAACAAATTTCTCAAATAGCAAACTTGGATGGGTTCAGAATCATCTAGACATTTTTAAACAATTGATACTTCTTGGATGTGGAACATGTTTAGGTTTAAGGTGGACAAGCAAAAACTAACACCGCAAGCAAAGTTAAAAAAATTTTTAGGTAAAATTGGACTAAGAAAAGCTGTCAAATTTATCCCAAATATAAAAAAAAAGTTAAATTATAGCAGTAAAAGTATACGTTAAAAATATTTATAGTTATGTATTAACTGTATAAAACGTTTACGTATCACAACATTATAATTTTTATTCTTCTATTATATAACCATATAATACCTAAGTGTGATTAATGCCTACGGTTTTTTTCGTTTATTTCACCACCACGTTGATTTCATAATTAATGGCAAATTCCTTAAAAAATATTTACATATTTTATTTTTAAAAAAGATAACTTTTAGTATAGTAAATAAAAAAATACAAAGAAGTAAAAATAATATAAATTAAAATAAATTTACGTTTAAAAATTTACGGTGGTTTTTCCATAATTCATTGAAAATTTTTATTTATATACTTATGTAAATAAATGGTGTGAAAGTAAAAAGTTATTTCTAAGGAAATGAAATTTTACTAAACAATTTTATTATATTTTAAAAAATTTTAGGGGATTGAAGTTTCAAAATCTAAGAAAAAAATGTAACAAGAAAATCTCATGAATTTTTAGTTGCAAATAAATAAATATAACGAGTATGAAAAGTTAGTTTTCCGGATGCTTAGGTATAACAACTTTGCTAGCTTGTCCAATTCACATTATATATTTTACGTTTCGTTTTTGATAAAAAAAATGTAGGGATTCCAATTATGTCTTGATTATAACAAAATTCAAACAAGTTAACCGAGAAAAATCATTTTAAACTTTAAGGTTACTTGAGGAACATACATACAATTTTCTTTTTTTATAAAATAATTTATTTTAGGTTGAACAGAACATTCTGGTTAGGATAATATGGGGAATGGGATAGAATTCTTAGAAGTCGGGTAAAAAGGCAATTTTATTTCTCTTTGAAATTCCATATAAATTTACTCTAATTTTCTGTTATTTCTTTTTCAAAAGAAGAAAAGAAAACTTTGAGTCTGAGAAAGGGTCAACATTTCAATTTTTTTAAAAGGAAAATAAAATATGTTTTTTGTTTATTTATTTATTTTATTTTTTTAACGACACATATTGTTCAATTGTGTTGAAAGGGAGGTTTATAGGGAGCAAATATAAAATGTGGGTTTACGATTTTGGACAGTTTATTAGATAGAAAAAGAAAGTTGTTATTGCAGATTTATGGTTTTATGTTTATTTTTAGGTTATGCTTATTTGGGGTGCAATTATAAAAGTAATGGGTCGATAATAGAGTTAATGTTAAGATGTAAACGGCTAATGTTAATCAAACTTACAAAATAAATAATTTTTAAAGTTCTTAAAAAACTAAATAAGGGAATAAAAGAGTTAGATAAAGTGAACATAGGTTACGTATATAAGTTGTACCATTTGGGTTTGTATTTCACAGTGTTATTTCTTTCAATGTACCTCTGTGCTCCATATGATAGTCCTCGATATGAACAGTGCTTTTTGAATGGGGGGCGTTATTGAACTTGTAGTCAAACGTGTGCCAACTAAAACTTTTTCCTCAGTCTGACATAATGTTATTTCTAAATACCATCGACCATGGACGGTAGTGAAAAAGTTTCTAAAGTTTCTATTTTAGTGTTTTATTTCTGTTTTTACAAATCCATTACACTTGCATCATATTTGTACCGACTTACCGAATTAGAATTTCATTCTCAAGATTTAAGCTATAAATCTTTGAAAGGATTGCCCAAATATTTGAGCCATACTGTCTAAGACTTGGAGACTCACTTCCTTGATTTCAAGATCAATTTGCATATTTTAAAGTTATTCTCATCAAAACGGTTGCCTTACCACTCTAATTTTCAGAAGGTGTGCTGAGGTCTTCTCTTACAATTGACAGCATTTACATTTAATCGCTTTCAATAGCCTTGAAGTATTTTATTAAAAGGCATTGTTCTGGTAGGACATCTATCTTTTTATATATAATTTGTTACTAATCGATCAAATTACTTGCATAACAACATTAGTGCCATGGATTATCTGACATCCGAGGTGTTATACCATTAAGTTGAACATTGCGTCATAATGTTAGTCTTCATCATTTCGTAGATGGATTTTGAACCTTCTCCACAAAGGGTTCTAGATTGACAAAGGTAGTATTTCTAGCTAGTTGATCGCTTTTTGCATTGGCTGTAATACCTGCTTGACCAAATTGCCAGAAAACTGTTACTTTGTTACCATTACCAAGCTTGTTTAACTTTTCCACACAGTTGCCGAAATTCGATATGGTTCTTTTATATCATTTAAATTTGCTTATTTTATAACAACCAAAATTGAATAAAAATCACGACCCGCTATTCATAGTATATAACAAATGGAAATAACTTTAAATATAAAATTAACAAAAACGTTGATCACAGTTTAAGTTGGTTTTATTTATTTCGCCTATATCAAGTTATTTGTTGTCACAATTATTAGAAATATTTAATTATATTTTATTGTGAATTTTATACACGTTTATATATTTTCCTTTGAATATTATTCAGTTGAATCAATCACACAATAAACGAAAACTTTAATTTTTATATATTAGAACAACATCGGACGAACATTTGAATGAGTATATATAGTCAGAGTCTCCATCTCTTGTTTCTTTTTAATAATATTCTTCATCGTACACAAATTAATAGTTTTCCTTATATCTCTCAATAAAATGCAATTCAACCATTTCCATATATCATCTCACCAAACTTCTCTACAACTACATAAATTTAAACAATCTACATGTAATTCTATGACTAAGCTCTACAAACAAAAATGTTCATCATTTATGAAGACAAAAAAAACATGTATTTTTAATTGACATTCTGACGCACCAAATCCATTAGCTGAGAAAATGTTAAAATATTATTGACTGACTTGTAGCACACATAAATGCTTTTATATTTATTTTAATTTAAAGGCCGGAACAGATAACAAATTAGCAAATTATTAGCGGATTTCTTTAAATGTGAATATATCTATTTTTTAGAGTAAAACTCAAAATAATCCGTCGTTACAGACTCAACACCTCACATATCCAATCTGTTGTAGTGAGGTCAACATTTTTCCTATTGAGTGTTTTCTTGACCACTCCATACAAGGTATTATCGAAATTTTTTGTTTTTTTTTCATTGTTTTGTATGCTAGCAGTTAGTTGACTATCTTGCAAAGACGATAATGTTAAAATACGAGTATGTATGGGAATATCGATCAACTTTTCAATACTTTTTTCGATGAATGATTTAAATCTAATCGATTATGGACTTCAGTAGGGTGATATCTTCCCTAACCGCAAATATTTCTCTGCTGATTTGTATGGCAATAAATGCAGGCATAATAATGGCCTCTTAATATGGCCCTCGGTAGCCAGTGTTGCAGACATCTTTTTCCTTATTGTGCTTCAGCTAAATTTATCAGCATAATAGTTTTAAGCGTTCCTTGTCCGTGACTGTCTTGGTTTTATTAGTCACATATATTTGCGGAGTAACTCAATTGGAAGGATCGTTCACCTTCTGTAGAAGAATATTTTTTTTATTAATTCTCTAAGAATTAATTCTCTTATACACCTGTCTCACTGTATTTCTGTCTTGATGTGATGTGTAAGGGCTTTAACTAACCTTTTGATGGTAGCCAAGAACCCATGCTCCATTTTATTCCCCTACTCTATGGCACAGTATTTAGCAAAGGCTTATGCAGCCAACACTTTCCTCTTGTGGTACACAGACAAGATTTATTCCTACTATCGTTCCTTGTGTCTATACTGTTACCAGCGGTATTCTTATATGTTTTATTCTTTCTTTCGTTATTGTAGTTTTTTTCTTTCTTTCTCTACGCATAATCCCGTAAAAAAGGAAAAATGAACTGCCACGCCTGACACATCTCTAAACTGAAAAGTAAAATTTATATATAGAGTAAGTGGGGTATTCAAGAAGCTAAAAATTGAGCAATTTCAATGGATTACTATAGTAAATCTGATCTGTTCTTTATATTCACTAATCACATATTTAGCATGTTCCACTACCAACGGTATTCTTATTCCAAAACTCAAGCATGTAGAACTGACGAAGACTCTAAAATGCATTGTAAGTCGCTACAATATATGCACTGAAAAAAATTTGTAGGGAAAATACAACAAACAATTGTCTATTGAATTCACTCAAAGGACATGTTTGCATTTGATTGTTTTAACAAAAAAATCTGTTAATTACCAGATTTCCAAAAAATATGTTTGATAAATATTTTTAATAACATTTACGAGCTGTTCGTTGATTTTCGTTCTTGAATGAAATAAATAAACAAAATAAAAAAATTTAACTGAGGAAAATTTTGAAGATTAATAGGCGAAGATCAGGAAATACCTTCTAGTCCTTAAAATGAATGCATAGCAAACCAAATTGTTATATAATTGAAAATATTTTGTTGAAACTATTTTTTGTTACATCTTGACCATGGATCTGTATTGTAACATATACTCATCAACAATTTTGCTGATTTGTTTTCGAATAGCAATTTGTTTAATGTTTAATGTACCAATGAATTAATAATTTATAGCAACAGAATTTTATTTTCTGGCATGATGATGTTCTAATAGCTAAAGAATAAAGAGTAACAATGGCTTTCGATTCTGAAGTTTTACAAAAAAAAAAATAAAGTTACGTTGTTGACCCATTAAATACAACACCACATGGAAACAACAATGAAAAATAATTCCACAAATTAAAATGTTGCAAAATAATTTAATTTCGTTCAAACTAATTTCAAAATAATAAATCAAAAAACCATTAAAAATGCGAAACACAACAATCACAACAAATGCAATGAAATTCTTCGTTCTACAATATACAACATCATAAACTGTTTTATTTTAACAGATAATCAACATGAAACTATTTTATTTGTCTATTAAAATTTATTTGTTCATCATTATTACAAATAAATAAAAATAATCATAAAAGCATAAAATGTTGTAACTTAACAGAATATGAAAGCTCGTCGTTTATATTTTTATTTATTTTGTTTTTGTATTTTCTATATTATACACCCGTAGTTAGGTAATAAAAATAAAAATCATAATAATGAAAACAATTTCCAATTCTATTCTCACAATATTCACAAGAAAGGCCTCTGAAATGGAAAAATAATATACCTTTACAGCTCCTAATATTAATTCATTTTCATATTTGTATCGATCGGGAAAATATGATGAAAATCCATAAAAATGTTAACGTGAAATTTTGCACATATTCTATACAAACTTGGCATCGTACATATAATTTTGATGAATACGCACATAAAATTTGTATCAACAAAACATATAGGTATTGAGTTTTATGATTTTATGTAATCGAATTTTTTTTATTTATATATTTTTTTTAAAACTGTTTAAATTTTGAAAAGGTGTACGAATAGATGTATGTTCTCGTATCGTATATAGGATACAGATATATCGATTTTAATTTATGAAAATTTTCGAAGTGAAATAATTTGGTTTATGAGGAAAATATAATCATAATGCTTTGAAATTTAATTTGTTTATTCAAACTTTTTTTTAGTTAATTTGATTTACGGTGTTTAAGGGTTAAAACTTTTTTTTTGTTCAAAAGTAGAAATAATAATTTAATCTATCGCAATACAAAATTGATCCTATATTTGTTTAATGTGTTAAGTTAATTTGCATTAAATCAAATTTTTCAATTAATATCACGTGTTTCAACATATTTATAATATTTTTATACATTTCACTATAATATTGGCTTGTATTTCAATTTAATACACGTATGTCCTTAATTTTCTTGAAATAAACCATCCATTACTACTTATAAATAGTATACCATCTGTTTTTAAAAAAACGTACGACTTTAACGCAACAGCCTCTAAAGAGTATTGCAAAAATATTCTTTAGCTATCATTATTCTTCAATAGCTTCAGTAACTTCAACAATTGCTATTAAAAATTTTGCCGTATAATCATGGGGTCAATAATAGTACTCATAAACAACATTACTATGTTTCTTGAGAGGTAGAGGTTGGGAGTAGACATTTCGAAAAAAAATTACTTTTGACCTTGGCGAGTCAAGGAGTGTAGTGTAATATAAAAGGTCATTTTTTTCTAGTACACAACAATTTTTTTTTTAATATGTGAAAGCGCTGTTTTTGATTTTATTTCTGAAATTATATTTTTGAGAAGAACTATTCGCGTAGAATATTATATACGCGGTACCCTCAGTGAGCGAGTTATATTCGCACTTACTCAACTTTTTTGTGTTAATTGGGAGAACAAAACATTCGTTGATTAATTAATTTTGATGACACTTTAAAAGAAGATGCAAATATGTATGGCAAAAAACTGATTAGTTTTAGAGTGATGAATAAAGTGATGGAGGATTATCCGAGCACCTGGTTTTTTGAAAGCTCATTATTCATTAACATCTGTATCTGACAATCGAATTTGATGAAACCTTTTTTCATGAAGATGCTGGAAAAGAAATATTTAATTGGAAAGCGAAACTGTTCTTCATGTGCAATTCAGTATATGCATAGTTTAGATTGGGCTTGTATACATAAGCGACAACCACTGTTGCGTTTTTTTCTTGTGTTTCAACAAAAAAGTATGCAATATAGCATACGTATGTCATAAAACCCCATGGTGGTCTTACTTTCTAAACAGTTGCTCACTAAAAATCAGAAAAACAAAAAACCTGCATAGCATCACAAAAAAGTTTTGATATGTTTCTTCTGGATGAGTTATACTCCCCTGATTTACTCGTAGTAAATCTCATTCACGTAACACCCTATCCATCGTGGGATGCCATTAGTCCCCAATTAACGCCAAAATTGATGCGCGAGGTTGACTTTGCCAAAAATAAATATACATGGATATCATTATCTACTATGGTGTTACTTCACTTCATGTGGCCTGGAGTAGCACCAATACTAACAGAAAAAGCCAGTTTCTTGTAGAAAATTTGGCTTCTACCAATTTGGAAATATTAAACTATGGAGTGCACACTTTTCTTAACCAACAGCGGAGGATGGACATCAAGACAAAGAGGACATAACATTATGATCCAGGTTTTTTTCTAGAATATAAAAGAAGCTCAAAATTTTCTAAGGAAATATCAACGACCCATAAACGGATTATTCATTTTCTAGTTTGATCACCCTCCGTGCATGAATTTGAATCCATGACAGACGGATTGGCTGCACTTCAGAGGGTCAATTTCAATTCATTTGTTTGTACATAAAAAATTATTACATAAGAGAAATTTAATGCAAAGTTTTAAAAAATAATAATAGGTTTGTTTCGTAGCGGAAAAACGAGCAAATAAAAGCATTTTGAAAGATCCGGTTATAGATCAGGCCGTTTTCCAGCTAAATGATTTATTATATTGCGCTTTTTCAGTTCGCGTCTTGAAACGAGACGACATAATGCACAGAAGGCGACTTAGAGGAATAAAAACCTTGACAAACTATAAGATAATAGACCAAATAAACTAACTCCAATAAACTTCTAAAATGAGCATTGAAAACTCGCGATGCAGACGATTGGACTTTGCATAGTAAAGAAAAAGAGCTTTTTAAAAGACGATTGCGAAATTCAAAGAAAAGGTCTTACAAAAAATACAGCCAGTCGATTGAGACTATCACATAATGTGGTTAATGAATGCCTTTTTAAAGAATCATTCATCGAAAATGAATGATCTAAGAATATCTAACGACACTCACACTTCTTTAAAGGGTAAGGATGAAACCTATACAGCGCTTTGGCATGGCTATGAGTTTGGGAAAATTGTTTAGAAGATGCAAAACTAAATCAAATGGAATAGATCATGACAAAAAGAGTTGTAAGACCAGTTTTTGGATGTAAACCGAGTTGGAGTAAAATGGAACGGCATTTTTATCCTAAAACCAGGGCAGCCTTACTATTGCTAAAACTTCACTTTACTATTGCCAAGACTTAATACCTTTTGTATTCACTATGACAACTTTTGCGAGTTTTATTCCAATTTTAACCCGCTTTTAACTAGAATTTCACAGTAACTATCTGCAAAGTAGTACTGTTTTATGATTTGTGCTACTCTACTCATTCTTTTTCTTTTCTATCACTAAATAAATTAATTTTTTTTATTTTTACTGGCTATATCTAACACATTTCACTTTTGACTCACAAAATTTTCATTTTCGAGAAATCATCTCAATAATAAAAAATTAGATCAAAAAAATCTCAAAAACTATTAAGTTTGTCACAACCAAAAAAATATCTATCCCAAACGATTTTTAACATTCGAGCTTAATTCTTACGAGATCAAAAAATTAACAATTTAGTTTAAAAATCAAATATTGACTAGTCGTTATATTTAAAAATAACCATGCCTATATTAAAAGCCTATCTAAAAAAAAACATATACAGACTCAATTATTGTCTCTTCATTATTATATTCGTTCCTTTTTCAGGAAAAAACTTGTATTTTCATCATATTGAACGTTTATATTGAAAAACATTTCGTGCATAAAAACAAACTAGGTATCAGTCTGTAATGACATCATACACAACAAATAAACGAAACAACAATATCGTTACCGATTATTGTAAACAAACTTGCCAGCTTGTTCACAGAAATATATACAATAGAAACCAATGTATTGTAAAAAAAAATGAAACAATAAATCGATTCTTCTTTTTTTTCGATTTGAGTTTTTTGTTTATAAAAGAAAACAATGATGTCATCGTATGGAGTTTGATTGGAATATAGGATACAGAGAAAAATTAATTAGTGCATTTATTGCCCTTGAATTTATAATTCTTATATTTTTATTCAAGATTAGATGTTCTTTCCTTTTGTAAATGCAAAATGTTGCGGTATAACACACACTATTCTCTTTCAGAAGTGGTTTCTGTTATTGAAGAGACTATCTTCAAAAATGTAAACAATCTTGACGCTTTTCTTGAAATAGAAGGACTCTCCATAAAATCGCTTTTGAGACACTCCTTGAAGAAGTGGAACGGTGTGGAGTAAATAAAACACTTCTTCGTTGAATAAAGTAAGTGTTAGAAGACCTATGTTATTTTCCTGCTACGAAGGACAACACCACAAACCAGTTAATCATAAGACGTGTACGTACTTATGCCCATACAAGGTTGTACAACTGGTTCAGTAATGGTCTATTACTGTTCACTATTAATATAATTTTACTGGATGATAACTTCGGACAATAAATAGTTGCCATTCATGGGCAAGAGAAAATACAATAGCAATGGCCTATACAAGGTTGTACAGTTGGCCCAGTAGCGGACCAATAATGATGACCAGTATTGTAGTAATGGATAGATAATGGCAACCATGACTGGGCCCTTAAACAAAAATATAAAATAATATTTTCATATGTAAATTTAAATAAATTATTTACAAAATAATAAATAATTAAAATAAAATAGAAATGAACAAAACTTTATAACATATTCCAACCTTATCAATAATATCATAGTCTTTCAGCTCATGGCTGCAGTACTGGACCAATAACAATAGCCAATTAATGGTACCATTAACGGGCCATTATTTGGCTATTTAATGGAAAGTGTACTGGCTATTTGCTTTAGATTATAGATCATCCGATTCATGGTTCTAGTAATGGCCCAATAACAATTGCCAAGTACTGTTTACCTTCCATGGGCTAATGCTTGGCCATTCAAAGGCAACTATATACTGGTAACTAGATATATACTGCCTCTTTTCTGTTAACCATAAGACAGCCGATGAATGGTTCTAGTATTGGCCTAATAACAATAGAAAAAGTACTGTTAATCATTAATGAGCCAGTGCTTGGAAATATTTCAAATTTCGACAAACCCTGCTTGGCTGGTGGCGTTCTATATTACTTTTGCTGTGGAAGTTGTTAGACTGATTTTTGTTTGCCATATATCTTCCATATAGAGCCGTAGGCTGTCAACAAGTGTTTCAACCTGTATTAATTCAAAATTTGCTCAATTTTATGATTGAGTTTCACTTGAATACTTAATTTGATCGATTACTTTTATATGGGTGATCACCCCATAGAGCGTTTTTGCAATTTATCAATCATATTGGTTGACTATCGGTTAAGTGGAAAGCCAGTGTGTTTGTGGTTCTTTATATTTTGCTTAAAAACACTTTAACATAGAGGAAAGGTCTTAAATGAATTAAATGATGCAGGGCTAAGAAAATTAGGTGATGTTAGTATTTTTTCAGGTCTTATTAAAGCTTCCTCTCCTGCATGTGTTTTATGCATAGAGTCTCTTAAGTTAAAAAAGGCTCGAACTCCTGAAAAATACCAAGGCTGTAAGAAAAGTTATCAAACGCTATGGAAACATCTTAATATTTAATATTTTTACTGATAGCCAGACTGTTCTAAAAGCTCTATAGAAAATTACACTATTATGTAAGTCAAAAATAATGCTAGAACCCTTGCAGAAAGGTGCTTGAATTACCTCGTACTCACGAGCACTATATCTCTGGAATAGATAGAAGAGCACCACTATGCCCTGGTTTTCATACCAGTGATATGATATTCTTAAATCTTCAGAAAGAAGAAGTGTTGCAAATACACTGCCCGAATCAATAGTCTCGAATGGCTTTAATTAACCAAAATTTAAAAAAAGCTTCCATCAACACCTCAGAACGCATGTTGTTGTGGAGCCTGGGTCCGAAAAGGTAACTGACCGTGAAGCTACAAAGATTTGAAACTTCAGTTACCTTAAGTAAAGATGATCAATTTTGATAAAACATGGAACAAAAGTTTTGTTACAATAGTCAGGAAATACTCCATCCAAAAATCTAGTTTTAAATTTTAGGTACAAAATATACGTATACATACTTGAAAATCTGACAATCTTCGTTAATGAATTATTTAAAATAAAATTTTGAAACACTAGAAGTAACCGACAGTTCTTGGGAGATATTGAACAAAACGGTCAGGCGTCATTTATATAGCGCCTTATACTTAATACTCAATATCGTCAAGGTCTGACGAATGACGGTGGTGAAAACCGATTTGACATTGTCTGTAAAAAGCTCCTAACCAGCTCCTAACTTTGAAACCAGCTCTGAATCTAAAGGAATTGATTAGCTGTTGGTCGATTTTGACCAACAAAGTGGACGATTCTTCAAGTCGCAGTTCATTTAAAACATCTAAGCTTTGAGATCCTATTTGGATAAATTGATATTTATGTAAGTGGCTCTCAATCACTATCATGTATATCACTTTTGGTTTAATCTTGATTAAATTTTATTTAAAATTAACAGAAATTTCAATTCATGATATACCAACATTGTTTTATTAGTGTCAATTATTTAGCAATATAAAAACAATAATAATGTGGATTTCATTTAAAACTTTATCTAAAATAAAAATAAAACTTTTGCTTGTCTCATTTTATTAGCATAACTTTAATATTCCCAATGTTTAAATCTAATTTTCCAGCAAACATATCATTTTACATTTAAAAAAAAAAGTGATACAGTTTTTCCATCACAATAAATAAATAATCACTTTTCCTATTTATTCGATTAACTTAAATCAAATTTCTCATCACATTTTCCAATTTATGGCGATATCGAATATAAAAAAAAATACAAAAATTAAAATTCTTTAGCTTTCGACCAATCTTTTGCACAAATATCGAATCAAAACCAATCAATATTTTTTCATGATTTATGATTTTTGATTTAATCCGATGATATTATCAATCATCAGGTAAAAGTTATAAATTTCCCAATAATATATAAACTTTTTAAAGCTTTTTTTATATGGATATTCGTGAAAAAAATAAGTTTCCTAACTACATATTTATTTATGATTAGCTAGTAAAATTAGGTTATGATGAAAAAATATTTCTAATTATAGCTCGTCTATGTTTGTTTGTGTTTTTTTGAAGATAGCTTCAAAAATATTCCATTTTTTTTCGTGTTAATACATAAGAACGATTATTACCTTAACCCTTAATTTAAATAAAAATGAGGGAAAAACGAACAAAAAATTTGTAACTTGTTTCTGAAAACAATTTTTTTATAATTGGATCGAATTTAAAAATTTTATATTTTTTGTTGTATTTTTTTGTAATAACAAATGTTTTGTTGTTTGAAAGTATTTTTACGTGTTAGCTCGAATTTTAATTTTATTTTAACACATTACCGGTATTATGCTTCATAACAAACAAACAAAACAGCAAACAATTTTTTTGTTCATAACAACAAAAGGATCTGTAATAAAAGTTGGAGGTTGTTAAATTTAATAACAAAATAATTGAAATTAAAAATAACTTTTGAATAAAGCTTTTCACAGAGTTAAGACCAATTAAATAAATAAATATTTTGTGATGTGAAAATGAATTTTCATTTCAATGGTTTAACGGATAATTGTTAATTTATATTCGTTTGAGTTTGAAACGAAAACAAATATTTTTTTGTAAAATGACTTGTTTTAAAACGGACAAATATCACCCACGCAATATATGCTCTATTTTGATTAATATTCGCTTTTGGCTCAAGGTGTTTTGCTACCCCTACCGAGAAGCAGCATATCTTATCCGTTCAAATAGCTCGAACTTTAACGGAGCACCTTGAATATCAGTTAGTCTTCAACGGTATTTATTTCTAACCTTGTTATGCGGGAGTCTAGCACGATGGCCTCATTTACCACATCAGTCAGGGCAGGTTCCCATAAGGCAAAACAAATTAAATACATTCAAACAAAATTTGTTAAAAAAGAAAACAACTTATGTTGATAATTATGACTTCCAACTTCATAACGCAGCTCAACTACGAGTCTAAGTGCTTTTGCACTATACGTGTTTCTATTACTGTTATGGCACGTCATGCACTACATGATCACTGACCATAGTGAGGAAATAAATGAAGTGTGGAGAGGCAAACCTAAATTACTAGAAAATGAGCCGTGTCATGCAAATCGCACCGAGCCTCTTGGATAACAGAAAGCTTTCAATTCTAATTTATCTTGCCATGTCATCAGGGCGCTAACTTGGTCAATTGTCTTTTCCGTGATACTCGCAGGAATAAAACTGATCAAAAATTAATACAAAACCGAACAAAAAAATACAAAAAGCGGTATGTTGGGTGCTCAAGCAGCAGACGTGAGTGTGGAACTTCTCGATAAACCAAAGATGAGAGCAGGCAAGCAGTAAACAACACTAATGAGGCGCGTACCAATAAAACTCCTCTAATGCGCACAATGCCACAAGTAAGGACTAGAAATAAACGGCAAGAGACAGGCCTATTCTTACCCCTTCATGGTCAGGCATGAGGACCAGCACCATTTGGTACTTGTGGTTCCTTGTAGAGAGCTTTGATGCAGAAAACTCCAATAAAAAGACTCTGGAACGGAAAGGAAATACTCTAAAGGTCAGAACAAGAAATATTTAGCGATCCAGAGAACACACGACACAGGACAATGGTGGGTGAAGACCAGAATAGCCACACATTAGGCGAGAGAACACTATCATCATTGAATAGGCATCTGTTACGCGGGTCAAATAGGGAGATTAAGGTAATTATTTTGGCTAGCGTTAGATCAAGAAATGCTCTTGCAGCATCTTGCGAAAAGATAAGTTCAAAAGGTTGGGTTTGGTAATATTCATTTAAAGTCTGAGTACGTGGTGGAGGATTGTGACGATAAAGAGACGTAAACTGGGTCATAACAGTTCTACCTAAAGTGGATGTCATTACACATTCAATTATGACAAAAATAGACGACGGTATCCCGATACATCACACGGAAACGTCTTTCAAGCGAACAGTTCTAAGTTTTCTTTCTCGCTTTCAAGCGAACAGTGCTAAACTTGCGAGAAAATGCACGCGCTTATGGAAGAATAAAAACTGGGATCAACATAAGGGAATGGAAATTCTTGGTAAACGAAATGAAAAATATGGAGGGGTTGAAATCTCACAGCTCTGAGATATCAAGACTTCGGTTTGGGTAACACGAAACGTTGCCGGAAAATTATAATCAAAATTCCAAAAATATTGTTAAATTAAATAAAATCAAACTTTTTCAAAATTCCAAAAACATTCCAAATATTAGAATAAAATCAAATATTTAAACTTTTTCTAAATTCCAAAAATATTTCAAAAATTCCTAAAAATTCAAACTTTTTCCAAAATTCTAAAAATATTGCAAAAATTATTACAAAATCAAAAATTGAAACTTTTTTCAAAATTCCAAAAATTATAATAATATCAAAAATTAAAAATTTTTCAAAATTCTAAAAATATTTCAAAAATTCTTACAAAATCAAAAATTAAAACTTTTGCCGAAATTCGAAAAATATTGCAAAAAGTATTACAAAATCAAAAATACAATCTTTTTCAAAATTCCAAAAATATTTCAATAACTATAACAAATTCAAAAATTTCCATGTCCAATTTCATTCTAAATTACATTTACGTCATAAAAACAGCTACATTTTTTCCCCAAAAAATTGGCTAAAAAATTAAATGAAATCATTTTTTGACACACTTGACATTATTTTTTGACAAACTTATAATGCCTTAATTCTCTATAATAATAATAAAATATCATGCCACACAAACTATTAATTTTATTTTTTTCTAAAAAAATTGGGTAAAAATAAATAAAAACCTTTCTTTTGACACACTTGACAACATTTTTTGACAAACTTATAATGCCATAATTCTCAATAATAATAATAAAATTTCATTTCAAACAAACACTTTAATTTTTTTGCAAAAAATTAGGTAAAAAACTAAATGAAAATCTTTTGACACACTTGACATTATTTTTTTGAAAAAACTAATAATGCCATAATTCTCAATAATAATAATAAAACTTCATTTCAAACAAACAATTAATTTTATTTTTTTCCCAAAAAATTAGGTAAAAAAATAAATAAAAATCTTTCTTTTGACACACTTGACAACTTTTTTTTGACAAACTTATAATGCAATAATCTAGTTTTTGATCTCACATACCAATCCCGACCATCAAGATTTCTCCAAGTTTAATGTTCCCACTCGTAATCACTTAAAATGAACGTTTTTTAAGCCAAAAATATGAAAATTTGCTATTTTTGACACACATAATGATTTTTTGACACACCTCCGGTACAGTTATCGAACACAGTGTCCTTTAGGACCTGTCCCTTGAGTATGCCTATTTTTAGAAAAAAAATTTTTTGAAATCCCTTCAGCGGTTTTCTCTGCAGCGTAGGTAATGACGGCCGGCCGTCCGGACGGTAGACAGACATACATTTTTTTTTTTGCTTTTTTAGAATCAGGAGGTTCTAAAACGTCGAGAAATGTCAAAAATTAAAATTCCAAAAATATTGTTAAATTAAATAAAATCAAACTTTTTCAAAATTCCAAAAACATTCCAAATATTAGAATAAAATCAAATATTTAAACTTTTTCTAAATTCCAAAAATATTTCAAAAATTTCTAAAATTCAAACTTTTTCCAAAATTCTAAAAATATTGCAAAAATTATTACAAAATCAAAAATTGAAACTTTTTTCAAAATTCCAAAAATTATAATAATACCAAAGATTAAAAATTTTTCAAAATTCTAAAAATATTTCAAAAATTCTTACAAAATCAAAAATTAAAACTTTTGCCGAAATTCGAAAAATATTGCAAAAATTATTACAAAATCAAAAATACAAACTTTTTCAAAATTCCAAAAATATTTCAATAACTATAACAAATTCAAAAATTTCCATGTCCAATTTCATTCTAAATTACATTTACGTCATAAAAACAGCTACATTTTTTTCCCCAAAAAATTTGGCTAAAAAATTAAATGAAATCATTTTTTGACACACTTGACATTATTTTTTGACAAACTTATAATGCCATAATTCTCTATAATAATAATAAAATATCATGCCACACAAACTATTAATTTTATTTTTTTCTAAAAAAATTGGGTAAAAATAAATAAAAACCTTTCTTTTGACACACTTGACAACATTTTTTGACAAACTTATAATGCCATAATTCTCAATAATAATAATAAAATTTCATTTCAAACAAACACTTTAATTTTTTTGCAAACAATTAGGTAAAAGGTCGTTCTACAGCGCTTTCGATTTCAACATCGGTAGAAATGAGTTTAAAAATGAAATTACTAAATTATTTAAAACATAAAATTTTACAAGTAGGTCAATTAAATTAAATTTTATTTGGTTTTAATTTTAATTATTAAATTTTAATTAGATGTTAGCAAATTATTTAAATTTTAATATGTATAGGAGGTCGGTTAAATTAAATTTTAATTTGTTTTTATTTTTATTATAAATATTTTTAGGAGTTCCAAAATGTTTAAAGCTTAAAATGTAGGTCAGTTAAATCATATTTTGTTGATCAATTGAATAAATAAATAAATAAATAAATAAATAAATAAAATAAAAAACTAAATAAAAATCTTTTGACACACTTGACATTATTTTTTTGACAAACTTATAATGCCATAATTCTCAATAATAATAATAAAACTTCATTTCAAACAAACAATTAATTTTATTTTTTTCCCAAAAAATTAGGTAAAAAAATAAATAAAAATCTTTCTTTTGACACACTTGACAACTTTTTTTTGACAAACTTATAATGCAATAATCTAGTTTTTGATCTCACATACCAATCCCGACCATCAAGATTTCTCCAAGTTTAATGTTCCCACTCGTAATCACTTAAAATGAACGTTTTTTAAGCCAAAAATATGCAAATTTGCTATTTTTGACACACATACTGATTTTTTTGACACACTTCCGGTACAGTTATCGAACACAGTGTCCTTTCGGACATGTCCCTTGAGTATACCTATTTTTAGAAAAAAAATTTTTGAAATCCCTCCAGCGGTTTTCTCTGCAGCGTAGGTAATGACGGCCGGCCGGCCGGACGGCAGACAGACATACATTTTTTTTTGCTTTTTTAGAATCAAGAGGTGTCCTAAAACGTCGAGAAATGTCAAAAAAAGTGGGGGTAAGAATTTCACTTTGAGCTCATGAATGTAATACTTATCTCTTTCAGACCGAAGTAATTTGCTATTAGGATGAAAGCGCCAAATAAGTCCTTTTATCATGATCAGATCGTGTAAATTGTACGTGCACAAGAGACACAATAACTAGACGTTAACTTAAAATGTTATCTTCATTCAAGTAAACACATGAATTTAGTTTATCAAAATAGTTATCAATAGCCACTAGAGCTCTTATGGTATATAAAAATCCGAAGAAAAGAACTTGGGGGAGTGAGTTGGCTATTTTTAAGTGGTTTATTTAACGTTAGTCAGGCTACCGAATATGTATGGAGGAGCACCGTGGAGCAGGAGAGTGCAGATCAACGACGAGAAAAAAGGAATGGTGAAAGCTCAGTTCTCTTGCAGATGGAGAGTACAGCTAGGGAAATTATTTTATTACGGAAGGAAGATAGTTATTTACTGTGGAAGATTGGGAATAAGAAAGTTTATTAAGTCTTATTTATTTTTTACTATTAACTTTTATAATTTAATAATTATTATTTTAATTTGTATATTTTAATTGTTGTTAAATTGTAAACCATGGTGATTTTATTTTATATTACATGAAATCATATTTATAGACTTCTTTCAAATACAAATAAATATATAAATAAATAGCTAACTAAATAAATAAATAAATAAATATATAAAAAATAAACAAGTAAATATGTAAATAAATAAATAAATACATAAATAAATAAACAAACATATAAATAAATAAATAAATTATTAAATAAATAAATTAATAAATAAGCAAATAAATAAATAAGTAAATAAATAAATAAATAAATAAATAAATAAATAAATAAATAAATAAATAAACAAATAAATAAATACATAAATAAATAAATAAGAAAAAAAAATAAATAAATAAATAAATAAATAAATAAATAAATAAATAAATAAATAAATAAATAAATAAATAAATAAATAAATAAATAAATAAATAAATAAATAAATAAATAAATAAATAAATAAATAAATAAATAAATAAATAAATAAATAAATAAATAAATAAATAAATAAATAAATAAATAAATAAATAAATAAATAAATAAATAAATAAATAAATAAATAAATAAATAAATAAATAAATAAATAAATAAATAAATAAATAAATAAATAAATAAATAAATAAATAAATAAATAAATAAATAAATAAATAAATAAATAAATAAATAAATAAATAAATAAATAAATAAATAAATAAATAAATAAATAAATAAATAAATAAATAAATAAATAAATAAATAAATAAATAAATAAATAACTAAATAAATAAAAAATTTAAATAAATAAATATATATAAATAAATACATAAATAAACAAATAAATAAATTAATAAATAGACACTTGTTGACCAGATATCGAAACGCTTTGACGACACAAATTCGTTTAATGGGATTCATTTCAATCTACTTTATATTGTGATAAACTGTGATCCTAAGCAGGTAGGCAACTGACTGAGACTATTCATACCAAGATTTAAAAAAAACATATGTAGTTGTAACAAAAGAGGAGACTGACAATAACCGAGTCTATGATATTATTGCACCACATAAACCTTTAGATCGAACAAAATGCAGGTAGATGTTAAAACTCAAAGAACTTCTGTCCATAATAGTTTTCTAAACATATTAAAGACTGCTGTAACTAATACAGCTCTATCATGGCCGTGCGACTCACTACTTAAAACATTAATACGAACTATGGAAATATTGCCTGCATATTGACTATCACCGATTGGATAATCATACCAATACGTCAGCATAATTTCATATGAACAGGAAAAAAATCAACACTATAATAAAGAAAGCTAATTGAACAGACCCAAAGATCCCTTTATATAGTAAACACAAATGCGTGTGATTGCTTTAGCCACTGTTTATCAACATATCTTACAAATCCCCTTCAATCATAAACTGGCAGACTTAATTTGATATTTCATAACCTTTCCAATGTAAATCACAAAAATAAGACATGAATAATTCAAGAATTTTTATATCACGTATCATTAAAAACTACTTAATTTTCATCAGCATAATTTTCATTTCTTATCATAAGCAATGCATGATTGCATTTCCGACACTAAAAACGAAAACTAAAATTTAAGAAATTTTTTTGTGTTATTCTTCAATAATTCTATAAAGAAATTGATTTTTTTTTTAAATATCACAAAAAAAAAAAAATGGAAATCGATTATCCTTAACGGAACAAAAATGTTTAAATTCGTTTTTCTTTTGATTTTTTTGTAATCGTTGTTTAGTTTAGTCTTTTTAATGAAATCGGTTCGATATAAAAAAAAATTTCAACAGAGAGAGATGTTATGTAATCAAAAAAACCTGGAAGAAACAAAACCATTTCGTTTCTTAGTTCAAACATGTCATTAAATATAAAAGCTTTAGATCTGAATTTGAAGATCTAAATAAAAACAACCGTACCCATATCAACTTAAAACTTTATAACTTTTCATAAAATCCAATAAATACTTATTTATTTATCCTTCATCCTTATTCAAAAACAACTTTCAAGTGTTTGTATAAAACGATCTCATTACGTAAAACATAAGCATAAGCATAAACGCAACGAGACAAACATAAATATGAAAAAGCTTCAAATTAGATTCAAGATAATTCACAACTTTTTTTGGATATAAAATAAGTTTAGTATACAAAATTTTTCTTTTAATTAATAAAAATTTAAAGTCCATAAAAAGGAAGTAAACTTAAATTAATTTTTCTTTAATTTTATTCGTGAGAACACGGAAAAAACTTATATTACGTGTAACAATTATAACAAAAATCAGTTAACATCGTTAAAAACATGAACGTAGGAATAAAGAAGATAGACAAAGAAATTTGTTATATGAAAAAGCTTGTCTGCTGTTATGATTAATGAACGAGTTATGCGATAATTAATTCATGATATATTTGACCTATAATATTCAAATTATTTCGTTAACATTTAGTTTTGACGTTGTTACAAATATATGAAACCAAAACACAATTATTATTCATTGATCGTAATAAAATGATAAAGAAATTTTGTTTGACTTCTGATTTATTCGAATTTCATTTTGATTGATGAAGTTGAACTCATAAATTAATGAAATAAATTTATTGTTCATTTACCTGGTTTTGCATGACTTTGATTCACTGATACGTTGGTTGGTTGGTGTGGTCAATATGAGAAGTATGACATCTAGCTATTTTTATGGATTTGTTAAAGGTAAGTGGAATAGGAATGCTCGTTTGTTCTTTTATAATGCACGAAATTACAATTACTATTAATATGTAATTTAAACGAGTTTTATTGTAAAATCCAATCCAATTTCAACCTGTATAGTAAATTGGATTTTTTTGCAGACCGAAAATTTTACCATATATTTTTGTTTATGGTTAAACTTTACAACTGAAGAAAACAATTTTATATCTGCATACAATTTTCTTTCAATACAAAAAATTGATTTCCAAAGCAATTGCAGCAATTTCCATTCTTCGGAAGTTTTTAGATTACTTACAAGTCTGCCTACTGTTGTTATTGTATTTTTTTTATGAAATTAGGATTTTTTCGATGTTTTCTTGTTGGTTATATATGGAGGAAATGAAATCACCTAAGAATTTCAAGATTGAGTTGATAATCTAACATTTTCGTTAAAGCAAATTGTAAATTGAAGAGTCTGGTGCAAAAGCTCACAAATTGCAAGTATTTTATGAAAATTTTCATAAAAGTTTATAGAAATATTCCGCAAATATGTCCTTATAATAAGAATTAAAAAATATTTAGCATAAAGACGAAGTTAAAGAAAATGAAAAGAAACTAGAAATCGAATGCGTCATGTCGGCTAGTGTGAATAGTTAAACTATCAAAATCCTTACATTGGAACTTCTTTATCCAAACTGCATATAAATGAAAAGGTTTGCTGGAATTAATAGTTAATACAAAGTGATTACAGAGAAAAAATAAATTTGTGTCAGTAAACGCTTAGAAGTATTTAAGTGTTTGTGAATAAAGAAA